>VDFB02047230.1:487198503-487516911 GCA_007258455.2 Sequoia sempervirens | reverse complement strand
TCAACTCTCAAATGTAGTGCATATGAATCTCAACTTGTTTAGTCCTCTAATGATGAACTAGATGTAGTGATATTTGTATCACACTGATTATCACAAAATATGACTGTAGGATTTTTGAATGAAATGCAATACTTTGTGAGAATATTTTGAAGCCAAATAGCCTCAATGCTCCTCTGTAGATGAAAAAGTAATTGCAAATTGCTTCTTTCTCAACCAAAAAACTAAACCAAAACAAAGTGAGAAGTTATACCTTGAAGTAGAATTGTGATATTGAGAATCACATACCTAATATAAATTTATATATCCCACCAAGTCAATAACCACACCTATTGCATACTAAATCCCATGACTATGAGTACCTTGAATGTTGTGGATAATTTGCTTAGATGCTTTCCTATTCAACTCATGTGGCTCTTGCATGAATTGAGAGACCATGCCTACATCATATGAAATTTTATGTCTCATTTAAGTCAAGTAGATGAGACTCCCAACAAGCTATTGGTATAACATGCCATCAACTCAGTATAGGCTTATAGTTAGTCATACAAAATCTAAAGATCATATCAAGAGTGTATTTGGGTTGTGCAAGGAATATGCTAGAGTTTGAGTGAGTGATCTTAATCCCCAAGAATTAATGCAAAAGAACCAAGTTTGACATCATAAATCTATTGCACAAAATAATTTTCACTACGTTGATGGTGGATGAGTGACTCCTTGTAATCAAAAAGTCATCATCATATAGAACCAAAATGTGAGAGTGTCATCATGCTATAAAATATATATGTTTAGATTAAAATAACATCGAGTGAACCCAACTATTAGAAGGAAGCCAACCATCTTGGCATACCAAACTTGAGGAGCCTATTTGAGGCCATAGAGAGTGTATTCAATGGAAAATTATATGTTGTTAGCTTATTAATCAATAAACATTAAAAATCCAAAGAGGCTATCAAGAACAATGGAAAATCACAACAAAGAACAATTATACCTTCCTTTCCTTCCATGCTTCACCTTCATAGCACCTTCTTGCTTGCTGGATGTTGTGTTGCCCTCAAATTCATCGTGCGAGCAATCTGCAAATGTCTAAGTCCTACACCAAGCTTTGAAGGATTTCTGCAATGTCTAAATGCCTATGACTATGACAATGTCTATGAAAATAATGACTTCTAATGCCAAATGACTATAATGACTATTAAATTAAAAATGAAGTTGTCGGATCCCGAAATTATGAGCAAAATTGTCTTTTATAGAAAACACAATTTTGAGTGGACGGACGAGATTGAAACTTAAGAAAGACCTAGAATGAGAGGTCCGGATTAAATATGAGAATCCCTAATTAGGGTTAGGGAAAATTCATTAATCGAACGGTCAAGAAAATGTCTCAGATAATCGGATCGACAGTGGAGAATAAATGAGGAAATTAATTAAAGAAATTAAAATTTTCGAAAAATCAAGAAGATAAGATTGCCTGATTTTGTGAGATTTGAAAAATCAAGAAGATAAGATTTGGGCTAAAGATTCGATTTGGAAAATCAAGAATCTGCCCGATTACTTGAGTTTTGGAAGAATAATATCCTTTTGAATTTAATTAATTCAAAATGATAATTTTATGTGACAAGTAATAATCTTTTTCAGATTATTTACTAAAAAAAGTGAAAGTAAATAAAAATGAAATCATTTTAAATATTTATTTTCATTTTATTTAAAATGAGAGAAAAATTAGAGGTAGTAATTAAATGAATTAAAATAATTATTTAATTTGGAAGATAAATTTGAATAATTAAATAAATTAATAAATTTATTTAATTGTGACAATTAGTGACATATCAAATAAATAAATGAAATTCATTTTATTTAATAATCGAGGAAAATTAATGAAGAAATTAAAATAAATTAAGAAATTTATTTAATTAAGGGAAGATTTAGACAATTAATGACGTATTTAATAAATAAATAAAATTTATTTATTTAATAATCATGAAGAATAAAAGGACATGAATTAATTAAATAATTATGAATTATTTAATCAATAGTCGAATGTGGACCAAGGACATAATTAAATGTCTTAATTATGCTAGGACGAAAGTGGTAAAAATGAAGCTTGCAGGCCTAGGTCATTTTTAGGTGTCTACAGAGAGACTTTCAAAGATGAAATAATAAGTGAATCATCCTAAATGATCCCTATGATTGCTCCATGTAGATTTCCTCCTAAAGGTCCCATGAAGAAAATCACTCTTCACATCCATTTGATGAACTTATCAACAATGTGTTGCAACTATAGCAAGGGAAATTTGGATGGTATTAATTTTGGAAACTGGTGTAAAAGTCTCAGAGTAGTCAACCTTGAGAACTTGGGAGAATCCTTTTGCAACCAAGCGAGCCTTATGCTTATCAATTGACCCATTTGTTGCTAATTTTGTCTGATAGATCCACTTGCATCAAACAAGTTTTCTTCCCTTGTATGAGGGACTAGATCCCATGTATGATTCCTCTCTAAGGAAGTTTTCTTCTAGTATGTGATGGATTACCAACCTAATCACTTGTTGCCTCCAATATTTTATGAGTCCAAAGAGGCCTCGAGGATAGAGAGTTTAGAGGAGAATCATCAACCATTGTATGATGACTATGCAAGGAATGTGAATCCTCATCATCACTGTTGTCATCTAAAGTGGAGATTGAAGAATCCTCATCAATATTTGGAGGATTACGATCCTCTAAAGAATTGTAATCATGATGTAATGTCTCTAATGTAATAGTGGATGGATAAATTGTAGGAGAAGAACTGGAGGTGCTCTCTTGAAAAAAAACTCCTCTCGATGAACAACTCATGAGTGGAGGGATGAAGAAGCCTATAGCCTATGACATCATTTGGGTACCCAAAAAATATGAAAGTCTTGATTTGCATATCCATAGCTTTGTGTTTCTCTATTGTAATTTGGGTCCATGCAAGTGAACCAAACACTTAAAAGTGCTTAAATGTTGGTATTCGGCCAATTCAAGCTTGGAAAGGAGTTACCCCCTTTAAATATTTGTGAGGAACTTAGTTCTAGATGTAACATGCACAATTTATGGCCTCTGCCCAATACTAAGGTGTCAAATATTCGGAGTGTATCATACAATTTTCCATATCCTTTAAGGACCTATTATTGTGCTCTATGAAACCATTTCTTGAAGACTATATGGAATAGTGTGTTGCATGTTAATACCTTTTGAAGCACAAAAATTAAAACTAGTTGCTAACATATTCATCTCCATTATCTATATGCAAAATCTTGATGAACTTCCTTGATCATTTATTTACAAAATCTTTGAATTCTTTAAGACTTAAAGACCTCATACTTCTATTTGAGAATGTAAGCCCCAAGTGTATCTCGAAAGTTCATCAATAAATATCAAGACATATCTAGCCCTACTAAAAGATGGTTGTGGAAATAGTCATGCCATGTCACTGTGTACTAACTCCAATAGTTGTATGACTCTCCATGCTTTGCTTTTATCATATTTATCCTTGAGATGTTTACCAAGAATGCAACCTTGACAAAATCCATCAAAAAATAAAATAGTAGGAAATCTTGAAACTATGTCCTCTTGACTGATTTGCTACAAGTAATAGTAGTTCAAGTGGCCAAATTGTTGATGCCATAAACAACTTACCTCATCTAAATGAGTGAGTAATGCTATCTAAGGAGAGTCAAGAACAAAGTGAGAAAAATGATATAGTCAAAAATGATGATTTTCTTTTCCCATGATAATTGTCGACCCATTATGCATTCCACTGATTACCATTGTATCTCGTATGAACTCAACTCGCTTACTAGAGACTTTGTGAGTGATATAATAAACATATAGGATATTAGTTGACAAATATTGAACACAAAGAATGTCCTAGATTGTCCCTTCACCCATGTTAATGGACCCTCTCCCATGTACTTATACAGGTGTGATCATCCATTAGAATAGAAGGCATAAAACATGGATCTAATGATGTAAAATCATCTTGTGATGAAGCCATGTTGTACAAAGCACCCGAGTTAATGATCCAAGTGTCAGTTGTGAAGCAAAACAACTAGGGACTTTCCCTTTCTGTTCCCCTTACTTTTATCTATCCTTAGAAGACCCTTTTGATGAAATTTATTTGATAGAATTGGGTACCTTAATATTATTATTTTTGATAAGATGTGAAAGGTGATCAATTTGTTTCTTTACCTTTTGGTGAATATTTTTCATTAGTTGTGTTTGAAGCAACGAGTTTCTGATCTTTCTTCTTTTTGTTTCTTATCTTGCTTGCTAGACCCTTTCTATTCTTTTGTGCCCTGACTTGTAGCTAAGGAATGCGGCTTAGAGGGTTTAATTGTACCCATTTGGACTATTTTATCTCCCTCCCTAGTGAGTTCTACAAAAAAATCATCTAGAGAAGGTATTTTATAGGTGGAACCTAGGGCACATTTAGTAACATAGAAAGTAGAAACAAATACATCATAGTTAGGACCAAGCTTGGAAATAATACTCAAGATCATTTGTTCATCTTTCTTTTTAATTCTAGATCATTTTAACTACAATCTAATGACTTTTAATTTTGTGAAGGAGTCCTATATAGTGTCAAAATTGGTTGGACTTAACCCTATGTGTTCATTCTCCAATTGATGAATCCTTGACTCAACTTGCTTACCAAAGAGTGTTTCCATTATATTCCACACACCATTTGGTGTAGTGGTAGATTCAATTTTAAAAAAATTAGTCTAAAGACACAAACATACATAGAGTATCAAATGCTTAGATCATGTTTATTAAATGAAATTTTATTTTTTTGCATTATCTTTAGGTTCAGTTTCAAGTCCCATTGTAACCTTGTGATATCAATGCCTTTTGAGATAGACAATAATCTTTGATTTCTATTCAAAATAGTTATATGGTTTTAAAACAAGAACTATTGATGCATTCATGAATGTAAAAAAGTAGATTAAAATACAAAAGGAAAAGAAGTGCAAAATCAAGAAAATGAGACACCCCTCTTTTTACTAGTTTCTAAAATGACCTCCCCAGAAATTACAATGTTGGAACTTTATAATTAGTGTGATTTGCAATGCAAACATAATATCTTTCACACTTTTACAAGGCCCAAAATTGCCAAAACACTAAAACTATAGTCCAAGTATAAAATGAGAATACTTTGAGAGTAATGGTGTAGGTTAAATAGAAAAATATGAACCTTGGAAAATGAAACACCCAAAAAGGATTTTGTTTACATGTAAGTTATGGCTCCTAGAAGGTCTCAAAACAAGAATTTTGTAGAAAATTTTGGAAGAATCCTCAATTTCAAAAAACCTAGAGCATCAAAATAGAAAAATAACTTAATCACTATGTAGAGTATGAAATTCTACCCCAACTAAAAAAAATTACATCAAAAAATAAGTTTGTATGCTCAAGTTATGGTCATTTGAAGTTGGACTAAAAATTCAAAACTACAAATGAAGAGGGGGTTAGCCTATTAAGGTTCATTTGGCCATCAGATTTGAAATAGTCCTCAATGATGGTCATATGACCGTCAAATTTAATATAATATTTAATCATGGTCATTTGGATGTCAATTTCAAGATAGTGTTAAATGATGATCATTTGGCCATCAAATTTCCTCTACAAATTATGTATAGTGTCATATGGCTTGGGGGTGAAAAAAATTGGCTCAAATTTTTTTGACTTTGATTTTGATGATTTGATAGTTGATCTTAAGGATTTTGGTCCTTATGAGCATAATGGTAAGTCCATTTGGGCTGAAAATGCTCTAAAATATTAGTTATCTTTTGGAACCTTTTCAAACCCCCATTTGCAACTAGGTCCTTTGATATTTGATTTTGGTGAAATGAAAGCCAATATTGACTTTCTCAAGCCTTCTAGATGGTAAGGAATGACCAAAAATTCCTCCTAGATTACCAAAAAAATTCAATCAACTAGATCTCAAAAGAACACAAATATGCAAGTAGAGTAAACATATATGCTTATTTTCCTCTAAACTATTATAATTCTCTAGATCATCTGAGGATGCAAGAGAAGAGCATATTGAATTTTTGAGAAAAATGCTAGCACTAGATTAGTATCAAATCTCTCAAAAAATTAGAGAACACAATGAAATATATCAAACAAATCCACTATGATACCATGTTAGATTCTACGAGAAGCAAGAACTAAGCCATGATATGATGTTGATCATAGATCACCTACACTCTAGTCGACAAATGACTGAAGATCAAAATAATGGAATGGAGAGAGAATATTGAAAGAGAGAAAATAAGAAACAAGTGCAAGAGAATTTTGAGAATACTCATGTTACTCTCACTGAACTAGCTGAGGTGAGAGGAGAGTGTTGTATATGTAGGAAAATATGGGAAAATACATCTAAGAGGTGCATTAACTCCAACTACCCATAATAGGTGGGAGGTTTTACCTAATTGGTAAATACCAAAATATGTGGCATAACCTACTTAGATAGAGACAAAATAATGGTCATGAGAGATTACATAAGAAGCCAAAAGAGGGTTTGTAACTCAACTACCCATGTAGTTGATGGATTTCACCACATGTCCTCATATTAACCAAGTCTAATATAACCTAAACAAGCTTAATAATATGTGTAGGAAAAAATAAATAACCCCTAACATAAGGAAAATAGAAAACCTACACTAACACACTGATCAACATTTTCTACATTTGGTATATAGCCATACATTAAGTGTTTGAGGCAAAAAATACTTGGGTTACTAGAAAGAAAGGGGACTCCTTTTCTTGTGTGTATTTTTGGTTGTATTGTGAGCTTTTATTTATTTTGAGAGAATTAAGGGTTTGTGTAATTGAAGTCATGACTAGCATCTTGAGATATAATATTGAGAAATTCAATGTTAAAAAAATTAAATTATAGAAGTTAAAGGTTGAAGACCTCTTGGAGGAGAGAGATTACTAAATTATAATATATTCACGAATAAAAAATTTCAATATCTTAGATGAAATCTAGATGAAACTAGATGAGCAAGGTAGAATTACTAGATATTTCCATCTTGTAAATTCTATTTTGATGAATATTTTAAAAGATCAAACTATTTTTTTCTTTTGTAAAATGACAAGATCATTGTATTACTCCAAGAGTCTAGCACACAAATTGTTCTTGAATAGGAAGTTGTATTATTTGAAAATGAAAGAAAGGTGAATCTATAAATGATCTTCTCAATGCATTCAATATAAATTTTATTCAACTAATGTTAATTGGTGTGAAATTAGAAGAGGATAATTGCATCATTTTACTTTTTTGTTTACTTGATTCATGAAAAAATTTAATTATGATAATCAATGGAAATTATCCTTCACCGATACTTGAGGATACTGTAGGTGTTTTTATAAGTGAAGAGATCTTGAGAGAAAGTACATGGATTATTCCTCTAAAGATGCCTTGTTTGTAAGGGGTGGGCCAAAAAATAGAAGAGGTAAAAATAAATACAAGAGACAAAGAAAATTCCAAGTGGGTAGGTCCAAAACACATAATAAATCTAAAGTAAAATTCTAGAGTTGTGGTAAGATAGGTCACATAAAGGAGTGTAAATATAGCAAGTAAATTTGATGATTCATCTAACAAATCATTAGAAAATAGTAACATTAGTAATGATTCTTATATCTCTACTTATATTATTAGTGATGATTCTTGGCTATTTGAAACATGGGAACCCTTTTATATGAATCCTTATGATGAGTGGTAATCTAAGTACAATATGTGATATGGAGAATATTGTTTCCTTGTTGATAGCAACTCTCTTAGAATAATTATATAGGGAAAAGTAAATTTGACTCTAAATGGTGGGAGGCTAAAATTTCACTTAAATTTATTATATATTCCAAGCTAGGTTAGAAATATAATTTCTATTTTAAAGATAAAGGATCTAGAGTGCATGTTTCCTTTGATAAGAAGGATTGTATATTGGTAAGAAGGAAAATTTTATTAGATAATTTTGGAAGAATGAAGAAGGAGACCTCCAGTTTGTTTTCTTTATTGTCATTGATGCCAACATTGTTTTATCTCTGATTATCTGCTCATTCAGTAAACTATGTTCTGTAGAAATTGAGAAAGCCAACTTCACAGACCCCGAAGATCACCTGCATGCAAATAACCTGTCACAAAAAGGAAAATATGGAGACAAAAAAGCAAGGGTGCTCTGCAAGCTTCAAGAGAGATTGCATTGACTGAATTGAAATAATACAAAGAGATCAATCCTTAAAAGGAGATCATGCAAAACCTAAAAGTAACCCTAATAGGTAGACATTTAATAATTAATATAATTATTAAATGTCACAATATGTAAACTAAAGTGAAATCTTAAGAGAGGAATAAAGGTAACTTAATTAACATAATTAAGTTAAAACCTTTACTCTAGCACCCCCCCTTAAGATGAGCACAAGTGCAACTACAAACATGTGCAAGAAAGCAAAGGTAACTACAATGCATGAAAGCAAACAAGGGTCCCGACAACTAGGCTTGATGAGGTACCCAAATACAACCAAATTTTTGTAAAGTGGAGAAATAGAGAAAAACTCATGGGAAAAACTCTACTCCAAAAGAGATGAAAGACATGAAGAACATCACTAAAGCAAAAGAAGTTGCAAACAACTGTCAAAAGATGACTGCTATGGTGTTGAAGAACCTCCTCTGAAGATAGGATGATTAGGATCAAGAAGACAACAATCTACATGAGTGCCCCCAACGACACTACTCGAATTAGATGGCAAAAAAGGGCAAACACCTGGAACAAAAATATAGATGGCACAAGTACCAATAGTCTGAAGAACACTGTCAATTGAAGATGGAAGATTCCTTCCAAGGAAAAACCAAGGAAGCATTAGCACGAATAGTATAATATCCCCCCATAATGCTGACTAGGAGAGCCTGACAGATCCATTGAAATGTTGTGTAACACCCTGTAGTGCATGAAGGAGAAGAAACAACATCTGAAAGTGCACAAGAAAGCACCTGCAACTGAAAAAGTGGTGTGCAAAACAAAGAACACATGCATGAGGCTGGAATCATATGGATCCACTGTCGTCATGGAGGGACACTCACTGGAAAAAGGTGTGATGGCAAAAAAAAGGCACTACACAACCCCCCATGGCACTCAAAAATATAGTGCGAGTACAAAATATGGCACAACCTTATGTGCAAAATCTCCAAAATACATGTACAATAGTGTGGCACTTTATCTCAGTGCGTTTACATATAAGATTGCTTACAAATGATGCTCAAAATGACCACAAAGGACAAAAAATTGGAAATACATGAAGAACAGCCAAAAATGAAGCATCCCATGCAAACGAAAAGTTCCCAAGAGCTAATATGTCCAAGTAATTCACCAGAGTGTGAAAACATAGAAAACTAAATAAAATATACTTGGAGTGAAATCTAGAAAATTTGCATGGAAGGAACTGAAGAGCTCTAAAATACGGTTCCAACGCCGCTGAGATCGCGAGAAACAGAGAAACTAGTCAAAAGTTATGAGCTCGGGACTGAAAACAACTCCTTTGACTTCAACTGGTTGTAGAATGCACCAACAATGAAACCCACACCACTAGAAATTTGACGGAATCAACTTACTGACGATATCTCGTTTTCCAAAAAATGATATCGTATGCCCAAGTTATGGCCTCTGGAAGAAAATAACTCCAAAGGGGAAAAAACCAGTGCTAGATTAAATTTGACGGTCGTACAGCCATTGCAGCAAAAATCCGGACCTAAATTTGATGACTAAATGGTCGTCGCCACACATGCATAATTGGACTTATTACAGAAAAAATAAAATTTATAAAAATAAAAAATAAAAACTTTACATATATATATTTTTTTTAAAATCATAAAAAACATGAGCCAGCTACCCCATGTTGCAGGCCGGCGGCTTTAAGACTACCTGCGGGTACCTTACCGCTCCCTGAGCAAGCCTTTAAAAGGCTTTTTTTTGTTTTGATTTTAAAAAAAAAAGTCAAAATAACTTTTACAATATATTTTTTTATTTTTCTGACAAAATAAATTCAAAAAATAAAAAAATTACCAGGGCGATTTTTTTTCTTGATTTGCGTGTTGGGGAGGTCGTACGGCTCCCCTGGCAATTTTTTTTTGCCTTTAGATCAACTTTGTCCAAAATGGACGAATGAACAATCGATTTTGGGGTTTTGGACCGCTGCGGACACAATGGTGAGGTCCATTTGGACTCAAAAAGCTCTGATCAAACAGGTATGCCCTGGATCAAAAGAGACAAACCCCAAACCCTTGAAGCTCCAAAAATCCTTCAAAACACGAACATGAAGCAGTAGGTCTGGAGCTCTGATACCATGTAGAAGTTGAGAAAGCCAACTTCACAAACCTCGAAGATCACCTGAATGCAAATAACCTATCACAGAAAGGAAAATATGGAGACAAAAAAGCAAGGGTGTTGTGCAAGCTTCAAGAGAGATTGCATTGAATGAATTGAAATAATACAAAGAGATCAATCCTTAAAAGGAGATCATGTAAAACCTAAAAGTAACCCTAATAGGTAGACATTTAATAATTAATATAATTATTGAATGTCACAATATGCAAACTAAAGTGAAATCTTAAGAGAGGAATAAAGGTAACTTAATTAACATAATTAAGTTAAAACCTTTACTCTAACATGTTCGTGCTACACCAATCCGATAATTTGGTTTGGAATATCTCTGAAGTGTATGTCGGCTCATATAATTTTGATATGTTTTTCAAGAGTCTTAGATGCAGTCATGATCGGGGAATCAACAATTTTAGTTGAATAGGTCAAAAGATTTAAATGTTAGAAGTTCGACTTACAGTTTTGTTGTGTTTCTCTTTTGGTCAACTTAAGGTGCACGTTTCATGAAGGATTATTTTTAGGTCCAGGCCGACCTAAATTGTGTCTTGGATTTTTAGTTTTGAGTGCCAAAGAATTTTTGTTTTGTGACCAACAAGATATTTTGAATTATGTATGCTTACATCTAATTAGGCCAACCTAATTGATGTATGAACCGTGTGTATATGGAATATATTTCTATTGAGTGCATATATATATTTGAGATGTACATAGATGCATGTATGTTTGAGAGATAGAGAGAGAGAGATGAAAAATAAGTGATAATGTGAGGTATGTGATGAAGTGATATGGTAGTTGATGATAGTTGTTGTACACCTACAATTCGGTGCAGGATTTTCCATCTTTCAGAGCTTAATTGGAACTATACTCAGCACCTAGAAGGTGCATTCCTTTCAATTCACATTTCTGGCAGTGAGCCATATCTTTCTGTATTCTGGTGGTAAGCCATATCTTTTGTACTTCAGGTTGTGAGCCTTTCAAGGATAGTGTGTCCTGGTAGTGTGTCATGTAATATTTTGTAACCGGCTATAACATATTGTGAGTTAATCCTCACCGTGGATTTTCCCTCTTTGGGTTTCACATGTAAAAATCCTAGTGTCTATGTGTTGTGAGATGTTATGTTCATTTCCATGTTTTTACTTACTTTTGTAGCAGGATACATTGCATTAATTGGATGGTTAGCAATCAATTGGTTTATTAGAATATTGATTCACCACCCACCCCCCCCGCTCTCAGTATTTTATGTTCAACAGATAAAGGGATTCAATATGGAACTCTCTTTAAGTTGGAGGCATCTACTTTGTGTAATTTAATGAATGAAATTGAATTGAAATCAAGTATGTTATGACACCATAGATTAATTCAATAGGTAAAGAAGTTCAAAAACCTTGATGAATAAATATATGACTTTTCTTTTAAGTTATTATATAAAATTTGAGATTTATGAACATTATGTGTTTAGTAAATAGAATAACATTATATTTTATTATGGTAGTACTGAAAGAAGTAAGATTTTAGAAATGATTCACAATTATGTGTTTGGTATTATGGATTTCCCTACTATTGGAATGTATTGGTTCTGTGTCTAGATTTTATTTATTATTAATCTAGATGAATATGGATTTACTTTCTTAAGAACTGTTAGAGTAAAGTAATTAATTAACTTTACTCTCCTCTTAAGACTTCACTTTATGCACATTTATTAGTCATTTAATAATTAATATTAATTATTAAATGCAATCACCTTAGGGTTAGGTTTTCCTTTCCATTTTGATCTCCTTTTATAAGGATTGATCTCTTGTATTGTATTCACTTCTTGATGTTCTTTTTTTAGTCTGATAATAAACTCTTCATATTGTCAGAGCAAAACCCTTGTTTTGTTTCCTACAGATTTCTTCCTTGTGACAGGTTTTTGCATGCAGGTTTCTTGGGCTTAATAGATTTGTTTTTCATCAAATCTTACATGGTATCAGAGCTGGATCTGTTGTAGCTTGTTCATGTTTGAAGAAAAAAGGGAGCAAGGGTTTGACAGAAGAAATTTGGGATTCTTCAGCTAATTTGAGAGGTTCTAGGTGTAGTTTTCAGATCTGGTATTCCTTGCCCAACGATATTTTTTGTTTCATCAAAAAAAAATTTAGCGTTTTTTACAAGCGCATGCATCAGATCTTGCATTTTTTTGGGTGTCCTTCTCTGTTTTAGCATTTTTTTACAAGCGCATGCATCAGATCTGGCATTTTTTTTTGGGTGTCCTCTGTGTTGTTCACAGTGGTGTCCTTCCTGGTATCATTTACCAGTCTTGCACCTTATTCCTCTGAACGTCGTGCATGAGCCGATGTCTGCATTAGCAGATCTGAAAAGGCAGAACTTCAAACCCCCACAGACGTTGTACTTTGACTTGAAAGTTTTTTTACCTGCGATTGCTATCCAGATCTGTAGTCTATTTCATTAGTAAATTCTTCAGGTACACAGAGATTTGTCTCAATCATCTACTGCTTTCTATTGTTTTCTGGCTTTCAATTTGTACTAGGGATTGGATTTTTGCATTGTGGGGGGGTGTTTTTTCTTGCTTTTTGTCATTTACATCAGAAAACCAGAATCTACAAACACCAAAACAAAACAAACAAACCCCTTCTGCATCTTCTGTCTAATTCTGAAAGACCACTAAATAATAATAAAAAAATTCAGAGCAGTTGAGGCACAGTTCACAGGATGGCTGACAGATCTATTGAACCTCTCACACCACATAATTATCACACTTGGAAGGGTCGCATGATGACTCTACTCCAGTCTCGAGGGTTATGGTCTTGTTTGGATGAGGTTCAGCCTCAGTTGACTCGTGCCTTTGAGGTTATGAAGCACAGGAACAATATGGATCAAGCTATGGGATTGATGGCTTTACACATTTCCGACAGTCTCTTGTTTCATCTTGAGGGTTGTCTCACTCCTCGAGCCATTTGGACCAAGTTTGATGGACTTTTTGGTACTGTCAATCAGTTCCGAGCTTTGCAATTTGAGGCCGAGTTAACTTCTTTGGTACCTGATTCATTTCCCTCCATTGAGGACTTTCTGATGAAGTTCAAATAGCAAAGATCTATCTTGCAGGGTTGTGGAAAAGTTAAGACTGATACAGAGTGCATCTTCCTAATTCTCTCCAAGCTTCGGGGTCCATTTCAGATCTTCTCTTTGACCTTTTATTCCACCATGGATGCCTTGGGTGCTCGACATGTCATGCCTTCTTTTGAGGTCTTTTGTGATCGTCTAACTCGTGAGCAAGCTAAGCTCAAGCAGTTGGATTCACTTTCAGGTTCACAGAACCAAGCATTGGTAGCCCAGTCCTCCAAAGAAAAAAAGAAGCAGAAACTGAAGCCTAAGAAAGATTCAAGGGCTAGTGAGAATTCCTCCAAGCCACCACCTAAGTCTGATTCAAAACCACAGTCCAATTCTAAACAGGGCAAATCTTCGAAGTCTGGTGAGTCTTCCTCCAAGACTAAGAAGAAATCTGGTGATCCTTGCAATTTTTGTGGCAAGGAAGGACATCCAGTTTCCAGGTGTTGGAAATGTTTAGAGGCTTTGGAGGAAGCCATGCAGCAGCATAATATCAGTGCACCTCAGCCTCCTTCATAGCCCACAGGGAAAGGTCATGCTCTTTCTGCACGAGCATTGTCCTCAGAATCCACTTGGATTCTAGATTCTGGTGCCTCTCACCATATGACACACATAGAGGATTTGGTCACCACTCTTGCCCCTACAGGCACTAGGCATATTGCAGTTGGTGACTCAGCACAATTTTCAGTTCAGGGTTCAGGTACTGTTTCATTGGATGGTGGTTGTCTACAGGATGTGCTTCTGGTTCCTGACATTTCGACAAACTTTCTATCCGTTTATCAGATTTGCCACTCTGGCTCTGGTAAGATAGTTGAGTTCTCACCACATGATGTGGTTATTCGATACCTTCATGATCTTGACTTGGTTGTGGCTACTGGGAGTGTGGATTCTGCATCTCGCTTATACAGATTTGGTGGCTTTGAGAGTTCAGACACTGTCGGTTCCTCTCTTATAGCACATGCAGATTCAGTGAGTAGGCTTTGGCATGAGTGTTTTTGCCATGTCAATTACAGATATCTATAGCAGATGAGTACTCAGGCACTTGTGATTGGGCTTCCATAGATTTCTTGTACTGATGGTGTATGTCGTGGATGTGTCCTTGGCAAACATCATCACGATCCTTTTCCTAAGGGTCGAGCCACTCGTGCTAGGGCAGCCCTAGAGTTGGTACACAGTGATCTTATGTCCTTTCCAACTCCTTCCTTTTCAGGGGCCCGCTATGTGCTCACTTTTATTGATGACTTCTCCAGACGTACATGGGTGTACTTTCTTAAGTATAAGTCTGATGTCTTTGACTCATTCAGGACTTTTAAGACATTTGTGGAGAAGCAATCTGGACTTTCTATTAGGAGGATACGCATAGATAATGGGGGGGAATATGTTAATCAGGCTTTTACAAATTTTTGCACTGAGCATGGTTTACAGCATCAGTTTACAGTCCCTTACACCCCTCAGCAGAATGGTGTTGCTGAGAGAAAGAACAGAACCTTACGAGAGATGGAAAATTGTATGATACAGTCTCGAGCTATGAGTTCTTCATTTTGGGCTGAGGCAGTCAATTGTGCCAATTATATTTAGAATCGGATGCCTCATAAGGCATTGCAACATATGACTCCTGAGGAGGCTTTGACCCATGTCAAGCCTGATGTTTCTACATTCCAAGTTTTTGGTAGTGAGGCTTGGGAATTTATTCCTGATGCTCAGCGGAAAGCCATGGAGAGGAAGAGCCGACCACTCATCTTTGTTGGCTACTGTGAGGATGTTAAGGCATACAGGTTGTTTGATCCTGATTCCAGAGAGGTCTTGTTTCAGCGGGATGTCCAGTTTGATGAGTGCTATCCTCAGATGGATTCTCCATCACCAGCTTCTCCCTCATTGCCTACTCCTCCCTCTTCATCTCTTGAGGATTACTTATCTCTTGAGGATGATGTAGTTGATGATCCACCATATCCACCACCACCAGTTGCTCCGTCTTTGCCTAGGTGGGCTCGTGTCACTGTTGATGTAGCTGGTTCTTTGGTAGGTGATCCTTCAGATACTCGTCGTACTCGTGCTCAGACATCTGGTTCTAGTCTTTTGAGTCATGCCATTTCGAATGATCCTCAAAAGTTTTCAGAGGCAACAGGTCACCTTGAGTGGGATAGGGCCATGGATGAGGAGTATTCTTCTTTGATGAAGAATCATACTTGGGATCTTTGTCCTCTTCCTAAGGGAAGAAAGTTGGTTCGGTGCAAGTGGGTGTACCGTACCAAGTATGCTACAGATGGTTCTATTGATAAGTATAAGGCACGTCTTGTTGCAAAGGGGTTTTCCCAGGTAGAGGGTATTGACTACTCTGAGACCTTTGCTCCTGTCGCCAAGATGAACTCTATACACCTTGTACTTTCACTTGCAGCTTCACAGGGATGGACGGTGTTTCAGATGGATGTGAAGAGTGCCTTCTTGCATGGAGACCTACATGAGGAGATCTATATGGAGCAGCCTCAGGGATTTGTGCAGGACACTTCTTTGGTTTGCAGACTTTGGCGTTCATTGTATGGTCTCAAACAAGCCCCTCGGGCTTGGTATGAGAAGATGGACTCTTTTTTGCTTTCCTCTCACTTCACACGCTGTCATTCCGATCACATAGTGTATATTCAGTGTCAGGAGGGTGATATTTTGATTCTTGTGCTACATGTAGATGATCTCATCCTTACAGGTAGCTCATCCTCCATGATTCAGAGTGTTCAGAGAGCTTTGATGGAGCAATTTGAGATGACAGATCTTGGTCTCCTGCACTTCTTTCTGGGTCTTCAGGTTATTCAGTCTTCGGATGGGATTTCCATATTTCAAGAGAAGTATGCTCTTGATATGCTTCAGTGATTTGGCATGCTTGATTGCAAGTCTACCCTCACTCCATTTCAGTCAGGTGTTGTTTTGTCTTCCACTTGCTCTACTCCTTCAGTAGACCCCACTTTATACAGACAGTTGGTTGGTAGTTTGTTGTACCTGACACATTCTCGTCCTGATCTTTCATTTATGGTTGGCCTTGTCTCTCAGTTTTCCCATGATCCTCATGAGAGCCATTGGCAAGCAACCAAACATATTTTGAGGTACATTCGGGGCACCACTCATTATGGCATTCACTACACTTCAGGATCCCCTCACATCATTGGATTCACTGACTCCGATTGGGCTGGTGATGTCAACGATCGAAAGTCTACTTCTGGCTTTGTTTTTTTCCTTGGTTCTGGTCCTATCACATGGTCTTGCAAGAAGCAGTCTGCTATTGCATTATCATCTACAGAGGTTGAGTACCGTGGAACAGTGTTAGCCAGTCAGGAGGTTTTATGGCTTTGGCAGTTGATGACAGAGTTTGGGTTTCCTCCAGATAGTCCCACTATTATTTGGTGTGACAATCAAAGTGCCATTCACATTTCTCGCAACCCAGTGGAGCATCATCAGACAAAGCACATTGAAATCCACATGCACTTCATCAGGCAGTTGATTCAGGATGGTTCTCTCATCTTGGAGTACATTCCTACAAAGGAGCAGGTTGCAGACATCTTCACTAAACCTTTGGCATCTCCATGCTATCTTCAGTTGCGCTCCATGCTTGGGGTGAAGGAAGTTGTCCTTGGGGGGTCTCAGTGAGGCCTTCCTTCCTTCATGTTCTCTTTTCAGCATGTTTCTTTATCTCTTTTTGGAGAGGAGTTTTTTCCCACTGGGTTTTCTTCTTTACTCCGCTTTATAGAGATTTTGTTGTATTTGGGTACTTGATCAGGCCATGTTGCCGGGACCCTCTGTTGCATTGTAGTTCCTTTGCTTTCTTCTGCATTGTTTGTAGCTGCATTGTAGCTCATCTTAAGGGGGGGTGTTAGAGTAAAGTAATTAATTAACTTTACTCTCCTCTTAAGACTTCACTTTATGCACATATATTAGTCATTTAATAATTAATATTAATTATTAAATGCACTCACCTTAGGGTTAGGTTTTCCTTTCCATTTTGATCTCCTTTTATAAGGATTGATCTCTTGTATTGTATTCACTTCTTGATGTTCTTTTTTCAGTCTGATAATAAACTCTTCATATTGTCAAAGCAAAACCCTTGTTTTGTTTCCTACAGATTTCTTCCTTGTGACAGGTTTTTGCATGCAGGTTTCTTGGGCTTAATAGATTTGTTTTTCATCAAATCTTACAAGAACCAGTTTAAATTTTTCTATAAATTGAAGAAATTTAAGGAACTTGTAGAAAAACAATTTGATAAGAAACTAACAATTTTAAGATTAGATAATGAAAGATATTATTGCTCCAAGGAATTTGAAGAATTTTGTAAACACTTTAGAATTTTAGAACAAAACTATACCTTATACACTACAAAATAATGGGGGAGTTGAAAGGATGAATAAAACCTTTATGGATAGATTCAAATGTATGTTGAGTAGTGCAAAACTAGAGCATAAATTTTGGGTTGAAGCTAAGTATTGTTGGCTATTTAATAAACATGCCTCCCACTTCTACTCTTGACAATGAAAAACCATATGAAATGTGGACAAGTTAAAATCCATTATTTTATATCTTAGGGTGTTTGGCTATAAGGAATTTTTTCATGTGCCTAATAATTTTCCATCTAAGCTATATTTAAAAGATTTTTTTTGAAAATGCAAGAGGTTATGAGCTTTGAAATCCTTCAGCTCTAAAATTTGACTATTTAATAGATGTTTATTTTGGGGAACTTGGATTTTTATCCAAGGAAGAACAGACAAATAAATTATGGAGAAACAATATGCATTTAAAAAAAAAACTAGAGCAATAATATGCATATGAAAATAAAAAAAAATTATGGATGATAATATGGTAGTGAGGATAGATATGAAGAACACCTGGAAGAAATATTAGTCTGGTTTTGGATAAAAGAGAAAAAATAAGAAGAGGCTTATTCTCCACCATATGTAAGGAGGTCTATAAGACAATAAAACAACCAAAATGTTTTAGTCTACTAGATTTTTGTTGTGTCTTTTTCTCTATCTTGTATTGATGGTGAAGCAAGTTTTGTGACGGAAGCTCTAACTTTTAAAGAAAACAAGTATTGGAAGAAGGCCATGGAGGATAATTTTCCCTTGGACAAATATAGGACTTGAGACTTAGATGATATTCTTAAAGGAATGAATTTATTATTTGTAAATGGGTGTACAAAAATAAGTTCATCATAGATGACACATTAGAAAGGTGCAAGTTAACATTGGTGGGAAAGGATATTCGTTGATTGAGGGAATATATTTTAAAATGAGATTAAACTCTATTATAATTTTTATTTATTTATCATTGTTTATTTTGATTTTTAAGTAGAACAAATAGATGTTAAAATCACATTCTTACATGTAGATTTAGAGGAGGAAATCTACATGAAACAATGTATAATGTTTGAGATTGATAAGGAAAATTTATTTTGTATCTTGAAAAGGTCTCAATATGGCTTGAATCAATCACTACAAATGTGGTATCAAATGTTTGATTCTTATGTCTTGGAATTGATTTTTTCTAGGAGAAAAAAATGATCATTGTGTTTACTATAATAAGTTGGTGATCAAATTTTAATTATTATCTTATATGTTGATGACATGTCAATGATTCAAAATAATAAGGATATAATCAAGGAAATCAAAGCTTATCTTTCAAATAAATTTGAAATAAAGGGTTTGGAAGTTATAAAGTATATCTTGATATGGAAATCAATAGAGAGCAAGCTAACAAAAAACTATGGTTTAATTAAAGGACATACATCAAAACTATTTTGTAGATGTCTAATATGAATGATAATAAACCTATAAACACCCCTTTACTTGTAGCCACTAAATTTTATCTATAATAGTGTCTTAAATATTGTTAGATTTGGAGGACAAGTACAATGTTCCTTATTGTCATAGGAACCCTGATATATATCATGATCAATACTCAAGTAGATATTGCCTAAGAAATGAGAGTTTTTAGTAGGATGATGTCAAGTCTTGGTGAGAACATTGGACTCATGTGAAAAGATTCTTCAAGTGCATGAGAGGAATTTTTTATTAATGTATTTGATATCATGGGACTAATATTGTTGGAAATTTGTTGAATATACATGGACTTATGGGTTCTAATTGGGATGAAAATATCTTTTATGGTGGAAGATTTACAAACAACTATGTTTTACTCTATTTGAAGGAGTAGTAAGCTAGATGAAAAAATGAAACTTACAATAAATTTTTCCACCATTGAGGTAGAGCATATGGTTGCAACACATTCTTACAAATAAATTGTTTGGTTATAGCTCGGTAAAGTTCTATTTTTTTTTTTGAAAGTAGGAAAAGGATAATCAATTATCATAGTCAAAGTATAATTTATTTAGTGGAAAATCCTACATATACCATGCTCAAACAAAGAAATAGATGTCCAATATTTTTTTTGGAGATATGATAGAAGATAAGAAGGTTCACATGAAAAAATTGATACTCTAGTAAGCTTCATTGACTCTTTGATAAAGCTAACAAGCATTGTAAAGTTTCATTGGTAAAAGGATGCAATGGTTTTATCCCTTCTTTGTAATTTAGTTTCTTTCTATTTTTCTACAACCCTCATATGGTAAATATCAAGTGGGATAATGTTTGAAGTATGGTGTTCTATTCACTTGTAGAGAGCTTCTTATTTGTAAAAAAATGATAATACACAATAGAATGGCTTTGGTAGCCTCTATAGAATTGAGCTTTGTGATTTGGCCTAGAGGTGTATTTGACCTTGATGATAGGTCAAAATTGAGGTAGATTATGGGATATATTTAATGTTCAAGAAATAAAATTTAGTTTGATCCTTGTGTCAATTGAGGTGTTTATGAAATATGTAGTGGCTATTTGCACAAGGGCTATAGGTAGTGAGGTGAGTAAAATGAATGTGCATATTCTAGAAAGGAAAAATGATAATAATAATTAGCTAACCTATAGGAAATTCTTTGCATTAAATAAAATAATATCTATTACAATAAAACATACTACAACAAATAAAATACACTACAAAATTCTATTTGACTAGATCACTATTCAATTGTAAAACTTCCATGATTTGCATAATAATTATAAATGTTGAAAATAAGTAAATCAATAAATTACAACTCAAACCAAACTAATCCACGCAACAAAAAGATATTTAGGTTTTCATTCACATTGGTAGTCCTACAAGTGGGCCCTCCTCATGCTTTTAAATTAGAATGGATCCCTTGTAACTCTTAGTCACTTCTACTTCAAATCATATTGATTTGATATTGATCTGATACATAAGGGATCTATGACAAATGATGCTAAAGTGAATGTGCATAAAGGTGAACAAGTCCTTAATTCCTTAAGCTTAATTGAAAAAACATTAAATAATGGAGCAACACGAACAATAAAGAGAGAGAACTATAACACAAAACAAAGAACAAAGAGAGAGAAGAGGACACAAGATTGATTACGGAGTTCGTCCGAGTGGACTACGTCTCCAGGTCTATCTCAACTGAGTGACCAATCTATTAACAATGCCCTGGATGCTTCAGTACAAATTCTGAGAAGAAGAGCTTTCAACCTGCAACAAAAAGTTGTAACAAAAATCTGAACACTATTGCCTCCCAAAAGACTCACAAAGGCCTATAAAGGCTTACAAGCAAAGCATAATTACAAAATAAAAATCTACAACATAAAAGTCTACACAGCTCTCTCATAATCTTCTCAGGATAATTATGCATCGTATGGCTTACTCCTCTTCAAGAAAATCCTCCTCATCGTCTCCAATTCCTCTCTTTCTCCCCACTTGGATTCTTGAGAATTCAAACCAAGAATGAGATGATTGAATGCCTCCTTAGCTCCTCCTTTTATACTTGAAGTTTAGTCTATTTGGTTAAACCAACAATTTTGGCCATTTCCCCTTATTTAAAAGAAAAACCAACTTCTTGTTTTAAGCCCTTAACCCATTACATCTTCGGGCTCATTTTGTTTCACAGGTTTTGTCTTTATTTTATTTTAAAACTCCAACTAATTACCATTAATGGTTGGTTAGTTTAGAATTCGGGCTTTAACATAGGATAAAATAAACCCCGCCCACTTATATGGTAAACATGTTGCATGGCACAACAGTGAGCTAACATTTTGGTTGGCGGGAGGTTATGTGTTCAACCCTCACCGACAACACTTGCTTTGTTGTTTTTTAAACTGATTTGAAAATTTAATGTGACAAACTAAACCAATGCCTAAGTATGGTAAAGGCATGTGTGCGTGGTATAACGGTGAGGAGCTCAGCTTGAGACATGGTGGTTGTGGGTTCAACCCCCACCATTACCTTTGGATAATTAAAACAACCTCCAAACCATCGGTGGAATGTGAAAAGATGGTGCCATGTGTCAGAATCTAATTCACTGCAGAAGACACATAGACAACCATGTATCAAACTCCAATTTGTTGAAAATGTTGACTATGCCTCCACATCATTTGCCAACTCATCATGCCAGCTCACTATACAGATGCCACGTGTCACACACCGATTGGTCCATGTCATTGGTTGTATGGTATGGAAATGTTGCGTCAGCATGCTGACATCATGCTGACATCAACATATGTATGGTCTAATAGGCCAAGTCAACCTCCAACTTTGACCAAGTGTAACTCGCGTGTACGAGCTTCGTTTTCGATGAAACAAGCAGTGTTGGAATCAAGTTGACGAGCTCTTCAATTTGACACTATTTTTGACTGATTCTGGATCGATCAATTTTTTTGCCTTTCTGGATGGCCTCAGGGGCCTATTTGACTCGATCTTTGACTGACGATAACTTGGGCATACAGAGTCCTTTTTCGCCCATTCAAGTTGCGTCATATTCTATTTTTTGAGCACTTCGACATAGTGCCAATTTCAAGGGCATCCAAAATAGTTGAATTTTTAAGTTCTCGGGATCCACCTAGATCAAACCTCCCCACTAGAGAGCTTTTGGTCTCCAAAAGCTTACTATTCATTTGACACACGCCTCAGGTCAACTTTTTTGTCACCTTCGAAGCTTCACTGCAATGCTACTGTTGGCTCCACCTTTGACAACTGATTTTGATTTTGGTCCTAGTCCTGGTTCCACCATATTTCAAAACTTACATTTTCCCCCATGGGTCTTACACTTTGGCTATGCCTTGATACTATCCCATCTGCCCTCTAATGGTCTTACACTTCGACAATATCAAGAAAGCATACATTGCCACATCTGCCTACTAGGGTCTTACACTTCAACAATGCATGGTCAGTATGAGCATACCTATGGCCACATCTGCCCTTTAGGACTTCAAAGGATGCAGTTCAAAATGAAACTTGGCATACCAAAAATCAAGAAGAAAACCAAGCATGATAAACCTATCTCTCAATGCTTCTCATTGTGGTGGTTCTTGTTCTGCATACCAGCTAGCCAATTTCTTAGGCATGATTATGATGCTCCTCCTCATTTGCAAACTGCATGAGCAATGGCAATTGTGCCTTAGCCTGAAACATTCCTTCTCAACTTTGTACTTCAGAATAGCTGATTATGAGCTTCACCATACAGCTCTGTCTATGTGTGCTTGAGCAACAAGGCCATAGAAAAAGACCTTAAGGAGCCTCGATCATCAACTGACCGAGTTGGACTAAGTCTTAAAGCTGAGAACATACAGGCAACTTCCCAGTCGTTCTCTGCAACTCTGAGTCCCAACGTGGAGTGATAATCCAGATCTATCCACCTTTCATTGAATTTCATCAAGTGATTCTTTTCCTTGAATAGGAAAAACAGACATCTTCTCACCTTGAGAATTGTCATCAACTAAGCACTCTTTAGTTTCAAAAATCTACCATTCTGTAAAAAGAATTATTCAAGCATTTTCTTTTCTAGTTACATGAGATAAGGCTTAAACAACCTTTCAAAATCTCAATTCCAAGAAAATACAACTTCATGCAAATAGCATAATGATTCTACTACAAAAACCCTGTCTACTTGTATCACCTAGCTCATAATCACAATGTGATATTTATTAATGAGCTAATAATAAAAGAAATTTGATACAACTATTTAGATGACAGGTTTTGCCAACTCTTACAGAGTTGGTCAAAAGCACTTTCCTTTGTTGGTTGCTCCTTTTTCGGTTGAGGTTCCTTTACCTCAGGGATCATAGCTTCAAGTACTGCCTTCACCTCTTCCTCAACAACCTTTTGTTGCTTAGGTCCCTCAATTGGCCTAGGTGAGCATCGAAGCTCTGGATGTAACTTCCAGCACTTCTTGATCCAATGCCCGCTTATCCTGCAGTGGGTGCAGTAGTTTCGGGCTTTGTTCTACCTCTTCGCTTTCTTCTTTGGAGAAGAATTGGCTTCACTTCCACTACCATAGTCTGGAGTGTGTGCCCGAGGATATGCCTCCTTTTTAAAGGCTTTGGAGGATTCTCCAGTCTCTCCATATCTCAGTCCTTGATAATGGGGTCTCCTCTTAACCTCTACATGATTGATCATGCCTTGTTCGCTGATCCCAAGGCTTCTACCCTTGGTGTGCCTTTCAAAGCCTTAAAAAATAGAGTTCTAATCATTTTCCACCTCCTTATCTGATGCAGGAGACTCTTCCAGGTAACCACTTTGGTTACTAGTAATATTGAAAAGTTTCAGGTACTCCACATGTTGACCAAAATTACATTGACCAACATTCTCTTGACTTGAGCCATAATTGGTCCACTTCCCATGACCCCAAGCAAATCCTGACTTTGAACTCTTTGTAGTGGACTTTGCTGCAGATGATGCATCCAAGCTGTCATATGGAGTGAGTGGAGAGTATGAGGAAGTATCCTCTGAATGTGAGAAAAAAACACATATGCCAACATTATTTGATGTAGGAGGACTCCTCCTATGCTTCTCCTCCATGAGCTTCTACAACTTTGCATGCAACTCCTGATTCTCCTTGTTTTCCTTTTCAAGAAAACCTCTGAGCTCAACATTCTCAGACTGAATGCGCTGGTTGGCTTCCTCCAGCTCTCGAAGCCTGTTAGCCTTGTCCTAGTGCTCTCGGTAGAGTTCTTCAACCATTCTCTTCATGGAAAAGATATCATCCACCATGGATGCAGATAGAGACAACGTCACCCTAGATGATTCTCCTTTCTTTGGTGCCATCTCTGCTTCAAAACTCCAAATGTCCACTTGTCAACTTGCACACTAACACTGAAAACCAGCAAACTGACAAACTGATTAAACTAGCAAGCTAACTAACAATCACTTTTGCAAAACCAACCAAACTGGGCTCTGATACCACTTGATTTGATATTGATCTGATACGGAAGGGATCTATGGCAAACATTGCTAAAATGAATGTGCATAAAGGTGAACAAATCCTTAATGCCTTAAGCTTAATTGAAAAGACATTAAATAATGGAGCAATAGGAACAATAAAGAGAGAGAATCATAACACAAAACAAAGAACAAAGAGAGAGAAGAGGACACAAGATTGATTACGGAGTTCGTTCGAGTGGACTACGTCTTCGGGTCTATCTCAATTGAGTGACCAATCTATTAACAATTCCTTGGATGCTTCAATACAAATTCTGAGAAGAAGAGCTTTTAACCTGCAACAGAAAGTTGTAACAAAAATATGAACTCTATCGCCTCCCAAAAGGATCATAAAGGCCTACAAAGGCTTACAGACATAGCAAAATTACAACATAAAAATTTGCAACAAAAAAGTCTACACAACTCTCATAATCTTCTCAAGATAATTCTACATCGTATAGCTTACTCCTCTTCAAGAAAATCTTCCTCATCGTCTCCAATTCCTCTCTCTCCCCACTTGAATTCTTGAGAATTCACACCAAGAATGGATGATTGAATGCCTCCTTAGCTCCTCCTTTTATACTTGAAGTTTAGCCTATTTGGTTAAAACCAACAATTTTGGCCATTTCCCCTTATTTAAAAGAAAAACCAACTTCTTGTTTTGAGCCCTTAACCCATTACATTTTCGGGCTCATTTTGTTTCATAGTATTTGTTTTTATTTTATTTTAAAACTCCAACTAATTACCATTAATGGTTGGTTAGTTTGGAATGCGGGCTTTAACATAGGATAAAATAAACCCCGCCCAGTTATGTACGAAACTTTTTGCATGGCACAACGGTGAGCTAACACTTTGGTCAGCGAGTGGTTATGTGTTCAACCCCCGCCGACAACACTTGCTTTGTTGTTTTTTAAACTGATTTGAAATTGTAATACGACAAAATAAACCAACTCCTAAGTATGGTAAAGGCATGTACGCGTGGTATAATGTCGAGGAGCTCTACTTGAGACGTGGTGGTCATGAGTTCAATTACCACCATTGCCTTTTGATAAATAAAACAACCTCCTAACCGCAGCTGGAATGCCTTTTGATAAATAAAACAACCTCCTAACCGCAGCTGGAATGCGAAAAGACAGCGCCACATGTCAGAATCTAATTCACTGCAGAATACCACATAGACAGCCACGTGTCAAACTCCAATTTTCCGAAAATGTTGACTGTGCCTCCACATCATCTGCCGACTCATCATGCCAGCTCACTATACGGATGCCACATTTCACATGCCGATTGGTCTGTGTCATTCCCTGTATGGTCGATCATTTTTTTTTCCTTTTTGGCGGCCTCAGGGACCTGTTTGACCCGATCTTTGACTGGCGATAACTTGGGCATATAGACTCCTTTTTCGCCCGTTCAAGTTGCGTCAGATTCTATTATTCAAGCACTTCAACATGGTGTTGATTTCAAGAGCATCCAGAATAGTTGAATTTTCAAGTTCATAGATTAGTCAACAAGAAATACAATTAAGAAAACTCGCTTCATTTATTTTATTCTCCACACAAAATTTAAAAAATATTGCTTCAACTCATGCCTCTCTTCTCACATTGTTTCTTTAGTCATTATATAATAAATAAGGTATATAACCATTTAACATATTTATATTGCAATTTATATATTACTTTCTAGGATCACACCTCTCCAAACAACCATCTTATAAATAAGATCATGGGAACATGTGTATTCTTGATATGGTCAAGTTTGGTAAGCCATGCATAATAATCTCTAAAAAAATCCTTGAAAATAATTGCATCTTTCATGATAATAGTTGTATCTCTAATGAAATTTTATTTTTTTCATTTAAGAAATTGTATATTGTTGGCATGAGTAATAGCCATGTAAATCTCAAGAATTTATTTTATTTTTGTATATTATATTTGTATATTTGTAATTTTTTTGCTTCATGCTTTAATGCTGCTACACTATATTATTAGAAATAGTTATAACTACATGATGACAACAAATATTAATAAATATTTCAAATATTAATTTTATCTTATTTTACCTATAAATTTAATTAAATATCTCTTATTTAGTATAAGAAAAAGGTTATAATATAAGACAAGTGGGACATAGCTAAACCTCAACGCTTGTCATAGCCATGGTAGAAACTATAGGATATTTTTTCTCTGGTATGGTTATTTCATACTGTACAAAATGTATTGTTGAAGCATATGGTAGATGTTCTACAAGGTACTCACTTGTACCATAGATCTGAGAGTGTTACTTTTGTCACCACAAGCCATGATGATATTCTTGGTGGTACTACAAAAGACACTATTTTACTACTATTCTACATAGGGGATGTATGGTTAACTCCTAATGACAGACCAATTATAGGATTATCTAGACCAATATATATTTTATCTATTAGGGAAATCCCTAAAGGAGTGATACATGGTAGTGATGATGTAATACCATGGCCCTAACTTAGTTGTTCAATGGTTGACATTCTAAATATGGTTAGTATGCATAGTTGGTTGGTATTCCTCAGAATGACTCTATCTACATTCAATACATGGCATGGAAGGAGTAGGTTGATGAGAATATTATTATGCTATAAAGTTTATACACTAAATTTATATAGAATGAGACAAATGATATAAGAAGAAACAACATTATATTTCAATTTTGTTTATGGATTAATGTAGTTGTTGGCTCTCTTTTAATGCAAGGCTTTTTCCTAAAAGGGTTTCCTATGTTAAAACTTGTGTTTCATATATGATATGGATATAGTTTTTGAATCTTGTTTACTCTCCATAATTAATTGCTAAATGAATTGGTAAAACAAGGTAAATATCTAATTTGACCACACAATCTAGACTTCTAGTGTAATCATTGATAGTTATATTTTACAAAATAAAGAGTTTTTCTTCTCACATTATGAAACCCTTTAATAGTACTTCAAATTTTGGTAATTAGTAGACTTGACCTTATTAAAAAATATTTACTACACATTTAAATTTGATCTTTTATCAGCTAAAGATCTCTTAATTTAATTATGCCCATATTTAACAAAAATATATAGTGGTCAATGCTCCTAAACAATATGGGGAAGAGGCAACTCATTAGGTTCATATGAAATATTATATTTTTTTAATAAATAGGCTCAAGAATGGTAACTACATCTATAGGATTAATAGAATATGGGCTTTGCTAAATATTTTCTCAA
Organism: Sequoia sempervirens; assembly: GCA_007258455.2. Taxonomy (NCBI): domain Eukaryota; kingdom Viridiplantae; phylum Streptophyta; class Pinopsida; order Cupressales; family Cupressaceae; genus Sequoia; species Sequoia sempervirens. Next base: position 487,488,900 of record VDFB02047230.1, on the reverse strand, counting down.
AAAAATTATATATATTTCCAATTAATACATTATCCAAAGAGATATTTTAGCTAGATTATAATTCTTAAGTTGATCATGTAAATCATATACCTTAGCAAATCTTTTAATGAGTTTCCCAATGTATAATAACTCTATGGATTAATTATTGCATTTAAAGTATGTATACCTCTAGAAAGACATGGCTCAATATGAAAGGTAGGACATGAAGATGTACATGGCAGATAAATAGTTAGAGAAAGAAAAAAAATGATCATTAGGACATATAGGAAGAGTGATGAAAGATAAAACAACATTGGATGAAGAATGAACCTAAAGAAAAGATATTATGCAATGGTATGGAATCCTTAAGGTATTCAAAGATATAACCACCAGAGGAATAAAATAATGAAGCACCAACGTACATCAATTTAGTCCATATGTGATGCAAGACAACAACCAAAAATTCTATGGGATTGTTGGTTGTTGCAACCTCCACACTTAACAACAAGAAAACTCACTTTTCAAATAATAAAATAAAATACATGAGAGCTCAATTCAAATTTCCCAGCACAAGTAATGACAAAAAATGAAGGAACAAAATGTTATTTTTATTTAATTAAAATTCTCCAAGAGTCTGCAACACCAAATTCAAGATCCAAACTAATGACCCAAAAAAACATCTACAGACATGATTTTTGCCTTCATTATAAAAAATCTGCTACAAGTGACATACAATCAGCTATAATAGAAGCAATCCACTTCCATTCCCCATTCTTTTCACTTCTAGGTACCCTTCTTTGACCTTATTGGTAATTTCTCTTCACAAGCTTCATGTTTTCACTATTTTCCCCTGTTGGCTCCTTTCTCTTTGCTAGGCGTGGCTTTTTCCCATCCCCTCTGTCGCAATTTTTTTAACTATTTTCTCCTTTTCCTAGGGTGTCTAAGATTCTCCAACGCTCTCCTTCATTACCTGGTAGATTTTTGTTTTAAAACTCTTTTCGAAATTTGACTCCATTATGCCACTTCTCCACCCACCAGGCGACAAGATTTCTCCTCATCTAATTCAATACATTTTAAAATTTCGATGGGCTTGTCAGAGAGTGCAAATGGAGTATTTTCTGAGGAATTATAGGGTCTTAATTCCAGTAAATGCATGGGAGATGTCGTTTACAGAAGTCATTGAAGAGGAGGAGTTCCAGCTTATGTTCAAGGGCCACTGTCACCAATTTAGGAAGTGTGTGAAATGGGTTATTGGGCAAGAAATTTTAGATCCAGAGACAAACAGGTTGTTCTTTACCTCCCAAATTGTCTCAATTTTTATTTCCAATTTTCTTGACCTGTTACAGAGTTTTCGGGCAATGGAGTTTATTGCAAGTAAAGTAGTAAAAGAAGCCTATCTCCCGAATGATGTCCTTCTAAAAGCTTGCCAAGATTATGACTTGTGGAGGGGACAAGGATATGTAGGGGGGCTATTCCCTCGACATTTTCGTGTACACAAGCCCTCATTTGTTGCAATATATAGTGCAATTAAGAAAAAAACGACAACAAAGAAATCAGACTTTCTGTTGTCTGCTTTGAACAAGTATGTAGGGGATGTGGATTATGAACTAGCAGAGAGGATACAGGTTTGAGTAAATGCCTTATTGGGTTTTCTCGCCTATGAACACAATCCACCAGAAGTCACTGCTCTAGAGAATGTTGCTTCAGAGGATGCTGCTCGAGAAGATGGGGAGATAGGTGATGTCTTTTCACGGGAGATTGCAACAGTAGATGATGTTCATCAATATTTTGAACCGGGAGCTATTGCTTTACAGGCACCTACTTCACATGAGCCTGGTAATGATCAAGCTTCCCATCTGCAAACTATAGTGGGTAATAACATGGACCTGAATCTGAATATATGGCCTCCTTTGCACTGTATGGTGGATAATCTTGAGGAGCATTAGGACAAGAATGATGTATCGATTGATTGCATGGAGGAGTAGATGCTTGGTTTAGTTTTCAATTTTGCAGAGATGGGTATAAAAGATGAATCAAAGAAAATTTCGAATGATGCAGCTATAAGAAGATGTTATGGGTATTAGTAAACGAATGTTGTAGTGCTTTTGGGGGTAATGTTGATACTTCGTAATAATTTTGGGGGTGGTTGTAGTTATTTTGTAAACAATCCATGATATATCTTTAGGTTTGTGGACTGAAGTTACAAATAGTTATGTGGGAATAGGGTGAATTTTGGCTAATGAGATCCATAACACATTATGACAGACTGACTATATATATATATACTGCCTTTTACCAAAAGAAAAAAAAACGTGCCAGTAATAGACTCAACCAGGCTGGGCATTGGATTATGTGTAGTGATAAAAATCCCACAAAACAATAACTCCTTGGATTTTAATTAAAAAATTCAATTTGAAAAATCAATCTTTCACATTGAATTCTATTTGAGGGGAGGAGCTGGAAAATAAAATAAATTTAAAATCGAAGCATGCCTACAAAACAAAACACAAAATGGATAAAAGGAAAAATCATATTCTTTGGTGTGAAGGATTGCCCATGCACTGAGGTGCTCCTGGATCAATATGAAATAATACAAATAAGAATAAGTATGAAATAATATATCATAGCATGGTAAAACATGAAATCACAAATAGATAGCTAATGATATAATATCATATACATGTCAATGGAATATATTTATTGAAGAACATACATATGTGTAAACATTATCATACACATCTTAATTAGGATTTTAAACCATATGTTCATTATAACAATCATACAACTAATAAAAAAACCCTAGGAAAGATAGCATATGATGCTCATCAACAAATAAATATAATAATTGTGTATAGTTTTGTTATGCAAGAGGGAAGAGAGGTCATGAAATCATAAAGAGGAGTCTATGGTAATGGTAAAATCTTATATGAGATTAGAAAAAATAGTGAAGATCATATATGAAAATTAAAGGTTAAACACTAAATCCAAAGGGTGAGAGGGTATAGACCAAAGAAAGTAATGTCCAATCCCTATAACACAAATAAAGAAATAATAGATACTCAAGGGTGGTTCCAAGCCCTAATCAAATATGAAGTAGATATATAATAGTAAAAAATATCAAATTTGAAAGGTCCTACTATAGAAGGAATAAATCCTAAGGATTAAGCCCTAGGAGATGTAAGAAAGTCAAGTTCACCATTTTACGTAAGGGAAAAATCACACTCACATAAATAATCTAGGCTAATTAAATAATTAAAGTATTTATGATATAATTAACCTAAATAATTGAGATTTGATTGGAAACAATAAATGCTAAATTAAATGAATTTATATATAATACTTAATTAGATTCTAGAGATAAGAAAATGATGTTGAAGACACAGGAATCAATTTGCCAAACATTTGGAATCTTCGGCTTTGATCCAATAAATATATTAGACAATACAAACTAGTTGTGATTTTTTTGGTTCACATTCACACTTGCAAAATTGATTTGGTACAAACTAAACATATACTTGTAAGAATGAACTAGTAGAATTTTGATACTTGAAATGTGTTCACCTTGATCTTTTGATGTTTGAATCTAAAGAAGGATTGCTAGTGTTTACAAATAGCTTTGGGGAATATGTTGAATTGTGAGGGTCATGTTCTCCTCAGTTAGACCCCAAGTGAATCGATGATAACAAGTGTGTAATGATGCCTAAGATGATGTCACATGTAGACAATACTAAATAGATTATCTTCTAAGCTCTTTGACCTAGATGTTCTTTTTACATTCTAACACAATTTCAAATGAATTAATGGATGTCTTTAAATACAATAATATATCACGAAAAGGTATATTAGATTAGCCCACAATAATGACTAATAGAAAAAAGTTGATAAGATTTAATTTGATTTTGAATTTAAAAAATATAAGATTCATATTTATAATTACTAAAATGATCTTTAATCAATCCCACATCCACAAATCTATTCGAAATAACAAATAAAAATTTAAAAACCAAAATAAATCTCTAAAAATAAATAGTAATAAAATCAAAATGATAATATTATAAACCACATTCAAATAAAAATATACACTATCTAATAATCAATGCATTAAAAACACTTCATAAAGCAATCACACAACATAAGGAAAAGGGCATGGATTTAGAATAAAAATCCTTAACATTGTTGATAGGTCAAAATCACATTGATATTGTTGACCTTGGGATTTGCAACCAGTTGGTTTGGTTGAGGAGAATCTTGCAGAATGCATTTAATGAAACATGGCCAAAGTCAGAAAAGAAACTTTTTGCCTTTCAAACCTCGGTTTTTGAGCTTTACGCGGAAACGACCATATCCTAATGTTGGACACTAAAAACATTGTTTTGTTTATAGCTAAAGTGAAGAGATATTATTAAATGGAAAATTGGGGACTTATTGTAATCCTAGTCAATTTCGGGACCATGTGAATTGCACGTCTTCACGTTGCTAATTTTTAATACTTCACAAGTCAATTCAACTCTACATTCCAAGCCCTTAATTTTCGATACTTACGATAACTCATGTGCTCACCAAAGCCCCTTCCATGCAAAATCTTCACTGGTTTATTTGATTTGTAATCAGTTTTTTAATTTACTTAATGAGTTTATTAGGGATTAAATTTTTCGAATACAAAATCTAGGATCACGTTTTGAATGATTTTGTCAGAATAGATACTCCTTAATCTTTTATTCTTAATTAAAATTTTAGTTCAAGATTCATGTTCCCTTATTAGATAACAAAACAATCTTGTGAATGATATTAAATATTCCATTAAAAAATTCTCTTTAAAACTACACATCTACTTGAGAATACATCCACTCACCACTACCACACCACGTTTAAAATTATTATTTTTAGATAAAAATAATTAAGTTATATAAATATTAATATTTAACGTTTTGAATGATTTTGTCAGAATAGATACTCCTTAATCTTTTATTCTTAATTAAAATTTTAGTCCAAGATTCATGTTCCCTTATTAGATAACAAAACAATCTTGTGAATGATATTAAATCTTCCATAAAAAAAATCTCTTTAAAACTACACATCTACTTGAGAATACATCCACTCACCACTACCACACCATGTTTAAAATTATTATTTTTAGATGAAAATAATTAAGTTATATAAATATTAAGATTTACTTTTTTAGGGGAAATCCGCTAGCTTGAACGGTTGGTTTTTTGGTTGTGCTAAGGCTTTGGGTTCGTTCCTTCCATGTAGGTCCAAGGTCTGACTCTTGTTGGTTGAGTTTAAGCATTGGTTGTGTTGTTCGACCCCACAACCCAGTGGACACTAATGTATAAATGCCTTCACAATCTTTCTATTTTTCGTTATTCAATTGTATAAGAAAATAAGATATATTATTTATAATTTGAATAAGTTAAAGTATTTATTTATTGTGTTGTCTTTATATATTTCAAATATATGTATAACATTAGTCTTTTTCATATTTTTGATTTATATATTCAAATAAGAAAATACATATATAATTATTCTATGTTCTCTACATGTTAAAAATTTTGTAATTTGTTTTTGGAAGTTAGCTGATGTCTACAACTAATAATTAGCTATGCACCAACTTCAAAAAATATAAAAATAATTATTCAATAGAAAATATATAAATTGTATTACATTTTCTTAAGATTCTTTAAAAAAATAATTAACCAAATAAAAAAGAGACACACACCCAAAATTATGTTATATTTTAAGGATAATAATAAAAACACTTCTATATATTCTCAACATTTGATCTTCTTAATATCAACCACTACAAAAATTGAAAAAATTAAAACTAAATCCTCAACATTACAACTATTATTCTTATCTAACTTTTCAAATTTTAAACATTATCATCTTGAATTATTTAAAAAAAATCAAACTTCACTAATTTCAAAAAATAACTATTTAGGGACCATTTTGTGCACTTACTTAACTCAAATACAAACAATTATGTGAATATAATGAGTTATATCTTAGTCTTTCTTACATGTATATTAATTAAATTCTCCAGACTTCTAATTTAATTGAGTGTTAAGTTTTTCTTAACTTAATAGTGAGATTGAAATGTTAGATAATTTAAATAATCTTCAATTAGTTATTTAAAAATTCAACTTTATCAATTTCAAAAATTTACTTTTCATATCATTTAACTGTCATTTTGTGCACTTATCCTCACTCAAATATAAACAACTATTTGAATATGATGAGTTCTATCTTAGTCTTTCATATTTATAAAGTTCTCCAAACTTCTAATTTATTCCTGTCAAGTTTTTTCTAACTTAATGGTGAGATTGAAATGTTAGATAGTTTAAATAATCTTCAATTAGTTATTTAAAAATTTGAACTTCACTAATTTCAAAAAATAACTACTTTTCATACCACTTCATAGTCATGTTGTGCACTTACTATTTTGAGTGTTGAGCTTTTTCTTAACTTAACGGTGAGATTCAAATGTTAGATAATTTAAATAATCCTCAATTAGTTATTTAAAAACTTAGAAAAGTTATGCATTGTAAATTAAAAACTTACAAAAAGTTATGCATTGTAAATATAGTTGTTAAATGCTTGTGTGCATGTTTATATGTATGTGTAAGGAATATAAGTACATATTTTGATTTTTTTTTCTTTTCATTTTACATAAGAGTTAAAAGTATAAATTTGTGTCAAATTTTAAAAGGAAATGTATAATTTATGTCAAACAGTTTTATCTAATTCATTTGAAAATGATATGCATGTAATTTTGAACTTTTAAAATTAATTATTTATATTATATTTTCTAAAACTAAAATATAATTTAATTGTTGATTTTTTAAATAAGATTTACTGGACTCTATTTTAGAATTTTAAAATTAAATTCTATATTGTGAACTTGAAACTATAGAGTATGCATTAAAAATAATTTTGATTTGTAATTTTTTATTATTGTTTAAAGCTAGGTGTGCTAAAGTTACAACACTTTTTCTTAGATTCCACATTTTTCTTAACTATTTATTATTATGATTTTTTTTGTAGGGTGTCATATATTTTTCAATATTCATAAATAAAATTTAAAATTTCTCTTGAGAAAGAAATCAACTTTATATGTGGGTAATGATGGTCTACTTGTAGTAAACATTCAAAAATATATATAAATGTCAATTATAATATTTAATTTTTATATTTTAAAATTATACTTTTGGATCCACAAAAGAGTTTTTATATGTTTATAAAAATGTTTTATGAGTAGAAGTGGTAGGAATATTTTTAAAAATAATTTTAAAAATCTTATAAATTGACACCAAAGTGATATTATTTATGCATTCAACATACACTTATAACTAAAGAAGTTTTGGCTTGAATATATTTTATATGGAGTGAATCCATCCAAAACATACTTTTAACCAAATATGATTTTCAATAAGAAATGCTCAAATTTTGGTGTACTAAAAATCTATGCTTAAGTGTGACATTATTTTATCCTTTCACCTACCACTTTGTACACATGTTTATGCTCTTAAAGACCAACTCTTATATAATTAACTAATTTTTGCAAATATTTATTCTCTTTAGTGGCCTCAAGTTCTAAAATTCTTTGAGTTATATGTCTAGGGTTATACACCAAAAAAAATCATCTTAGTTCGATCTAATATCATGGAAAAAATCTAAGGCTATGTATTTAAAGGCATCATCCTAGTTAATTCTAATCATCAAATAATTGATATGGGAAAACACATTCATTTAGTTTTCACTAACACTTGTAGGTTTAAATTTGATTACTCTATCTACATCAATGTCTAAGACCTCTATCTATTATCTATCTCTATCACTTTCCAATTAATCTCAAGATGAATAGTAATGTGAAAGTTGATTTCTCTTTCCATTATTAAAGTAGTTCTCAATTATGCTTCTTATCACCACCTAGATTTTTCTTGCATGCATATATACACCAAGAAAACATCTTTTATAGGTATTAAAGATTAAATTCACCAAAGAATATAATTGTGCCACCTAGGATTAAATTTAACCATTTGAACTTAATCATGGGTGATTGCATCCTTGCATAACAATTTAAGGGTGACCTAATTCAAAATTTACCATTCTTCTTCCAACATATATTTTAATCTATGGTTAAAATTTTATGGTCAAATATTTAGTGACTTTCTATTAACCTTCGAAATTCATCAAGCCCTCTTGCTTTTAATTCATAAGTTTTTTATCTTCTTCATATAATCTATTGCAACTCTTTATGTAAGGTTTTATTATACTTAATTAATTTTATTCATTTATTATCCCTAGATATTCTATAGGGTTTAGTGTTTTTATTCACTATATAATATAAAATATAAAATTATACATCCATAATTAAATAATTGAATATATATTAAACATATAATAAAATTATAAACTATAAGAACACGATAAAGATACATGTTACCAACAATCTTTATGTCTTCCAAAATTCTAATGAATCCCTTAGCACATATCACCTCTAGATTGGCCAAATGCAAGGGAAATAATCACAACAATATAGATTTAGTAACCTCATAGAATGTAGTTATACTAAATATATTAAAATAGGTAGCATTAGTTCATCTTCTTTTAAAAATCCCTTGGATTAGGGTCTAGGTATGTCACAAAAAATCTCTTAGCCTCCTAAAATCGTAAAGCATGGCTCCACACTCTCAACTTTGTATAATGAAAATGACTTCAAAGGGGATCTTGTGTGTGGTTTTACTCTAATGAATTATGTTTCCCTAAAATACATAGGTCAAAAATTGTCACCTCCATAACTCTCCTTAGTTATTTCTTTATATCCCTCCAACATCTCTTATTTTTATGACTTTGTGATGTATAGATCTTAGGGTCCTCTAATACTACTCACAAATATTTTAAGTGTGTATTAGTAGCATTGAGACACATTTATTGCCTACCTATAAAGTGGGATTATTTTACATAACTGAATTATTTCAAATTGATTCCTAAAGAAGAATACAAGGAGTGGAGAGTAGATTGTAGAAGAGAGTAGGAGCAGCTTGACAAGTTGTAGGATTTATAGTGCGAGAACTCTCCATTCATAATTAAAGGTTCATATTCTTCAATTTCCCTTGTTTGTAAAAGGGTAACCCATAGAAGTATCCAATTTTCATGAATACCTACAAAATATATAGTTCTCTACTCTAAAATAAAATTCCTTTGAATATAGCCATTTGCTTATTCAGAGAACTAAGAAAGGTATTGTGTGTTGTAATTTCTGATACAATGAAGTACAAATATTTGGGGTATGAACATCTCTTTTGGTTTCAAGGAAAGAACACTCTTGGAAATCAGAGACACTAAATTAGGGCATGTGGATTTAAAAGATTTCACGAAAAGAATGAATGTCAAAAATTGACCTCCTATCACACAAATATTGGTGGAAAGTGGTTTGTTGTAGGTAGATGGTTTCCCTACTATAGTCCAATGCTTGAAATTGGTGATTGAATGTATCAATCATTACGACCCCTAGACAAGGGAAGTCGAAATAGAGGACAAAAAGTCATCACCAAACTCGACAGGGACACATCTCATTCACTACTAAAGTTACCCCACAAAGAAGAATATGTAGACATGAATGCCTCTACTTCATACCAGTGATTCACATTAAAAATAGTCATTATCAAAATATGATGGTGAAGCAATGGTTGGAGACCCCTAAAAAGGGAAAATTGCAACTACTGAGAAATTTGCACAGATTGTATTTCATGAATGAGATAGGTGGCATCATACTATTGTTACACCAACTAATTGGTAATGAAGATGCTCATAATTTTGAGGTTGGATGTATTTCTTTGTCATGATTATTTGCTAGATGGGAAATAATTCATTAACTAGGCTAAGATTATCAGTGACTACATGCACAGCTAGATAAATTATTTTATGGTTAATAATTATTTTTTATATATCCTCATATCTATTTTATGCCAATGCAAGCATGAGGGCTTGGCTGGGGTTCAGAACCGAATGTGATTTCAATGAAAACACTCAATTTATGAATATTATTACCAAATTCATCTTGAAAAAAGTTACAAAATTTTTAGGTGAATAAATGATGCATTCACTATGTTAGTAGTAAGGGAATTGGAAGGGGATTTGAGCATTAGAATCTCCCCAATTGGTCAATTTATATGGGAGATTTTTCATTCAGTTTCAAAGGTTCACATCTATTAGACTGGAAGATATGATGACTTCCCGTGTAAACTACCAAAGCACGTTAGTGATAGATTTGTGTTGATCGAGGTGTGTTATTAGATTGGAGAGTTGAATAAAAGGTGTAAGGAAAAGAAGAAGGTAGGTGTTCCCTTTCACATTGGATTTTCTTTCTACCAATGTAAATCTTCTTCATATGTCCTTAAAATTGAAAGGAACATGATCAAATACAAATTGCATTCATTGAATTTTGCTTCTCTTTCGATAACAAGAATTTTGATCGAAACAATTTGCAACTTGGACCCAAATTTTATCATTTGCCCAAATTGGAGGATTTTGAGGCTAACCACAGTAATGAATTTGAAGTGAGGAGAAAGGATTGGATGAGGCTACCAATGAGGCGGGTCAACTTATATAATCTAGGTTGGAATTTCTTGGAGATAATGGATGATGAATCTAATTTGGTTGATCCAATTTATTATGATCACATCCAAATGATGCATATTGTTCCCATCAAATGGAACAATAGGGAAATTGCAAACATTGAAGGGAGGACAACAATGGTGTTGAAGAGAAACAATAATGAATTATTAAGAAAACAACTGAGCCACCAAGCATTAAAACTACTAGAGTGACACAAGACCTAGAGCGAGGAGAAACCAACTAGGTACATATTTCTTCTCTTGGAATCACTTTCATAGCATCAATTTCACAATCAGTTGGAGGAGGAGATAGTGAAGAGCCCTCTAAAGGAAGAATGGAGAAGACATATGAGGATGCTCCTAAGGGTAAAGGAAAGAAAACTATAGAAGCAATTGATGAAGAAATGGTCGATGTGTCATCCTCTTCAAAACTTGGAGTATCTCTCCTTCCCCATATTCTACCCAAAATCCATTTCCCCCAACATCACCTAATGTATCAACCCATGATACCCCTCCTATAAATAGATCCTTGTAATTATTTCCAAATGATCCTCCTACAACCTCGACAACTTGGTTGCAACAAAACTTGTATAAAAAGAGAAAATTTGTGGTGTTGAGCCTCCTAAAGGATGATATTGTCTCAAGTTTTTTGCATCGAACCCCATAACTAAAGAAATTGAAGAATACCTCAAGGTTGATGGTAAATGCTTTATCCCTCATTGCAAAAAGATGTCATCTAGGAATCAAAGAAAGATTTAAACATCACCAAGGTTCAATTGGGGCCCACCTCTTTAGATAGTGATGTTCACAACTTTTAGGTGTGGTTGCCTTAAACTTGTGGAACACATTGAGAGAGACAAGAAGTCCAAATTAGAGCTCAAACAACATGTGAAACTTTTAACCTCTTTTTTGAAATCTATAGTTTCAATACCTCTACTCAACCTCTAGGGTAAATAGACACATCATTCGACCCCACTTCTGCTAGTGGTAAAGTGGTACCTAATCAAGAAGGTAAATAAATATAAATGTTATGGGCAAGCAATTGAAGATTAGACTTTTGGGGTCTCAAATAAAGTTGTTAAGTTTGTGGAAGAAGCTAACAAAGCAATAAATAGATTGGAAGATAGAAGGAAGGAGATTGATGAGGATATCTTAGTCTCTAAATCTCAAGAAGTGAACTGGTTTAAAATAAACAAAGATCTAAAAGAGATGATAGATATGGGAATAGAAGGCCAGTTACTAAGCAAGTATAACTTTCACAGTGACAACACATATATCATCTAGAAAAAGAGTATTAGATAGAAAATAATTGATTTAAGATAAAATATCCAAGAGGAATGTAAAATTTTAAAAGAATGTGATCATATTAGAGCATACATCCAAGGAAGCTTCATAGCTATAAACTTAAATGATCAATCTACTCCTTGAATTAAAAAATATCAAGCAATCATTGATGGATTAAAAAAAAAACCAAAGGAGTCACTTAACACAGTCTATGTGTGTTGATAGCCTAGAGAAGTTAAGTGCCATCAATGTGGTGCTTAACAAAGGAATGGGTTATCTTGTAGCTCATTGATCCAAACTAGAGCAAATTAGAGGCAACAAAGCTTTGTGGAGGTTGTGAATCGAAAACATGATCATTCCAAAGCATAATAAATTAGGGCTTGTCATCAAGGCATTCTAAGCTTTCAAAACAAAGAGTGTTTCACAAAACTCCTAATCCCCACAAAAGACTAATGATAGTATTGATGTTGGTTATGTACTATCTCAACCAAATGCATAGTTAACATTTAAACATTAGAAGTCCCCTAAATGTAGGATGTCTCTTTGTATTCTCTATAACAATATCATTTTGAAGTTTTAGTTACATTTTTAAGATATAAAATGTTATGTAAAAGAAACTAGGAGGGGAGGCTTCTACAAGAATGATTGTAAGCATGTGAGCTCTATGATTTTAGACATTCTAAAATAAAGAATCTTAGAAGTCTATGTGTTTCTATAGATTTGTGTTGTCATTTCCTATGTGAATGGTAACCATTCTGGGGTTATGATATTCTTGTAGTAGTAATTTTCACTCTCAAATAGTCATGAGTTTGATTTCAAAAATTTAGGAAATTGGTTTATGCACTGCTAGCTATTTTGAAATTCAAATCTATGACGATATACATGTGTACTAAAAAATCTGAAATGTCATTACATATGAATGGTTAGATTACTTTATTCAAGTAAATTTAGTTTTGTTTACCTTTCCTACTTTCTAGTTAAAATTATATCTCTAAAATTAAAATTCTATCATAAGAGGGAGTCGTACCTTTAAAATTATGAGGAAAGTTATTTAGAGAAGGATAACTTATCCAATTGTTGGTGTACTTGTTACTAGAAAAGGGGCTTGTAGAGTTATTACATAATATGGTAGTTTGATAGTAACAAATTTCTTTTTGATATTAAAAGCAGTAAAACAAGGGTGTTGTCCCATTAAAACAAGGTAACCATGACCATTCACAACAGATTAACACTAACATCATAGTGACAATGGGTCTAAAAACCAGACAATCACCCTAAGCAGAACATATCAAAAACATCACAAAAAACACACAACCGATCTAAAGCTACTAGCAGAGTCCATCATGATAGCATGATATAAAGTCATGGACCACCGAGGGTTATACCAGTTATAGAGGAAATTAAACATATCAACAAAGTCTTTAAAAAAACAAAACATGATCAAAGGCTGAAACAACCAACCCTAGTAAAAAAACAAAAACCCACTAAGAACTAAATCTATTTCCCACTGCATGGTTTAACTAGTGTAATAGTAGCCCAATCCTCAGAGAGGAACTTAAGCAGTTCCTTGTTGACAGGGTCTTCCTTCGCATCGTTCGCAATCATATCCTTCTGCAGCAGACAAAGAGTAGTGGCAGACCTGTGCATGATCTTCAAGGCAAATCGAGTGACCTCCTACAATCTTTTCTCCAAGCTCTCAATTTTGTTTTTCATATTGACAATCTCCTCCCAGGTAGCATCATGTTTGCTCTGGCCTTCCTCCATAGGAGCCTTACCCTCCACGATGTTAGAAGTGCAAGGCTTAACCTCCTTAATTTTAATGATGGCAGGGCCCCTTTTAAGACTTTCAGAAACATGGGAGGAGCTGCTAGCAGAACCTGAGAAAGCCTCCTCACCCACATCCTTTTCCTCCTTACTCGTACTCACACTCTCATCCCCATTGTCAGAATCTGAAACCTCTTTGAAACTCTTCCCTTTTTCTTTCTTGGTAACCAGTCTATTAGACCAGTGAGGAGTATTATTCTCCTCGGTGATCTCAATATCTGAGTCAATTTGGTGGAGTCAAAATTTAGTCTTCTTTGAGCCTTTGGCCTTGCCTCTTGGGGTGGGGGCAATGCGTTTTTTCTCCTTGCTTTCCACCACGGGACCCAGCGAGGGGCAGGTGTCTTGCGGTGAAACTTTCAAGGAATGGTTTTTAATGCATTGCTTCTTACTTGGGCCAAGGGTATCCATGATACTAGCCAATGGGGGGCAGAAGAAACTGGGGCTTCTTCAACAGAGGCGGGACAAGAGACATCAACAACAGTTATGGGATGAGGAGGGCAAAGGGCCGAATGAAAATGGTAAAGCCTAGAAATGAGACCCTGATGAAGAATGGTGAAATTTTTACTCACATTCATGGCTTCAGCGGCATCGAGCACGATACTCTCAAGGGAGTGCATGAGAAAAAATGGGAAGGAAATATTGTGGTGGTTCCTAAGGTGATTGATGAAATTGAAATGATAATAGTAATAAACACCATACCTTCCTTCTAGGGTGAAGTATTTCATCACCACCATGCACACTCTGTCCCACGGCTCAGGAAGTGCTTCATGATCATATCCTCCATGCAACTTGATAGGTTTCTCGTCACCCCGAAAGAAAAGATTGAGGTTGGTCTCATCAATGACTTTGGTGGTTTTCTTCCATGTACGCCCATCCAAAGTGAGACCCATAGCTCTAGAAATGACCTCCTCATTGATATCAAAAGAAATGTTCCCAATTTTGACCCTTCTATCCTTCCAGGAGGTCATGAATTTCCTGGAAAGACCCTCATCATGGCCGATCATACATTCCATATACTGGGAGATACCACCTTCCCTACATATATGCCAAATAGTGCCATCCGCCTTCTAGTCATCACATTTATTAGGCTCCACCCACACCCGGTCCCCACTCATAGCACCAACACACTCACCGCAACCGACCAGAACAAGGGTGTTAGCAGGCCGAAAATAGAGAAAACCAGGAGTAGAGAAAACTATGTAGAAATGGCAAGTAGGAGGTAAATTGTAAAGCCAAAAAAGATGAAAATAAATGCAATTTCCTGTAGCCAGCTTAGACCCATCAGTTTCCCCATGCGAGAAGTCCACGACATGAAGGGAAATGATATCAGAGAAAGATCTGGACGACATGAAAAATTGAACCAAATCCGCCCACCTGAAAAGCTTGTCACAAGCTTCGAGGGTGTTAAAATAATAATGACCCCGTCGGTTATTAGGATGGAAACGGGTAATCCCAGTGGCAGCCCAACAATAGCTGTACATGACACGTGGAAATTTCTCGTCCATTTTCTTTTCACACAATGACCAATAATTTAAAAAATATCTCCCGCCCTCTATACTAACAATAGTTAGTAACAACCACACCAGACTAGTGAAGAAATTATTAAGTATCATGGCGAATTGCATTGGAGTATTTTCTTAGAAGAATCACAACATAAGGAAATGGGGCTGAAATTATGGGTAGGTGCATGGAAATAGGGCTAAAATAGAGTCAAAAGTGAGCACATTTTCTTAAAATCAATAGAAACTAAATTTCAACTAGTAATTCAAGATACCTATGCTCAACTATTTAAGATGATAGAACAAGATTAATATTACTCAAATAAATGATTTTTCTAAATGGTGGAGATTAAGAGGGTGAAGTAGGAGGAGCACACAAAGTGATCATATTTTTGTTAGAAAAATATAACATAGCATTAGTTGTGTTCCCCTAAATTGTTAATTTTTAAAAAGTATTTCATAAATCCCTTCGGTGGAAAGTTTGCTAACATCATGTAGTATTTTTCATAATTTTCATAATTTTTATACTAATTTTTAAAGTGGACACATCCTAAGAAATAGAAAATTATGCCTACTACTAATTTGAAAAAAAAAGTATCTTTTTTCAATATGTATAGAATGAAACATAAAATGTGAAGATGTGTTTTTAAAAAATAGGATGAGAAAATAAAAGATTATGTAGAAAAAATAACACATGCTTTTGGAAATAAATAAAGACACTAATAAAACTAATTAGATATCAAGACCTTAATATGTTGTTATTTTTGAAAACTACATTCTAGAAAGCTAACACAAAGTTTAATGACATAGTGATGCTTTTTTGGAAATTTAACCTACAATACATAAACCTAATGGAGAGCGTGCACTCAACTTTATTTTTTGTGTGACTTTTATAAAACACATATTGGCACCCAAATTGAATGTTGAACCCTTAGGATTGGTAAATTCAAACTTTTCCAAGGCCAAGGGAGATATTTGATTGGTCAAAACTAGAGTGTGAGTGCATTATAATGTACTTATGTTATGAAAAATATGTGTGATCCATAACACATGTGCTTATAGAATGCACACATTGACATTTTCAAAATGTGTATATTTTGAAGAATTATAAAATTTGGCTACTTTTGGGCACCCCAAATTTGTGCACTTATGCATATGCAAGATTTATTAAGTTTACCAGGTAAAAGCACAAACTTGTGTCACACTTTCGGCCAACTAAATAGTTTCGAGCAAAACAGTTTTGACCTAAACAGTTTTTGTTGAAACAGTTTCACCCAAAACCACGTGGCCTATACTTGGCACATAGAGTTTCGGGTGAAACACTTTTAACTCGAAACTTAAAAATAATAATTTTCCCTTTGTCACTTTGAAATGTGACTCATTTTATGTGCAAGGTTTCGATAGAAAGGATTTCAGTCGAAACCCTTTCTATCGAAACTACCTATGTGGCATCCTAGTTGGCAGCCAACTCAACCTTTTTCAGATTTTTTTGAATCTTTCAACTTCAACTAAATATTTCTTCAATCAGAATGATTTAAAAAAATATATTTTGTAGAGCTCAGAGTGGTGAATCCAAATATGTAATTTTTGTGATATATTTTGATTAGTTTTAATATATTTTAAAAAATAATGGAATTAAGTTGTTAAAGTTAAAAAAGAGGTTGATTATAAATTAAAAAAAATTAAAACATTATTACAAGAAAAATATACTTCAAATTTTATTTTATTTTCCATGCACTAGATATTGAAGTTACCTATTTGGAGAAAAAAAATCAAGGGAAAATGAAGTTTTTTTCTATTTGAACTTCTTGACATCAACTCGACGTCACTTTTTCGTAAAATTTTTAGCATTTCAAAATCTTCTCTTAAATTGATAAAAAATAATCAAAACAATTTTTAAAAAAATGAAAAATTACAAGAATAAACTTCATCAAGAGTTATACATTTCATTAGTTTACATCATTTTCAAATTCAAAACATAAAGACCACTTTTATGTGGTCGAAGTTGAGATTTATTTTTGGTGTTGGTTGATTCCTTTATAAAGTGTGACACAACATACTTTTACCCTTCCATATCTATCCTACAATAGTGTTAGGGACCATGTAGGACCACCACTAGAACTAATATCAAATCCATCACGTTACAAGCACATCCATCATTAGGAACCATATCTCAAGCATCATCATGTAATGATGAAAATGGCATGCCATAAACAATTGGATCCCTATACAAAGGAGGAATATTAAAATATTTAATATTCACTTTACATACCCCAATGTGCAAGAAGGTGTGGAATCAAATGTTCCCCAAGCACCCTCAGGATAAGAGAACCATGAGGTGTAGGTAAATAAGGACACTAACTAAGTTTTGATGGTTGTGTGAAAAATCTATTAGGAAAAACCAAAAAATTATGTTTCTTTGCCAACTCATAAAAATGGTAAAGATTACATGATTTTCATATTATCACATATCTCTTATTCTTAAGATTAAACTTCAAATATTAATGAAGAGTAAAGGGCACTACACCCATAGCATGTATCCATGGATGATCCAAAAGTATATTATGCACTAATTTTACAATCTTGAAGTGAAATAATTATCAACCATAAGAGGTATAAGATTAAGGGAAAAACTTACAACACCAAGTGATTCCCACCTCACATTGTCATGTTCTTGAATTGTGATATTTTTATAAATTTAATAAATGAATATTTGACTTTATCTAAAAATTATTTAATATAAGAAATATTCAAACCATATCTATAAATTCTACTAAATCTCTTTTAGTTTGATGTTCCCAAAATTTAACCATAACATAGAACAATAAGTGCTCTTAGATGACCATAGGACTAGGTATCTTATGAGGCTTAAATAAAATCTTATCAACTTGCTTATAAACTAGCTCTAGAATGGTAGCCACCTCTTTAGAATTAAGATTTTATGGTATGCAAATATTTTCTAAGGCCTTCTTTAAAGTATCTCTATATATCTATGATCTTTATATTTGAAAGGAAATATGCAATCTCTCAAAATAATTTTCACATAACCCAAATAGAGAAATCTATGGAAACAAGTATTCAAAATCCATATGCAAAAGAATAGACAACATGGTCATCAAAGATGAAACAAGATATACCCTAGGAAAAACCTTAAAATAGAAAAACCCAGTCTCCAAAAGCATTCATCGCTCATGTATTATTTAATAATTAAACCATTATAATAATTCTTAAGAGTCTCCATGAATACCCTTGAAACACAAGCTCTCTACAAGCACTCCATGTGAACAATCATGTAACCACACATCCCATGACATGCTTCAAACCTCACAAATGCAAACAAGAGATGCTCTCAACCCCTTAGCCAAAATGACCAACTAGTCAACCTTAGACAACTACCCATGTGCTTGAGTTTATAGACATAAGCTTGCACAAAACCACCAAGTGGTATTATATAAATCCATGTGACTAATACCATGATCTTATAAAACCATTAACCCCTCCATTTATTTTTTGGTACTAAGTTTTCCCAATATTAAATATTTTCCCAATTTGTAACCCCACATCAAATATTCATCACAATGTTACATACAACACATAAAGTGGCCCCATGAATGCTAACCCATGATGTGATGCACACATCCCTAGGTTCCCTAGGTGCACCAAAAATAATAAAATATTATATTATAACATTATGCAAGGTGGACAACACACATTTTCCTAACAGTATTAAATGCCAAAAAGAATTTTTTTCTAGAGTATTCTTAAGTTGAATCAAATCATATCCTTTATGTGCTTTTTCTTTAAACTTAGGCAAAGACAATAAAACTAGTAACTGATTAGATTATTTTTTTGTCCTCTAGTCATCACTAACAAGTGTGTCACTAGATGATAGCTTGGATATGTAGATGATGTATTGAAAATGTAGGAGGGTTATGTCAAAATGATTCAAGTTGGACATGGAATACAATAGGGGAATGTACCTTACTAGGTCTAAAATTATAGATCCCATGAACATCAAGGAAGGAGGGAGGATAACTAAAATAAATAGCATAACCTCAAAGACCTATGGATGACTCTCTAATATCCCCTAAGGCCCTTTATGGCATGGCATCTAAAAGGATAAAAGCATAACGTTGAAGTCGACATCATCCTAGTCTAAATATAATCATACAAAGAAGAATAAACAAGGGATAATATTTCATAGCATGATAAAGCCTAGAAATTATAAGTACTCCAACGCCATGTAGTATTTAAATAAAATTTACATATCCAAGTGTAAATAAGTGTTAAAATAATAGCTCAAGTTCATCCTAGTTAAGGTTGTAAAACATATATGCATCACACAAATCCATACACCTAATAAGGAACCCTACACAAGATAGCATGTGAGTAGTCAACATAGAAATATAATAACTACTTATGACACCATTATGAACAAAATAGAAAAGTTCATTTGATAATGTTGGAGCGAATTAGATGTTTTACCTAACTAGTTCACCTAGTAGGTCCTATTCACACGTTAAGTTTACTTAGGTCCTAGGAATCTTTCTAAAAGTCTTAGTTGACATTAGATCTTATCTTATGTCATTTAATTCTTGTGTCTTAGGTCATTTAATGTTTGTTGTCTCATAACATAGGATTAAGACACTTGTCATGATCTTGTCTAATCCTATGTCTCACCTTGACTATATAACCAAGGCGTTCTCATGTGTAAATCAACAATCATAATCCAATTGTAATTTATCATTTGCATCCTTTGATAGAATAACATTATTCTCTCATAGTTGATCTCTTGTACTTTCATAGAAGTTCCTATATCTTGGGTGGCTACAATCTTAAGCCAAATCTTGTATGGTGCAGAGTATTATATACCAACTCTTACAGACAATGTCTTATCGGGATTTAACTACATAGTTAAATTCATTGATCCATATTGCATGAGTGGTGGTTCACACGAACCAACCTCTCATGAGCATGAATCACCCATAGAAAAACATTCATGAATGCTCATCTAATGACACCTTATCAAGATTCAATTGCATAGCTTTTGAGTCAAATTCATTGATGCATATTTCATGAGTAGCGGTTCACACCAATCCATCTTTCATGAGTAAGAATGGTCTACATGGCACTAGTTGCATGTAGGTGATGTTCATAGGGACAAAACATCAAGACTTCTCAAGAGGTCACCCATCTAAGTACTACTCTAGCTCAAACATGCTTAATCATGAAGTTTCCCCTCAAATCAAATCTACTTAACTTGCTACCTCGTTTATAAAACCTTTAATGAAGATTTTTTTATAACTATAACACAAATTTAATCAAAACTCTTAAAAAATATAAAGATATGATAAAACTAAAATTATATTACAATAAGAACCACCATTCAAAGTCAAAGTACAAGTGAAAAAAAGTTAAGGGCATGTAATTTTCCCCATGAGAATAGAGTGAGTCCAAGAAGTTAATGGTAATCCATTCCCCTGTCCATGCCATTCTCGTGAGGACGTTACATGTGCCTGTCCCAACAAAACCTCCCTGAACAAAACGTGGAAAACGAAATGACCCGCGGGTTCCGATGATCTTTTTCTCATAAATTTGGAGGCGGCTTTCTAACGGCTCTTGTTAGAATATTCCTTTTGGCACACTGCCGCGGTTCCACGCTAACGGCCATTCCTGAAGCTAACTTGTCTTTTAATATGAATGAAAATCATTTTTGTTGGATCTCAGCAGGGCAATAATTCCCTTTGTTTGAGAACAGTAATCTGTTTGTTTGTCCTCGCTGCCTATGCGCTGTAATCACTGATCACGCCTCTGTTGGTACTGATCTGCGATAGTCAGGTTGGTCCCCATCAGCATCCATTTCATCCACCCCATTATTACTGAATAACCAAATTACGGTTCACTGTACATGCTTTCTTGTTGAAAAGTGGTAATTTTTTTTTACTGCAATGCACTGTTGATGCTTTATAAAAAAATTTCTTGGTGTTGTATGCTGCGTGTGGAAGAAAGGGAGAGGCACAAGTGTGAAAATGAGCGCAGTCGAGAGCGAGGTGTATCTGGTTTTAATGGAATATGATGAGCAATACGAGCGGCTTAAAGCTCACAGGTATCTCCCTATTTAGCCCTACTGCTGGCTTTTACTCGAGATTCAATGCTTGGTGAATCTGTGTAAGTTTATTTTCATACTTCGTTAGGGCTTTTGTATTGATGATGGATCGGAAAGTATGATCGAAAATAAAGAAGAAAATTGTTGCCTGTGAAAACCTTAATTTTATGTTTTTCAAGGGTTTCTATCTGGTAAATGTGGCAGTGAAAAGGGGAGCACAGCAGAGCTGGAAGAGTATGTAAGCAATAAGCATGATATGCTGTTAGAGAAAACCTTGGAGGCTGGATCTTACCAGAAACGATTTTCTTGGGTTATTATTGATGGCTTTGTGGCTGAGATGACTTCTCATCAGGTGAAATCCCTCATTCTTGTCTTAATTTCAAACTACTCTGCTAAAATTGCAGATCATTTGGTTTTAAGTGTTAAATCCTTCGATGTTTAAGAATAGCCAATTTATAGTTTTGTTTTGTCTGTGCGGATTTCTCAGATTTGTTAAGTTAATGTGGATTTGTGTTTTCAGGCCGAGATGGTGAGATCTGCAGAGGGAGTGAGGGTGGTTGAGAAGGATAAAGAACTGAAGCCTCCCTGATTCCGATTCCAATTCCTTTACTTAAGAGAAGCAATTTTAAAGGCAGCTTTTCTTCTTTGTACCATTTTCAACAGATTCATCCCTGGTTTTCTATGAATCTACAGACAATGGGGAGTGGGAGACACTCTTCATGTCCCGTTTTGGTGAAGGTTTCTTCTTTGTTTGTAGTCTTTGCTGTGATGAGAGATTTCTATATATGTTGCTGATCATTGTAGAAATGGCTGATAAGCTATTGCTGTTTGGTTCCAAAAATGCATTCGTAAACTCCCAATATAAGTAAATACTGGTCTTGTCTATCGCATTGGGAAATCACATCTGCTTACGTGTTTTATAACAAAAGTAAAGCGATTTAAAACTCTTACAGTGTAATTTAAACATAAAATCAGGACTTCTGTTAGTGGAGACTTAAACCGCACACAACTGTAGTTTCATTGTTAAGGTAAGTTCTTGACATTGGACGCTGATATGGGTTGCTTGGTTTCTTTTACTCTCATCTACATTTTTAAAAAATTATGCAAAAGAAAGATACCTGAGATGTAAATTCAGATATTGAAATAATTGTAATCACCATTATTTAAATGTGCATTCATCTCTAATAGATTAAAATCAATTTTAAGATTAAAAAAATTAGTGTTAAAAAATATAGTTAAAAAAACTGTGTTTTCTTGTTGTGTTCAAGGTTTTTGCTTTCAATTTATATTTTTCTTCTACAGATCTGTTGACCAATATGCATGCTGCCATTGCACAGTTACGTCTCTTATATGAATTATAAAAATATATAATTGTGAAAGATTTCTAGATTCCTTATATTTTTTCCAAATTATATAGTAATTAAAATAAAAGCTTTCACTACAATTATTTAGAGTAATGATTAATCAATTATAACTTTTAAAATTTAGAGATAGGATGATAATTGATGATATAATAAATATTAAAATTAATATAGAAATAAAATAAATAGGATAGTGTATTAAATTTTAGATTTAATGTAGATTTTTTTGAAAATATTAGGTTTTATAAACTAGTTCATCAATATATTAGAAAATTATTTTATCTAATAATCGTTGAAGTAAAAAACTAATTGTATGGCTATATGGTTCACTTTTACAAGTGTGGAACTAAGCTTGTGCTTGGAACTAAGAAAGAGGTAACAAGTATAGGCCAATTCTACACTTGGATTTGAACTAGGGTATTGAATGACTAGTTGTGGAGTTAGATATGGGTCCTAGGGGTAAATGATGATAGGGACATGATGGTACAAGGATTTTGTTAGCATCACACAAAATACACCAATTTACACATTAGTCAATTCATAAAGGACAACCTACTTGACTAGGTCTAAGAAAAAGGAGAATTGCATGGGTGTGTGATTTTTACCATTACATTTTAGAGGTCTCACTTTAACTTGTATATAAATTGCTATAAAGAAGCATGTCAAAATAAATCAAAGAGTCAACATAGAAATTAATTATTTTAGACTCATAAAAGACACATATATATCTTTTTGTGTATTGTCTTCAAGTTGAGTGCTCCATCTTAAGAACCTACAAGAATTAAAGAAAAAGTTCCAATGAGTAGTTCCTATTAAACATTTAAAGATGACCACAATAGTAATCATTAAAATTACCTATAAAAAGTAAAAGGTTTGTTTTCTTTTAACTCATCTGAGTGTTGGATCATTCGCTCTTGGTTCTCTTCTACTTATTCTAAAATCACTATCTCTCGATAAATAAGAGATGCAAACTAAGTAGAAAGTAACAAGGCTCCAACCAAACTAAAAATGTGAAAGGACTTTAACCAAGTAGAAAATGTTGAAAGGATTCTAACCAAGAAAAATGCAAAAGGATTTTGACGAATTGAAAAATATAATAAAATAATCTACCCATATAAAAAAAATTAACTTTTAAAAAAAAGTGATAAGGGCTTTGACAAGAAAGAATATAATCTATTTGGAAATGGTGATGAGGCTCTATTTTGTACCAAAAATGATCATAAATTTCATAATTATATCATTGTAATCATAATCATGAAGGGACATTAATGATAATGTATGCCCCATGCAAGTATGCTTGAAGGATGAAAGGAATGGGACATAAGGGAAGAAATAAAATCATGTAAATCATAGCAATCATGTACTTAATACCAATGAATAATAACCAAGAGATTACCATGTAAGAAGATAAAATAAAGGGAAACAATGTCCCCAATGTTAAGAAAAAATAAATAATAGCCTATAAAGAATAAATCTTGTTTAAGCATAGTGAAACATATCATGTGAGATGTAAATGTGTTAGTATCCACATGCAAAACAATTTTATATGAACATATTTTTAGATGCACATGAAAACTGAGAGGGGGGATGAATCAATTGTACATTAAAACACCAATCCCTCATTAGCTTTCAAACCCTTATCAACATTTAAACCCTCATTATGCATTAGAAAAATGTAAAAATATGAACAACAATGTAAACACAACCATAAACAAGAGAACACCATATTTACATGGAAAACCCTAAGCAGGGAAAAACCATGGTGAGGATTAGCTCACATATATATGAATAGCAACACCAAATACAATTAGGCTCACTACCCAAGAAAGAAGAAAGGCCCATTGCCAAGGACTCACTCCCCAAAGGAATCACTATTCAGAAGAAAGAAGAATACAAGAAACTGTTACAGAGAGATCCAAGTTATCTCAGAGAAATAGGATGATCCACCATTTCAACTTTATGTCATCCATAACCTTTGGCTCACTACCTCTAGCAGCTTCAAGCACACTGAAATGTAAACACCTTTTGCTCACTGCATCCGATAGCCTTAGGCATTCAAGATCGCACTCAGATCACCACACTTGATCACATTCACATCTCTTACACACCACACTACTCAACACAAAATTCACCTTTCATTTATACCATCCATGACCTCAAACAACTTCTTAAGGTTAGCTTCAATGAAACATATGCACCTCAAACATGCAACACCAAATAGATCGATACCAAACACTTCCGTAGTGGAAAGAAGTGAAGGAAAACCACACCAAGGGTTAACTAGGACCCAAATCTACACCGACATGCTTTGTCACACTTCCACAAACAAAAAAATACCTACATAATTAGCATTAGCACCCAAGTCGTCAGAACTTGCACTAACACTAACAAGCGACCACATACACGCCTCTTCAGGTCTGAAAACAACATGAAAAACAAAAAGAAACACTTCACAACATCCATAAAACATCCTTGAATATCCCAACATCATCATAATATTTTGCAACACCGCCACAACCACCTGCAACTAAGAACACAATCATTTTGTGCAACCAAACATATTGCCACATAACACAACTTATGAATCCAGACTTGTAGAATAGCTGAACAATAGAAAATTCAAGGGAAGGAAGTTACAGACAATATGAGTTGTTACATTCCAAAATTCACAAGAAAAGAAACCAAAATACAGAGAAATACAAAGCAATCTCATTTCTCTTCGGTAACCTTCTTCGTAGGAAAAAACACTGTCAAACACATGTCTTCCATTGTAGAACTATCTAGAACCTGAAACACTAGATATAACACCTATGAACACATTTTATCATCACATACAAACCACACAAGCATATCTTCAACCACAAAGAAATGTGAAACTCTACACAGAACACACCTTTGTCACACTACACACTTTTTTATTCAAATTTTCTCAAAATCACTTGGAAACCAAGTGAACCGGCTACATCAACAACACCACAAACACCTTCTCATCATGGATACACTAGAGGTTGACATCAATCCATAATGTAGATGAAAACATAGTGCAAAACTCTCATCAAATCCAACAATCTCCACCCTAGAGGATGACATCAATGTGACATCAAACCACAACACATCCACACTTGACACTGATGACAACACAACCAACAATCTCCAACAACTCCAATATTGGAGGTTGACATCAATGACAACACCAACATTCTTCCAACACATATCCACTAAGTTATTTAGGTGGGAAGATATGTGGGACATGGGTGAAAGAATAATAGTGTGCCCACTTTTGATTTGAATAATAAAAATATGGATAAAATTTGACAATAATTATGTTGAAATGTTCAATCAAACCAACTTAGTTATTAGAACTACAAAGCACCTCATGGTAAGAAGGAGTTTGGTCTAAGGGGATTTGATCAATTCCCATTAGATTAGATAGAAGGTACTGGTTGAAGTTTAAGTATAAAGGGGGCAACCCTTTTTTATACTTGTATTTGTGAAGCCAATGAGCAACCTCCTTATGCATTGAGTCCTTTTCTTCCCCTCTAACCATATTTTTGAGTATCTTTATTTTCTTTTGTCATTTTTATGTTTTAAATATTTATAATTCAATTTGTTTTGTTTATATATATGTTTATTTTCAAAGTCAGGTCTATAAAACAAAAAATAATAAAAGAATACAACTAATAATATATAATATATTTTTTTGTTAGATAAAATTGGCCTTGGGGCCATCCCATATATTAAACTATAAAAAAATGCATGATAAGGATTCTCCAAGAATGGAGGGCCAGGAACCAAGATATCTAAGGCATATTTTCAAAAACCTCAAAGGTTATAAACATTTTGTATTTGACTACCAGTGGTTGTATGCCATTATTTTTATCCCATGATATTAAAATTTATTTTAGCATAACACAAAGATAATTCCTACGAAACTATGTCTATAGTTGTATGAGATTTACTCCTATATTCTTAGGTCATCAACCCCCTTGAGCCATCACTATTAGATGAATCCACTTCCACTATGAATGCCTAATCAACTCCATATGGAGGTATGACTCACGTGGAAAATTTTAGGAAGGTGCCCCATTTTTCCTAATTTTTTATAGGCCATAATTGAAGTTATAAATGAAAATAATAAATGGGGCCCAAGGAGTTGTAACAACCACACTATGGAAAGAGGGCCACAACCCATTTCCAATTGGGAAGCTTAGACTAAGAACAACCTTGTTAAGAACAATGTTGAGATCCACATGCCAATAGGTCTTGATCAATTCCATTGATACTAACTTCACCATGTTAGTTAACTCCCTAACCTCAAAAATAACACCAACAAACATTGATTCTATGCTTTTTTTGATGTAGTATCTATGAGTGATAAAGAGGAATAAATTTCTCAAAACCATGGCTTCTACTTTATTATTTGTTTCCTAGATCCTAGACCCTTAAAAGTGACACCGATCAAGTTCCCTTCATGGTCTCTTACAATGCAACTAGTCCCAAAGTTTCTTAAATCTCCCCTAGAGGCCTCATTAAGTTTTATCTTACTCCATCCCATCAGAGGAGCCATCTATTTGATTTACTTATAAATTTTGAAGGGGGTGAGCCCTGGGACTCCCATGAACAAAGGGGACTATCAACATAGTCTATTTTTTTATCAAAGTCTCATTATCTCATTAAGTGAAGGCCTTATGTTTTAAGATTTGGTTTCTAGCATTGTTATTGACCGATTCTTCTATTTCTCTTTCTAATTATGTCTTAGAACTCTCATTAATAATTTATTCAAGTCTTGAAAAATCCTTTTGTTCCTTTCCTTCAATATTTATTGAATGATGATTGAGGGACCCACAATATAGCTACTGGAGAAAGTAGCCTTGTTGTAAAGGGAGGTCCATTAGTTAAAAATTTCAAGGATATCCTATGCCTATGGCCCGCATGCCAATTAAGTTTATTTTGTGCCAATTGCTAATAATAATATGTGGTCAATTTTCTTTTCATTTTTCATAAGACACATCTAGAGGGTCACATACAACCATTCTTCCCAAGTATTTACATGGTGAGAATTCTCTTTTAAATAGCTACCCACATGAAATCCCTAGCTTTAGGGAGAAAATTATTGTTCTGACATAGATATGAAGGTCAAATAGATTTCTTCCCCATAGCCTCCAATAACATATAACCTGATTTTACATTATAAAATTTCTCAAATTTGAATTGCACCATCTAATGTAATCATCTTCTTCACTAATGAATAATTTCATTCTAGAATGTTTCTTATAAAATTATTTTTTGATTAAATATTAGATATTGAAATCATGAAAGCTTTTCCATCTCCTTTCATAAAATCATTTGTAGTCCACATGAGTAATTTAGAGTACCTTATATGTTTGCCCCATTTATTTTATATGTCATGCTTAATTTATTTAGTGTTTAGGGGATTTTATAGAGCATCATATTCATTCTAAGAGTCCTAGAAAATAACCCTTCTTCTATTTTTTATTTCTCATGTGAAGTGTTTGGTAATTATTTCCCTACAACTTAAGATGAAATTCCATGATCCCCTAATTGGGTTTTTATAAGCAATTATTCTATTTAGGGATTCAAA
Organism: Sequoia sempervirens; assembly: GCA_007258455.2. Classification (NCBI taxonomy): domain Eukaryota; kingdom Viridiplantae; phylum Streptophyta; class Pinopsida; order Cupressales; family Cupressaceae; genus Sequoia; species Sequoia sempervirens. The sequence goes on along the minus strand of VDFB02047230.1, from coordinate 487,460,626 downwards.
GTCAAGATACTTATTTTGTATAATATTTTCCCATTTTAAGAGTAGCTTTATGTGTATTCCCCAATAATACTTTCTCCCAATTCCTTGCTTAAGATGTTCCATTTTCATATCCCCACACCACCTCCCTCTTTAGATTTAAATATATTTTGTACCATGTGATGAGTGAATTATTTATCATCTGAGGTTCCTTTCTAAAAGAACTCCCTCATATTATGAGTAAAGGAGGTCAATATTTTATTTGAAATATTTAAGAAGAAAGAAAAAAATAGGTATCTAGTTGAGATGACCACCTTGAGCATTAGTATCATACCTACTTGAGACAACCAACATCCATTCCATAAGACGATTCTATTATTGCATGTTGTAAGGGATCTCATAACATTGATTTCTCTACACCAAAGAAAAGAGGAATATCCAAATATTTGCTAGGGAGTGAGCCAATTTTGTAGTCCAATGTTCTTGCCACAACTTTCTAAGTTCTAATGTTAGTATTAGAGAAAAATATTTCTATTTTATTTATTTATTAACACTTTGTCTTATATTTTTAACAATCTTCTAATATACCCCTCATTGTTTGTGCCTCCTACTTGCAAGCCACACCATAAAGAAGTGTTTCATTAACAAATTGATGATGAATTGTTAAAATTAAATTCAAAGGAATCTTAATTCCTCTCTAGCACACCCTAATATATATTATATAATATTAATAAAAAATATAAAAAATAAATTAATAAATTAATAAAATATAATATATAAAATAAAAACTATAAAATTTAATAAATAAAAAATTATAAATAAAACTTATAAAATATAAAAAAATATTAAATTTTTAAATATATAAATTAAAAAATAAATAAAAATGATTAAAAACAAAAAATTTATAAAACAAAAAAGGAAAAAATTATAATATCAATAAAATTAATAAAACTAAAAGTGTGTGAAATAATGCTCTTGGCAAACTCTCATTCCCTTGCTCTATCCTCCTTGAAGGACTTCCCTTATCTTTAATTCTTTTTAACATGTATATGTGCATATCTAGTACTTGGATGTGTCATGTAAATGCTTGTATATTTGATTGTAACTAGTAGATGTTCATCCCACAAATTGGATTACTTCATTCATAACTTGAATTGTGTTATAACTAGTTTCCATGACCTACAAGAATTAAATCCTTGTTCTCATGACCATTTTTACTTCATCCAAGAACAATAATTGATTAATTCCCTCTTCCATCACCTTGAATATGTTTATACCTATTCCATGAATTGAATATGCTCCTATCTTTGCTTCCATGACTTGTATTATTTCTTCATTAACCAACATTGCAACATAATTGATTTCCATGACCCACAAGTGATGAATCTTTGTTCTAGTGACTTGTACTGCTTCGTCCAAGACCTATAAATTGTCTATCCCTTCCTCTAACTGGCATGTGTTGGATTAGAGACTATATGACCTGTCGTAGTGTATCACAACCTACAAGTATTGGGTTAATGTTTATATGACCTATATATGCTACTAATCTTCTTCAAGGTTAATGATTTAGTTTTATGTTGTCTAGGTAGTTCTATTCTAAGTATATCTTATATGTAAGGTTGTAGCTCTCTATTCCTTATTCCTTTATCTTCACTTTTTATTAATATTCTCTACCTATAACTAGTTTATTTATTGTATAAGATTTAGTGATCTATGGGATAGCTCATTGATGAAAAATAAGTTCTTTATCTCATTGATTTACCTATGTGTGATTAGCTTGGTTAAATTTCAACCAGTCAAATAGTTAGTGCTAGGTGACCTAAAAAAACTAATAGATTGTCAAGTTGAGAAATGAATTAAATGATTAAAGAGTATTTATAGGTTGTAATATCTTGAACCAATTTACTTTATGTTTAGCAACCAACAATGCTAGTTTTTCTCCCTCGTCTATTTCTCAACCGATTTCTCATCAACAGTTCATCAATGACATGACTCTTTTGGGGGAAGACATGGTGGAGGAGGTGAAGGGGTGGATCCATGTTATTAAAAAGCTTTCTTCGGTCTTTGAAAAATGCATTAATCTTGCAAAAGTGTTATTTTTTCCTGAATTTCCCACCCAACTCCAAACTAAGATTTCTAGGATTCTTAACTATCAAATCCTTTCCCTCCCCTCAAAATACCTCGAAATGCCCCTCACTATTAAAAAGGTTGATAATTTTGTGTGGTCAAACTTACTTGAAATATTCCAAATAAAGTTTGTGGATTGGAAGGGGGCCCTTCTTAGCAATGCAGGTAAACTTCTTCTTCTAAAGTCCACTCTGCAAAGTTTTTCTATGTACCTGATGTCCTTGTTTTTAATGCCCTCTTCGTGGTATGATAAGTTAGAATAGATTCAGAGAAGGTTCCTTTGGTTGGGAATGGAATAAAATAATTGTTACTCCTTAATGAATTTGGACACTATGTGTTCTAGGAAGCTGTATAGTGGCCTGACATATGAACCTAGCTCTCATCAACAAAGTCACTTGGAAACTTTTGAATAAACAATCTGAATGGATTTCAATCCTCAAAGATAAGTATTTGCATGGTAGGGAAGGCCTTTCCTTCCTTCATAATGTCCAAATCCCTTCGGGGTCCATCATTTGGAACAATCTTCTTAAAACTAAGAGTTTCATTTCTCAGGGAACTTGTTGGTAGGTCTAATCTGGTGCTTCGGTTTGTTTTCATGATGATAGATTGGTTTCGAAGCATTCTCTTGGTCTCCATATTATTTACTCTTTTATGAAATTGGACCTCTGTTCTAGATTGGTTCATAAGGTCTTGGATTATTTGGACCATTCCTAAGACCCGTTGTGCTAGAAGATTCATCCCAATTGGTAATGCTCCCCTCTTCACCTGGATGCCTCAGAACTCCTTACAATTGTTGAGAATCATAGGATCTTTAACTCCAATTTTCCTAATTCTTTGGTTTGGGTGGATTATAATGATGTTAACTACTCAGTTAAGTTTGGTTACAACATTTTATCTAGTGATTAGGTCCCTCAGCTCAATTGGTTGAAGGTTTGGAAGAACAAATCCTTGCCCAAAGTGAAGCTATTTAGGTGGACTGTTTTCCATGAATGTATTCTTACGTTGTATAACTTATAGAAGAGAGGTTACCATCTCGACAATAGATGCTTTTGTTGAACATTCATAATACTAAGAGTGGGGGGTGAACCAGTATTCTATTAGACTTTTTGAACACAACAAATGCAATCACCAAAACATATTAACTGGAATAGGAAATGAAAGCATGAAACATCCAAAAATCCACATAACACATGAACACTAGGATTTTTACATGGAAAACCCAAAATGGGAAAAACCACGGTGAGGATTAGCTCACAATATATTATATTTGGATATAGTATATTATAGGGGCTCACTGCTAGGACACACTATTCTAAAAGAGGCTCACAACTAGAGTTAAGTACAATATAAAATTGTATGGATTACTGCCAAAATATGAACTGATACAAAGTGCACCTATCTTGTGTTGTATTTCAATTCCTTTGAAGCTCTGAATATGAAGTACTACCCTACTTAGCAGTCAATCAACAACTCTTCTTTGATTTTGAACTTCTACCACTGAACACCACTCACATCTGTCATTTATGTTTGCACATCCACTTATCTCTCATACTTCCACGCCCCCTTTACAATTCCAAATTATCTCATATATATACCCAAATACATTGCACACATCAATTAGGTTGGCCTAATTAGATGTAAACAAAACAATCCAAAATAGCTCTTGTCGACACCATACAAGATTTAAAAACATCTTTTTTGCCAAGAAAACGTGTAATACTCAATTTTAAGTCAACATGGATTTGAAATAGATTCAACTAACATCCATAAAGTATAATTAATCTTCTCAACCCATATCATGCATTAGGTCAGCCAAGAATAGGACCTAATCACAAAAACACCAAACATACACACGTTTCTCAAAATAAAAACCTTCCAAATTTGATATTAAACTTCAGTTTCTCTTTACATCAACATCATAGAGACTACCTTTAGAACCAAAACATCAAAACAACCTTCTCAAGAAAATGCAGAATCTCCCATGCTGGTATACTGAACAGAGAGATGATTGTAGTATACAAAGTTGAATTTTGTCATTGACAACTTCTAGTGTGCATCACAAAACTTCTTGAGATTTTGAGTATAGCTTTATGAATCAATCATAATTATATGATTAAGAGACCAGAGTTACATCTCTTCTTGTGGTGACGTGCGGACCCAAAAACTGATGCACTAGACCACAACACCAACAACAAAGAACACTTAACCAGACCTTTGATAGATCAGCTTCCGGTATAGTGAGTATTGTACAAATGAGACCAAAAATGCTTCCCACAATGTTGACATCAATGACTACACTGGGCTAGCCAAATCAACCTATGTATGTACATCTCATGCTCATGTTGCCAGGCTGCATCAATGAAGACAGACTCCCAAACTTACAACAATCCCCCCCTTTGTCATTGATGGCAACATGCATATCAAAAACATTTTTCATACCAATACAAAACCAACTAAATACTCCCCCTTTCAAAATTAATACTCCCCCTTTCAAAATTGACCTTGACTTTTGACTTTCCAAAACTTCCAAAAAGGTTTTCCAAACATTCAAAAATGTTTTTCTTCTCACTATCTATATCTCCCCCTTTGACATCAATGGAAAAGGTCATGCAGGGTTCTAGTATATTTCCCTTGAATATATGTATGTATGCATCAAAAAAAGATTGATAAAAAATATATGCACATATTAACCTGAAGATGAAGATCCCTTAAGATTCTTCAGGATATCTTGCCATGTAGCTTTACATCCTTCCCAAGAACCTTTTGCATGTGCAAGAGTCTTGTATAGTAATTCAAGCTTTGTTAAAGACTCTATACCTTCTTCCTTAGTGTTGGGGTTGAGATTTATTTTTGATAGACTTTCATCACTAGCAAGAGCACTAGATACAGGAGTGTGCCTTATTTTTACTAAATCTCTAAGTGCCACATACTGCTTGATTACCTCAGTTCTCTAACTTTGTAAACTAATTTTTTTTTCCTATAGTTGCATGATGTAGGACCATCTCTAATTGTCCCTGCCATTTTCCAAGCTATAAACATCTTCTTGAGTGCTCAACTAAATTTCATTCTGAATTATTTCATTCTTTGCATTTAATGTCCAGTTAGACCAATTCAGGCAAAAAGATATTAACTCTTGAGCTTCTTCTTCACAATCTTGAACATCCTTCAATTCCTTCAAGACTCTTTGGTGTGCATCTACACATTTATTTATGATTCCTTCAATATTTTATTCTATTGTTCTTGATTCCGACTCATTTCCTATTTTCTCTTTCAAATTGGAGACGTATGCTTTGAATTAATCAACCATACTCTTGAGATTTTCAAAAGTGGAAATAGATGAATTAAAACTAGCACCGAGAATCACTTCTTGTAAATCTTTTAATGCTTCATCCAGGTCTTGTATGTTTGCATTTTGGGTTACCTCAAATTGAATTCCTTCTTGTTCTATGATCTTTTGTTTAATAGCAACACTTTTTCTCTTCTTTCTTGTTCATTTTGTACTACTAGAGGCTTCAGTCATAGACTTCTCTTCTAAATCTATTTTGTTGGGGTCCTTTGGCTTTCTAGAAGCACTTTTTACATAATGATCAACTTCCACCACAAATACTTCATAATCTAACTCAGAAACCCACACAAGTTTGGGCTCAACTGCTTCCATGTAACAAAAATCAGTAGAGACAAGGAAATTGATGGGTTTGAAGTATTTTTCCACCACTTTCTAAAATTCTTGTCCTCTTATTCATCCTCATTTGAAACATTCCAAAGAATGCTACAAGAGGAGTCTCTTGAGCATCCGAGCCACCAAGATTCACCATGAGATTCCTTATCTGGTGTGCTATCGGCTTTGTATTTGTCCATTCAAACTTTCCAATAACTGATATCTCCTTCATGAAGTAAAAGAGTAAGCAAACTGTTAAAGTGTCGTACCAGAATGCATTTTTCTTGTTCTTTTGTATTTCTTTCAAATTCTTCATTAGATGTTGTCGAAGTAGCATGCAAAGATCACAGTCTGTACCATTCTCAACCATGTCAAAGGAAATGTATGCATCAATAGTAGAGGCAGTATAGTCATTACTAGGTCAGAAATTTTTATGTCCAATAAGCATTGTAGCATATCAAATTGTTGAATTTTCAATTGTACTCAAAACAAGTTCTTTTCCTTCAAGAGTTACACTAGTCCTTTTTATTAATTCTTGATCACCGATAGACTTCCACCTCAGAACTGGTCCAAAGGACCACAGACCAATCGTATCCCTTATAGCTTGTTTGGTTATCGAGTTTGCACAATCAATCTAAATAGACTCATCATGAATCCTACTCAATGCAATTCGAATATACTTCTTGTCAAATTCAAATAGTGGAATTTTTTTCCATACACCCAGTTTCTTTTCCACTAGGGCATTGTATGCATCATAGTTTTCTTGCAATTCACTTTTCCACAAAACACTTAATCAAATAGGCAACATTTGCTGTATTTTTCGTAAATGTATGTATAATTACCTTCAGCAGGAAAAACTCTAAGGGGAGCCAAAAAATGCACCCGCCGAATCTTCCAACATTTTTTTCTAAGAATACCTCTTTAATTTAATTTTTGGTTTGTCTAAAACATTCACTACCTTCAAACCATCCATTGCATTAAAAGTGAAAATTTTGAAAAAGAATTGTGTAAGCATAATACCTCTTGAATTTTCTCCACTGAAGAATAGGGTTTTGATGTTTAGCTTTTGGAACACACCTCAACTCCACTTCCTCTTCTTCAATTTTGCATTTCCTTCACATCAAATGAATTTTTCTTTGGGAGTGCATGATCATGGGGGTCCAAACTAGGCCTCTAAGTGGCGATGAAAATTCAAAAAATCAGAGTTAGGCAACTTGACATAAAAATTTGAATAGGTTATTAACATAATTTGAAAAATATGTAAGAACAAAAGTTGTAGCAAATTGACTGTAGTTTCTAGGCTACTAGTCCTTTTTTGGAAAAAAAGTAAATTTGTTTTGAGAAAATTTGAAATTTCAATGTAGTGGTACTAAATTTTTCAGGAAAAAGATAAGAAGCAGGTGTATGTCTGACCACCCTAAGTACAAGAAAAAAAAAAAAATTCTATATTTTTCAATATAAGTAGAGGACACATGCCCAAATGTGCTGGATTTTTTTTTGTAATTTTTTTCCATGTAAATAATTAGTTATGATTTTTTTATTAGAACTTTTCAATTATTAAAACGTTTGTGTCTAACCACCATAACTTGGTCAAAAAATTATGAAATTCATTTTTTTTTATCCTATAGTATGTGAAGCATAGAATGTGGTGCATCTTGTAGATTTGAAAAATGTTAAGTAGTTTGAAAGCTATAGAAGTTTTTCAATCAACCTATCAATCAAGACTTTAGATGTAATGTAGGTAGAAAATCAATAATAATTATTTATTAAATTCAAAATAAGGAAAAAGTTATATTGGTGGAAAGCTAGCAATTTTTTCTATAAACCCTTTTCGTTTGATGAAATTTGGGTAAAAAAAAGTCGTTAGCCACAAGGGAAAACTTCAGAAAACTAAATAAATTTTCAAAAACATGTTTTTTGGGTTGACTTTCTAGGTCGGGCAATCCCAAACCAAATCCCGAGCCAATATCCATTTTGGTTTGGTAATACCAAACCAAAATAGATATTCGTTATTAGATGGATATCCATTATTAAACAGATATCCGTTAGTTATATTTACTTAAATTATTTATAATACATAATATTATATAATATGTATTTTTTATTATATATAATATATTATATATTATATTATATTATACATTATTATATTATATATTATTATATTATTATATTATATATTATATATTACTATATTATATATTATATATAGTATACATATTAATTATTATATATAGTATATAATATATATACTAAATATTATATATTATATTAATATTATGTAATATTTATACAACCAAAAGAGAAAATGGAGGCTAACAGTTGACTGCCGATCCCTGATGCGACTATGGTTTTTCCTGATTTGAATGGTTGTGGCAAGACTTCTCAAGAAACGATCCATGGGACCCGATGCAATGGAACCAACAACAACGAGACGACTGGATGGGGAAGCACTGAAGCGATTACAGAGAAGAGATCAAGGAAAAACAACAATGGTTTTGGCTTTGGCAATGGAATCCCGACTGCGCAGTGGGGGAAAGGGGAAGGACACTCGGAGACTGTTGCTACAGGAGGAAATGACATTTCTAAGGGGCCAAAGATGTTTGAAAATGGAAGGTACTAGATGGAACCGCCTCAGACTTTGCAGAATGTAACAAAATCCTCAACAAGAAAGGGTGGAGGGGACTTTGCTTTACCTTCCCAAGCTAGAACAATCACAGTGGAGCTAGATGGTGAGCTAGAGCAAGAAGTGTCTTACAATGAAACAATTTTTTCTGGGCTGGGCCTGATCGGGAGATTCATGGGATTTTGGCCAAGCTTGGTTGATCTTCACCAGTGGATTTCTAACCACTGGAAACCGATTTTAGAAGGGTATGTTCAAATTTACCCTATGGCTAAAGGTTTTTTCATTGTTGTTTTTGAAAAGGAGTAGGATAAAAACAAAATCCTCTATGAATACCACTAGGGCTAGGAAGAAAAGTATGCTTTGATGTTAAAGCCATGGCACCCGGATTTCAACCCAGCCACTGAAGTTTTTGAGAGGGTTCCTCTCTGGGTGAGACTTCCTAACCTTCCCTTACAATTCTGGTTTGATTCCTACTTGAAGGAAGTAGGAAACTCATTAGGAAGCTTTCTAATGGTGGATGAAGGATCATCCAATCTTCTACATTTAACCTTTACTCAGATTCTAGTGGAAATGGATGTATCTAAGGGCTTCCGACAGAGATCTGGCTAAAAACTTTGAAAGGCTATTGGACGCAGCCCCTGGATTATGAAGGGATACCCTTTAGATGCAAAATATGTTTTCAATGAGGGCACTTGGCTACTTAATGTACCAAACAAAGGTCAAAAAAATTTGCGTCCTGGTGGAAAGATGTAGCTACCCAGCATTATATAGTGGAGAAAGGAGAAGAGAAGTCTGTCAGCCCCAAATTGAAAAGTATCGAAGAGGAGGGTCAGACCCCTGGAGGTCAGGTGTCAGAGGCTTTGTGGAAGGAAGGAGGGGCTCTGGTGAAAAAAGTTGTAAGCAAGGAACAACAACAGCCTAGTGAGGTCTTGATTCAGGAAGGGACTCTGGCTATAAACAGAGAGAAGGTGGTCTTGAATGGTGGTGAAAAGGAAACCAACAACTGGACAACAACACCAAAATACAGGGAGAAAAAAGGCGGGGTGAGATCACAGGAGCAAGAAATTGGGAAACAAAAAGTTGTTGGATAGTGTCAATAAGAAACTGGCACTCTAAATGAAGCTTTGCAGAGCACCCAGGATAGTTCATTGAAATGGCAGAAGGAGGCTGCAAAGGTGGAAGATGGCTGGAAAATGGTTAAGGGGAAGAAAGCAAAGAAAATAGATCTTTCGTAATGGTTCTTCGGTCTCAGATGAAGGGAAGACCAAATAGATCTTCAGTCTTATAACCTGTTAATAGGTTTCTTTAGGTATTGATGGTTTTAGGTTCATTTCTGTAAGGATGCCTGTTGAATTTTTGTATAAGATGCAATGTGAATCACTTGAAGTTGATTGTATTATGGTTTGGAGGTAGGGCTAAGGGATTGGACTGTGGAGTCTAGTGGTGTGGGAAAGGGGACTTTGAAAATGAGGATGGAATGCAACTAGCTATGTAATCTTTTTTTTTATCATAAAATTCACTCTATTACCAACCAAAAAAAAATATTATGTAATATTTATTATATATATTATATAATATATTTAATACATAGTATATATTATATATTTATTAATGTGTGGAAAATTCACAAGAGAGAGAGGGAGTGGGAGGGACTTGAGATAGAGGGAGAGAGAAACACCTAAGAGGGAGTGAGAGACCTGAGAGGTAAGGGGAGAGAGGGGGAGAGAGAGAGAGAGAGAGGGGGGGGGAGAGAGGGAGAGAGAGAGTCTTGAGATGGAGAGAGAGAAAGAGACTTGAGAGGGAGAGAGGGAGGGAAAGAGTCCAAGAGAGAGAGACTTGATAGAGATAGAGGGGGTCTGAGAGTGAAAGGGAGAGAGAGAAAGAGAGAAAGATCTAAGAGGGAGAGAGAGAAAGTTGAGAGGGAGAGCGAGAGGAAAAGAGGGAGGAGAGAGATGTTGGAATATGGCTTGGGGAGATTGTTTGCATATGGCTTCTAGTGTTGTCATTGATGGCAACTGAAGTCATTATCCTGGTCCTCAGATCAAAATTTATTCATACCGACAGGAAAAGTAGAGAACAATGTTCTACTGACAGAAAATAGAAAGAACAGGGTATCCGATTAGTTAGTTGATTTATATGCTTCACCAGATCATCATTTTGTGTTGTGGATCCCTAGGATAGTTTGTTAAGCATATATGTTACCTTATTGGTAAGTTTTGTGATGTTACATTAATTAGTGTACGAGCTTGGAGATCCGACAGGATGTTTTTCTGTTTATTTGCTCATTGTGGCTGACCTAGTGAATGTCGTATGTCACAGATGTATAAGGAGTAATTTATTAATTGTTTCTTATGTTGGTTTTTTTTTTTGGGTCGTAGCCATAGTCTAGCCAACTTGTGTGGGTTTGCATCAAATATTGCTCATGATTTGAGCTGACATGTGAAGAATATTTCATATTTTGTTGAAGCCAACTTGGAGTAATTGAAATTTTGGTAGCGGGTATATATATGAGATCGGTAATTCATTTTGAAGTTTGTGAAAGTGTGTATATGTGTGAAAAGAGCAGAGAAGATGTATGTGTGAATATCATAAGGGTGATTGAGCAAGTTATGCACAGTTTCACTTGTGCATTAAGATTTTGTGGAAGTGAGTTAGAGTAGAGCAGAGTGAAGTCTAGAAGGAGTCAGCAGATCCAGAATCTAATTTATGAGGTTAACCAGAGCTGTATTTTGGCATATGTAGATGCTATCCTTTCAGTTCAACCTTTTGTTGTAATCACAAACATTTTGTAAGGAAATGAGCCTTCCTTATTTTGAGCAGTGAGCTCTAGGCAATGTGCCTGAATGCATGTGCATTCCCTTTTCTTCATACTTTTAACAGAGTATAAATTGTGGATTAATCTCCACCATGGTTTTTCCCCTAACAGGGTTTCCACGTAAAAATATTGGTGTTATGGTGCTTTGATTATCTTGTTCATGTGCTTGCATCTTTATTTTTGTTTATGTGTTGTAAATGGTTTATGATCATAATTAAAGTTTAAATCTTGAACACTGATTCACCCCCCCTCTCAGTGTTCCCTGAGTCCAACAAGAGACTTGAGAGGGAGATATTGAGAGAGAGAGACTTGAGAGGGAGAGAGCAAGAGAGAGAGGGAGAGAGCAAGAGAGAGTGAGAGAGAATTGAGAGGGAGAGAGAGAGGGAGAGAGGGAGAGAGGGAGAGACTTGAGAGGGAGAGAGCGAGAGAGAGACTTGAGGGGAGAGAGCAAGAGATACTTGAGAGGGAGAGAGGGAGGGAGAGAGGAAGCTCTGAGAGACTTCAGAGAGAGAGGGGGGAGGGACTTGAGAGTGAGAGGGAGAGAAAGATAGAGAGTTGAGATAGAGAGAGGGAGGGAGAGACAGAGAGAGAGGGAGAGATAAAGAGGGAGAGGGAGAGGGAGAGGGAGAGGGAGAGACTTGAGAGAGAGGTAGAGAGAGAGAGAGTTGAGAGGAAGAGTTTTCCCGTGTTGGGACCCTCTAGAATAAGAAGTGATACAACCATCAAACAAAATCATTACAACTCAATTCAATATTCATGCCATTAAAACCTTCAAGTTTAATAACATGTCATTATATCATTCATGTAAAAGGTATAAAATCATCATGAATAAGAATCACTATCTTCCAATCATGATACATAAACAAGAACATTATGTGCACCAAAGGGGTTTGATGCAACTTTCAAAAAAAATCCTTAGAAGACATCAAGATACATGTTAATTAGATTGTTCATGTGAAATCTATACAATAATTATGATCAACAAATAAGACATCAGTCAACCATGATGCATGAATAAACACTATGTATGCACACTATATATGAACAAACACTAAATTAATAGATTATTTAATATTTATTACTAAATTTTTGTCTAATCATTATACTATTATATTCATAAATTCAACACTAAAAATATCCATCCAACCAAATTATTTATAAAATATCCATCCAACAAAATTCTTTATAAAATATCCATCCAAGATAAATTTTTTTATAAATATAAGATCATTGTCTTAATAAAGTTTTGCGGATCTCAGTTGCATCTATTCATTTCTTTGTGCTTTTCTCTTTAGATTGGGATTGTCTCCTTTCCTCTAGCCATCGTTGATTCTCGTCTAAGTCCACTTCCATGGACCTAACCGCATCAACAATAGTTTGCATTTTTGATGCAAAACACCTCAATAATGGGTGAACACATTCTTCATTTGAATAGCATTAACTTGATCTTGAATGTTTCTAACATTCACATCGACTTGTTCTTGAAAGCAAGCACCATCAGATGCAGGTGGTGGAGGTGGGGGGTTATGAGGTGGAGTGGGTGGAGGTGGAGTGGTTGGAGCTGGAGGCTGTGGATCCATGATTTAGATATAAATGAACCTGCATTAATTTGTAATTTTAAAATGTAAGATACATGTTTAAAAATCCCCTTAAACCATTCAATATAAATGACTTAATTGAATACAAATGAAAAAATGTGTAAAGCTCATTTATGTCTAAGGCATGTAAATGGAAAACAAATAATTGTTTTAAAGTGATGTGAAATCTCATTTAAAAATATATTAAATTTTTACCTCACTGTAATGTGGAAGTGTTAAGCTCCAAATTGCCAATACTTAGTGACTTTGTATACATAGTTAGTAATGGTTAAACAAAACTTGTCCCTGCAGCCATAGGGAAATGGGAAATAATCAATGGGATGTGCGGGAGGCTACCATTTGTATATGATACAATATGATAGCCTCCTGCATAGCCCATCGATTATTACCCATTCACTTCGCCCATTTCCCTATGGTTGTAGGGACAAGTTTTGTTTGGTCAGTACTAACAATGGATCCAGATTCACCAACTATTGTAAATTTAGAGCACTTCCAACAAGGATCCTTTCTATTTTGAGAGTTGAGGAGGGTCAAAACAATTAAAAAATTAAAAAACAAATTGTTTAGCAAAGAAATACTAACTTAAGAATAAGAAACAAAGTAAGAATTTAAGAAAGAAGAATGTAAATCAATTTTAAAAAATGCACTAAGGGGGTAATGAAGGTTCTATTTATGTTTGTTTAGTATGCTAGGTTCAATTTTATGCTTTTTTTTCTAGTAATGAAGGTTTAATTTTTTTGTTTGATGTTTTTTTTTTTGTTTTCCAATAACTAGGATTTCAATTTTTTTTGTAAGTTTAGATATAAATGAAAAAATTCAATAAAACTACAAAGAATGCAAAAAAAAACTTAAATTAATCACTAATTAGCAAAAAAAAAAAGAAAAAACCACATACCTGGAGGTCGCTAGAGGTTGTTGCTTGATTGTTGCGTCATGAAAATGAGGCAGGGTTCGTGAAAATGAGGAAAATTTTGCATTATAAAGTCCTCAAAGAAACGGATATCCGTTTATTATATAATAAATTTATTGTATATAAATATACAATAGTATATTTCACATATACTTTATATTATATATTATATAATATATATGAAATATATTATATATTATACAATATATCAAATGTACTCTAAGCCAGAATCCAAATGGTGTTCTTTGATGAGAGCAAAGTACCTCGATAGCCAAGACCCTAAGAGAATCTTCACAACCTCTAACCCACCTGAAGGCTCGACAATGTGGAACTTTATGCTCTCATGTAGAAAAGTAGTAACATCATATATTTCTTGGGAGGTCAATAAAGGTGAAGAAGTTAACTTTTGGAGTGACTCCTAGAACGGGCATCCCCCATTGAGTAATAATCAAGATCTACAATCAGCCATTCCAGTCATATCTCAAGCATGGGTAACAAGACTAATAGATTATTTTAGTTCTATTGAACCCTCATCAGGGAGGGCATCATGGAAATATTTTTCCTCTATGTAGATATCACAAGAACAAAAAGAGTTATTGTCAAAAATTCTAGAAAGAAGAATAGTATTCATAACAGGGAAATCTGACTGAGTAAATCTAATCGAGTAATATGGGCACCATCTCAAAATGGATCTTATTCAGTAAAGCAGGGTTATAAAGCAATTCTCAACAGGGGTGATTCTATTTAGTCTCAGAGAGCATTCTCCTTTTGTTGGAATAGTACTGTCCTTCCAAAAGCGGGTAGTTGTGCATGGTTAGTGATGAGAAAGAGAGCTCTAACAAGTGATCGACAAGTTAAACTGGGTATTGCAGAGCCTTTCAAGTGTGTGTTGTGTGATCAAACTTTTGAAAATCATGATCATTTGTTTTTGCAATGTTCCTTTGCACAGTCTTGCTGGGTATTTGTATTGAGAAAAATGAATTATAACATGCCTCTTCCGAACACAATTTGGGATCTTTTTTCTACCTGGCTTGTGCTTTACAAAACTTCTTTCTTTGCATGTATTTGGAAAACTATCCCAACATTGGTTGTATGGGCCATTTGGTGGGGGAGAAACAAACGTATATTTAGAAAAACTGCCACCTCTACACATTTTGTTCAAGATTTGATTGAAAAATCTATCTCAGAGGTAGTCAATTCATGGGTTCAAAATCATAAAAATGTCAGATCAATGTTTTCAACATGGGATAATAATATTTTGAAGAATTGGAAGCATATAATTCTCCCTTTTAAAGGAAGTTTGAAACAATCACATAATGCAAAGGCAGATAGGAATTCAATTAAATGGTCACCGCCTTCTCAAGGTTTCCTAAAACTAAATTTCAATGGGGCATCCAAAGGTAATCCTGGTGTCTCAGGAGCAGGCTTTTGCATCAGGGATGAAAGAGGGACTCTCAAGGCAGCTAGATCAATATCCTTACCACCTGGGATGAATAATATGGCAGAATCACTCTCTCTTCTTCACGGGTTGCTTCTTGCAAGGCAATTACAAATCAAAGCAATACACATTGAAGTTGACTCGTTGATAATAGTAAATGATTGTAAAGAAAGGTCATGTTTTAACTAGGCCTTGAGATATGTTTTATAGGTTGTTAGGAAACTACTAGATGAATTTGAAGACTTCCAGATTTCTCATACCTATAAAGAAGGCAATGTTTTAGCAGACCACCTTGCTAATTTAGGATGTGACAAAATGGAGATCTTTTATACACAAGATAATAATAGCAATCATGATTTCTCCAATATTTGTGAGCTTGTCGAATTAAGAAATGTAATAGAAGAAGATTATATTTCTTCATGATAAGCTAATTCTTCCTAAAAATAGGAAAACTACTCATTCAAATCATACTGTCGTTAACAACAATGCATCCACCGTGGACAATTCATGGAAAGTCAATAGTGAGTTGGAATTAAAGCATATGTTAGAGAATGAAGGCGGTAATAATGGCTTATTAACTCACATGGGTGTTCACATCAGTCTCAAAGGACATTCATATACCACCTGATGATGCTGGCATCTGACCAAATATTCCAGCTTGGTCACATCACTTCATTTTTGTTAGTCGCCTTAAGTTTTTTATATCATAAAGGTACATTTCAATCATGTTTTGATGTGCAAACATTGCCACTAAATACTTCGGCTTCCGTTCTACACGAATTAACATTTAAGGGAATAGGGTTATTTTAATTATCTAGTCCTTTGTACCTTTCTTCATAATGATAATACATCATTTCATAGACATAAGTCAGTTTTAAAAATGCGATTATCAAATTGATCTTAGCAAAAGAATTGCGCAGTAAGAAGGTAGCTAAAAGTGTAGTCATCTACAATATATTGGAAGTGGTAATACACTATTGAAGTAGTAGCAAAATGGCGCTCTGTCCTTGGAATTTTAGAGTATACTTGCTTGTCAAGTTGTGGGAGAAACCAATTGAAGAAGGTATCAGGACATAATAACCCAGCCAAAATAACCCTGGACAAAATAACCCGACCAAAATAACCCAAGGACAAAATAACCCAGGGTCATAATAACCCATGGATAGAATAACCCGTGGTCAAAATAACCCATGGATAGAATAACCCATGGTCATTTTAGATCAAGCTAGTAAACTAGAAATGACATAAAATAAATTACAAATATGATTGTGAGGCACCATAGAGGCTATTTAGGTCATTTTTAGACCATATATCCATTATATACCCCTAAAATAGCCTTAAAACGCCTTTAATATGCTTAAATAACCTATAAAATGGTAAATAATTATAAAAATAAAGGCAATTTCGTGGGAATAAGTTGATTATTTTGAAGACACATGGATTGGCAGACTAACTAGAAGAGGCAACAAATGATCACCCAAGTTTCCAATCACAATGTGGAATTGCTATTCAACTACTCAAGATGATCTTCCCATAACCAATAATACTATTGAGAGATGGCACAAAGGATTTAGTGAATTGCTTCAAGCATCACATAGCTCAGTCTGGAAATTCATCAAAGTGGTGAAAAAAGAATAGAGTCCCCAAGAGAATAGAATAGAGAAATATATGGTTGGATACATTGGGCAACCAAGCAGGAAAAAATACCGTGAACTCAAAGAAAGACTAAAAAGATTGGTTGATGGTTATGCCAACCATAACATTTTAGATTATATAAGAGGTATCACTCATAATTTGACACTTTAATTGAAAATTTGAATAAAAAAGTTTTTTTAGCAACATACATGTAATTTATAAATTTTGTTTTACTTTCTCTATATTCTTATGGGGATATTTTGTCCATGGGTTATTCTGACCATGGGTTATTTTGGCTTGGGTTATTATGACCCCGGGTTATTTTATCCCTAGGTTATTGTGACCGGGTTATTTTGTCCAGGGTTATTTTGGCTGGGTTATTATGTCTCGTAACCATTGAAGAATACATCACTCAGGATGCTCTGAAAATGATGTTTAGGATGGATTCTACAAGGGTGGAGGAATGCATTCGAATTATTCTGGGTATTGAAGTTATTAGTCCACGAGCTCGACGCCTCTTCTTTCCATCTCAGGTGATATGCATATTTATTTCAAATGCACTGGACTTAGTTCAGTCCTTGAGTGAAATTGAAGACCTTGCTAGGAAATTCATCAGGTTTCAATTCCTGTTAGATAATATTGTCCTTCGAGTAGTTCAATAATATAATTTCTACAGTGGACAAGGGTTTATTGGTGGCTTATTTCCTAGAGATTTCATGCAAAGGCGCCAGGGTTTCGAGGAGATTTTTGATGCCATTAGGCTTGCACTTCAGTACAAGAATGATAATATTCTGTTGCGAGCCCTGAGAAAGAACCGGCGAAATGTTTGTTTAGTAATGGAATTGGAGATTAAAGAAAAATACTATGCTTTAGCTTTCCTTCGAGCACATGTCTCACACTTAGCAAGTCAAGGTTTGCAATTGGATTTATAGTTGAGGGTAAACTCACTAGCTCGAATTCCAGACCATGTTCAAAATGTTTAAGATCAATCTGCAAATCGACCTCAGATGAATTCAACTACTGCTAATACAAGATGGCCTTCTCATATGCAGTTTCATAGAGTACAAGATGGAGAAAGAAGAGTTTATGAAAGATGCTTACAACTGGTGGAGGGAATGGATGAAAATTCAGTAAATGGGGTTTCTAGAAAAGTGTAATGTTAATAATCTTGTGGATTTTTTGTCTTAAAATTATAGGGTTTTATGAGTTTTGTAAAGGGATTAAATATAATAGTTCTTGGTCTTTGTAAGGGTTTGAATATGATCATTTTTGGGGTAGAATTATGTTTAGTATTGATCATAGAAGAGTCTGTATGGGGTTAGTTAATGTAAGTTTCTAGGAAGAAGAATGTTGAATTTTCAATTATCAACATGTTTAGTTCAAATTATGAAATTAGATTCTGCAAACATGTAATCATGTAATCTTTATACTACCTGAGCTATAACCGGAGGTTTTCTTACTAGTTCTTTCCTGCCAGTATGCTCCCTAGAACTGGATTTTCTATTATCTTATTTATATATATAATATATTATAGTGGCTTGCCACTTTCGCCAAATATATATATATATATTATATATTATGTAATATATATTATATATTATATAATATATTTAATATATAGTCTCCCTTTGAAAATGAGACAGGGTTTCTCCTCAACAAAATGGATATCCATTTTCTCTATTATATATTTATTAGATATAAATATACTATAATATATTTCATATATACTATATATTATATATTAAATATATTTAATACATAGTCTCCATTTGAAGTCTTCATCTCCCTCTCAGATATTTAATATATATTTAAACATTATATGATAAAGAGAGGGAGAGAGGGAGAGAGAGGGAGAGAGGGGGAGAGAGAGAGAGAGAGAGAGGGTTTAGGGAGAGAGGGAGAGTGGGAGAGAGCGAGGGAGAGGGAGAGAGAGAGTGGGAGGAGAGGGAGAGAGTGGGTTTTAGAGGGAGGAGGGGTGGGAGGAGGGAGGAGTGGGTTTATGGTTTGGGGAGGGAGGGAAGGTGGGAGGGGAAAGAGAGGTGGGTTTTAGGGTTTAGGGAGGGTGGGAGGTGGGAGAGAGGAGAGAGGTGTGGGAGAGGAGGGAGAAAAGAGAGAGAGAGAGGGGAGGAGGGAGAGAGAGGAGGGAGGGAGGGAGAGGTGGGTTTGGGGAGGAGGGAGGGAGGGAGAGGGAGGGTTTAGGGTTTAGGGTTTAAGGAGAGAGAGGGTGGGAGAGAGAGAGAGAGAGAGAGAGAGAGAGAGAGAGAGAGAGAGAGGAGAGAGAGAGAGAGAGAGAGAGGGAGTGGGCTTATGGTTTAGTGTTTAGGGAGGGAGGGAGAGTGGGAGGTGGAAGAGAGGGAGAGAGAAAGAGTGGGAGAGAGAGTGGGTTTAGGGTTTAGGGTTTAGGGGGAGGGAGGTGGGAGAGAGAGAGAGGGAGAGTGGGTTTAGGGTTTAGGGTTTAGGGAGGTGGGAGAGAGGCGAGGGAGGCGGGGAGAAGAGTGGGTTAGGTTGGGGTTTAGGGAGGGAGGGAGAGTGGGAGAGTGGGAGAGAGGGAGAGAGATGGAGGGAGAGAGGGAGAGAGAGGGGGAGAGAGAGGGAGAGGGAGGGAGAGGGAGGGAGAGAGGGAGAGTGGGAGGAGGGGGAGAGTGGGAGATAGGGAGAGTGGGAGAGAGGGAAGAGGAGGGAGAGAGAGAGTGGGAGGAGAGAGGAGGGAGAGGGAGAGAGAGGGAGAGTGGGAGGAGTGGGAGGAGAGGGAGAGGGAGGGAGAGGGAAAGAGAGAGTGGGAGAGAGGGAGAGAGAGAGGGAGGGAGAGGGAAAGAGAGAGTGGGAGAGAGGGAGAGAGAGTGGGTGAGAGGGAGAGAGAGTGGGAGAAAGAGAGAGTGGGAGAAAGAGAGAGAGGGAGAGTGGGATAATATATATTATATATATTTAAATATTATATTAACATATATTATATATATTAGTATATTATTAATATATTATTATATATTATTATATATTATATATATATTATATATATATATTGTATATTATTATATATTATTATATATTATATATTAAAATATAATATATATTATATATAATATATTAATATTAATATATATATATATATTATATAATATATTAATATAAATATAATTTAACATATGACATTGTAATTTATAAGACTAGAGGTAATGGATATCCATTTTTTATTTTTATAGGTTATACACTTGGACGAGCAACAATATATATTATATATTAATATTAATATAGTATTTTTTTTTATAAGTAAGATTATATTGATTTCAAAAATTAGAGATACAAGGTTTGAGCCCGACCTGGGAAACCAACAAAAAACTACATCCCATTACATTGT
Organism: Sequoia sempervirens; assembly: GCA_007258455.2. Lineage (NCBI taxonomy): Eukaryota > Viridiplantae > Streptophyta > Pinopsida > Cupressales > Cupressaceae > Sequoia > Sequoia sempervirens. The sequence goes on along the minus strand of VDFB02047230.1, from coordinate 487,440,488 downwards.
TGTCCCAAAATTACCAAAATACCACACATGATCATAACCATACAGACACCCGCTTAGAACCACACATACCAAATTGAGAAGAGTTCTTAAACATACCACCAAGAGCCTAGACTGAGACACAGACCCCACCCACCACCCAAACCAAAATTACCACACATTTTGTTGTGAACACATGAAAGGGTCGAGTCAACAACCAGAGCAAGACTTTCCACCAATGATGCTCCACCAATTCCAATGGGTCATTCAAAAGAGCCAAGTTGTGAGGGCGAGGAATTCCCTTTCCCAACGATGCAACAACCAAAGCTCTATCCAAGCCCACCAACATATCGTTCCAAAACAACCTCCTCATTATCACCCGCAAATTTTCTTTGGAAACCCCCACACCAAGTAAGCCAGCCAGGATCCAAGAGGAGATGTCTGAATCCAACTGATAGCCCTCTGCATCCACCATAAAACATTTCCCTATGATGCATTTTATCACAACAAAAGTAAGATAGTTCGGGTGTCGGATAATTCATTGCAGCCAAAGGGAAGAAATTGGGCCTTCAAAGGTCATTTTCTGCTTCGAACTCTTCAACTGCACTGGTGTATCCATGCTGCTAGTCTCCAACTCCTTCGCTGAAACCAACAGAATGAACCTGCTCATGGCCAGACAAGAGTCTAAGCTTCAAAATGTGAATGCAGAAGGCCATCGCACCACTTTGGAAATTTAACCACCAACTACTACAATGAATTCCAGTGCAACGTGCTTGACTACGAACGTGTGAAGGCTGGATAGCATCTAGAGTAGGATGAAGCACTTCTCCCCATGCCGATAGACAATCATGAATGAGACCTCCTTTGGAAAGTTCCCAAAGCCACTTGAATACCATGGCACCAACTCAACCAATAACCCCAACAAACTGCCACACGACCACTCCATGCATTCGTTCGAAGGATGGAGTGGCACCCACCCAATTGCCCACTACACCACTCATCTAGAATTGTTCTTGCTGGTGGAGGTATCTTTCAAGTAGATTTCGTTAGCACCAAGATTTGCAAGAAAATCTACCTCTGTGTTTCCTTCCCAAAAGATATGATTGATTTCAAAGTTTTCAAACTTGTTCAAGAGAGAAAGTATGACTTCCAGAATTGTACCAAGTTTCCAATTTTGAAGATGCCCCAAACACAAGACATTTATAATGACCACAGAGTCTCCTTCAATTACCACATTCCTCAATCCCAGCTCATTGCATAATTTGATTCCAATCTATGCCGCCTAGAGCTCTGCAACATTATTTGTTCCCCAACTCAGGGGTTGAGCTAGCTTCCCCACCACCACCCCATGCAAGTCTTTGATAATGAAACCAATGCCAGACTGCCCAGGATTGCCTCTGGAAGCACCGTCAAAGTTTAGCTTATACCAATCTTGGGTAGGAGCTTTCCATTTTTTGAATTCCCAACCCACTTTTCTTGAAGAATCCCTAAAGCCCGAAGAGAAAGGCACCTTCAAACCATTCCAAATCTTCAGCATCTTTGAATCCCAGTAGGAGAAAGTGGAGTTTGAACCAACTGCCTCAACCACCCTTGAGTTTGCTAACTCCACTATACAGGCTTCCACTTTGTTAAGAAACGATGGGAGAAACATTGCCTCATCTATAAAAATTTGACGATTTCTCTCTTTCCATACTTCCCAGAGAAGCATAGACGGGCATAACCACCACAAGCAAGTGAACGTAGAATTACCACCCAACTTTGGCCAACTTCTGAACCAACTCAAAATATTGTCTGGCAAAGCAGTGCTCAAGTTGAGTTTAGCGCACAACCAACTCCAACATTTAGCTGTGACTGGATAGTTGAGGAAGAGATGATCACTAGTTTCTACCACCGCCTTGTAGAGCACACACCTCGAGGGGCCACAAATTCCAAATTTTTCCAACCTTTTAGCTATCAACACTCTTCGTTGAATGTTTTCCCATGAAAATATACCATCTTTCGGGAGACAATTGCTATTCCAACATAAATCATCTGGAATAGATGGAACCTGCTCTTGTTGCTTTGCCAGTATTTTGTATCCTTCCTCGGTGCTATAGATACTTGAAGCAGCACCTCACCACCTAAGAACATCCTTCCCATCCCTTATGGAAAGAGGTGATTGCTTTAGGACCTCCTCAAAGATTTTGATTTCAGCAATGTTGAGGGCCAATTGCCTAGGATCCTTCCAATGCCAGCTCAACACGCATTCCAATCTCTCAATGATCATATAATCCTTCAAATGGCATCCCCAAACAAGTTTAGTAACCTCCCTTACATTCCTTAGATCACCAATCTCTACCAGCTTACCAAACCCACCCTAGGAATCTTCCCAAAAGAGAGTTGTATTTCCATCCCTGACATCCCAGGAGAGAGAATTCGAGATCAAATCCCTGCAATTGCAAATAAAATTCCAAATGCGCGATACTTTGGGAAGATGTATGGTTGTGAAAAAACTTTCCTCCCCTTCCTCCAGGTACTTAGCTTTCATAATTTTAACCCACTTTAAATCCTGCCCAACATACGTTTTCCAGGCCAATTTGGCCCCCAAAGCTTTATTTTGCAGTGCCAATATTTTTATCCCAGCTCCAGCATCCTCCCACAATCTACAAATCTTCTCTCGCTTAATCAGGGGAGAGTTTTTTTTATCTAAATTCCCTTTCCAGAAGAAATTCTTCATCTTTTGGTTGACCTTAGTGCATGTGTCCCATGTTAAAGGGAGACAGGAGATCATGTAAATCGGTAGAGCCACCACCACTGTCTTTATTAAAGTTAACCTTCCAGCCCAGGAGAGCCACCTGCCTTTCCAAGAGGATAACCTATTTTCAACTTTTCCATTAGTGGGTCCCACAATTTTCCTGACTGCACTCTCAATGCCAAAGGGAGACCTAGATATTTACATGGAAGCTTTCCTTTGTGAAAATTCAAAACTTGTAGGATTTGATTTTCCAAGGATGGGTCAATAAAAAAGAAAAAAAATAGATTTATCCAAGCTTACCTTCTACCCAGAAGCCCGAGAATAATCAGAAAAAATCCTTTTGAAAGTTCATGCCTACTTCAGGCCAGCCTGACCGAGCAACATGTTGTCATCAGCGAATTGTTGATGTGTGATAGGGGAAGATGCTTGCGATTTGTATCCCTTTTAACTCTCCCACAGAAAAACTCTAGAGAAGGATCTACCAAGAGCTTCAACCATGATTATAAACAAGAATGGGGAAAGAGGTTCACCCTGTCTAAGACCATGGGAAACCTCAAAGAATCCATGAGACGAGCCATTTACCAACACCGAGTACCTTGGGCTTGCAATCCAGCTAAAAATACAATTGAGCCAAGAAGGGAGAAAGCCAAAACCTTCCAAAAAATTGAAGAGAAAATTCCAATTTACTTTGTCATATGCCTTTTTTATGTCCAACTTCATGATCATAGATTGCTTTCTGGTTTGGGATATTGAATGGATGGCTTCTTGGGAAATTATCACTCCATCATAGATAGAATGCCCCGAATCAAAACCTGTCTGTTCCTCAGAGATTAATCCAAAAATTAAAGCCTTGAGTTGATTAGCCACCGCTTTCACCAAGATTTTGTACATTGTATTGCATAAAGAAATAGGTCGAAAAATCTTCCATTCTGTCTGGTTTTTCTTTTTTTGGGATTACTATGAAATTATTGTTGAGTTCCTTCAAAATCTTCCCAAAAGCCCTAGAGTCTTCGATAGTAGCAACAACATCTGCCCCAACAATACTCCAACATTGTCGAAAAAAGGATGCAGGGAAACCATATGGCCTAGGAGATTTGTTTGGATGAAGTTGAAAAAGAGTTGCCTGAATCTCTTCCTCCGAGAAGCTTTTTGACAATTGATTGTTTTGATCATCCGTGTCCAACTTTGGGATACATTCCAAAAGACTTTTCTGGGCGCCTAGCGTAGAGCCATCACAATCATTCAACAAATTTTGGAAGAAAGATATAGCCTCCTCAACAATTAGTTTTGGATTGTCCAGAGAATTCCCATCCACAAATATGATGTGAGAAATTCTATTGACCTCTCACCTAGCTTTAGTAGAATTGTGAAAGAACTTGGTATTTTTATCACCATCTTTCAGCCACACCTCCCACAACTTTTGGCGCCAGAAGATTTCTTCCCTCGAGACAATCTCATTGAGTTCTCTCAGCAGCTCCTTCTCTTGCATAAACTTCACATTTTCCATTCCCAATTGGATGAATTCCTCATTCAAAGACCTCAATTCCCCTTCAATTCTATGCTTTTCTTCAAAAAAATAAAATTAAAAACTTATTCTAGTCCTTTAACTTGTGTTTGACATGTTTCAATTTTGTCACCAGGGTAAACATTTTGGAACCCACCGACCCTACTTCCTCCCACCACACAAAGATCAGGGAATTTTTTTTTTGATCCTGCATCCACATTGCCTCAAATTTGAAAGGGAACCTTAGTGGCCAATTCTCACCTAGGATCTCCAAAAGAACCAAAAAATGATCTGACCCAGAGCACAAAAGAATCTTACTTTCCATAGAGAAAGGAAAGGCTCCCATGTTTCCTTTGAAGAAAAATCTAGTTTCTCAGCAATAGAGAAAAACCCAAGTTTCTGATTCATCCAGGTGAATGAACCATTGGTCGTAGGGATTTCAAAGAGATGATTTCTTCCCACAAAGGCATCAAAGTTAATTTGAGATTGAAGTCGCCTCGTCACACCACCCTGCTTGTCAACCAAATGTAAGATCACATTAAAGTACCATCCAACAAAACAATACTCATAACTATCTTCAAAGCACAAATTTTCAATTTCAAGCCAGGTCCTGCACTTTTCAATACACGAATGAGGACCATACACATTGACAAGAAGGAAACACAAATTTGATGAGAAGCTCCCCACTTTGCAAGCGAGCCATCTGTTGCCTACTGCCACTTCCTCCACTAAAACCTTATTGGGACGCCAAAATGTAATTAGACCACCCATAGCCCCATCCACATTGACTACTAGAAACTTCCAAAACCTCATCCTTTTACCAAAAGACACCACCTCCCTTTGATCCAACTTAGTTTCCTGAAGAATACACTCTTCCGCCTGAGAAAAATTAATCTGATCCTTCACTAGATGGCGCATGTTAGGGGCATTAATGCCCCTAACATTCCAAGTTAAGATTTTCATTTTTCTTCAAGAAGGGGTTCACCCTTCCCTACTTTAAGCATTTCTGAAATCTTCTTCTACTTAGAGGCCTCACCCTCTAGCTTCAGTTTTTCCACATTAGGAGTTCTCCACCGCTTTTTGTTTTCCCCATAGTCTAGGGATGTCTTGCCCACCTCTTTCTGCAGGATCCCCAATTCATCATGACCTGAAAAAGTCAGACCACCATATTCAAACATTGGAGCAGACACAACTACTTCCAATCCCGTCATGTCTAACCAGTCATCTTCCAGCTCTGGAACATCATTAAGAGGCCCATTTGAGGCAGCCTTAGCCTCTTGGGCCAATTCCACCAATTCTTTCCTAACTTCAATCAAAGAGTCAAGATTCTCTTCCCTAAAATTGTTGTTTATTAGATCCAATACTTCACATACTTTGTTGTTGAGAGTTTGATTAACTTCCTGAATTGGATCAGGCAACTCGTTAGTCGACACTGCCACAGAGTCGGCCACTCCGGTGACCTCTTGGTAGGGCAGGCCAACACCATCACCTAGAGAGCCAGTTGGATCCCCATAACCCCCAATAACAGGATCAACAGGCCTAAGATCCAAATTAGCTTTAGCACCACACCTAGGAGAAGCCTCCCAAGATCGCCAACCCAAAGTTCCAGCCCATCGCCTGTCTAGTCTAGGTTCAAAGACTAAAGGTTCTGACGGAACACCCCAATCCATGAAAATATTTACCTCCTTCCATTTGGGGCTATTAGGGGGATTCTCCACATAGAGGCACACATAGGTGCTTATGTCGTTCTCTTTTGTCCATTCATCCGTACAAATGTATTTACCAAGATAATTACCAATCTCCTCCATGATGTTAGCTTGCCATAACTCATAGGGGAGGTTTGGAAGTTTATACCAATCTTGAATGTAAGTCATTTGATGTCAGAGAGGATCGAAACCAACTTCCCATTTGCTCATATAAAAACCAAAACCATCCATCAACCAAACCCCTTCTAGAATTTCTGATCGGACAGAGGGGGAAGGGCACACAACTAGAAAATAACCATTCGCCAAGTACTTGAAACTTATTTCTGAACCCCAACGCCCTTGCCACCAATGAATTAGGGCATCCCAATTCAAATTGGAATCGAACCATTTCATGATTAAACCTAGACTCTCTAGTCACTTGATCGAAGGAGCCAAAAATTTGGATCCCAAGACCATAGTTCATCGATCTGAGTGCCCAAACTCATCACCAGGAGAGCCCAAATAGGATCTAGGGATTTCCTTTCTATCATGGCCATTGCTCCTTTGCACGTGAAAATTTGAATTTACTTCCCGCCACTGACCTCTAGATGAACCACGCCTGTTGTTCCTATTGTGAATTTGATTGATGCCTTGCCACTGCCGCCCAGACCAACCATTACCTGATCGAAACTACCAAGAGTGCTCTTGAGGATGTTTGCACCAGGCCTTAGAGCGAGCGTGCTCTAGAACATCCTTTTCTAAAACCTCCCTAGCCTCCTCGACTCCTCAAGAGATATTTCCATCGCTGCCCTTATCTCCAGTCACAACCTTGCCATGAGAAGTGCCACCAACCAGCTTCGTTGAAGCCTTTTGCGCTTGCTCTTCGCTGATTTGTGTCGCTTCGTGCCTCTCGCTCTACTCCACCATTCTTAATATTAATATATTATTAATATATAACATATATTAATATATATTATATATTAAAATATAATATATAATATATATTATCTAATATATATTAATATATAATAATTTAACATATTTGAGATTGTAATTTATAAGACTAGAGGTAACATATATCCATTTCCTTGCTAAGGATTGTGTAGACTTGTGGGCATGTCAAGTGGAAGACATAACAGATATCCGTTTTGTAAGTTATATAAAAAAACATAAAAGGTACCGTGTTGAGTATTTCAACGGTCCCTACATTCTTTCTATCACAAAATTCTCGTGCTTTCTTTCACCATCAGATGAATTTCAACTTTTCAAATATTCTCTAACACTTTTTTTTGAATTCCAATCGTTTGTGTATTTTTTTGTTTGTGCAATGGGGAGCAGCAGTCGACGTAAGAGAAAAGCTAAAATGAAACTTACAACAGATCAAATTGAAGCATTTAGAGCAAAAGATAGAGAAAGTCATAGGAAAAGAAGACAAGGTATGCAAAATATTCAAATTGAAGTTTCTTACAAACCATTAAATGTTAATTCAAGTGAAGATGAAATGGAAATTGAAAATATTGAACATCATATTGAAATTGAAAATGAAAATGTGAACAACATTGAGAATGAAAATGTTGTTGAAAATGTTATTGAAAATGTTGAAAATGAAATTGTTATTGACAATGAAAATGTTGTTCAAAATGAAATTGTTATTGAAAATGTTGAAAATATTGAAAATAGTGAGAATTAAAATGTTAATAACATTGTACTTCAAAATGAAAATGTTGAAAATGAATCTTATGTAACACCTAATTACAAAATAACCCCTAAATGGTTGGTTGAAATATATGAGAACATAATTGATAATCTAAGGAAACAGGTCACAAAAAACAGTTCGTTTGTGGGATACAAAAATGTTCAATGAATTATTTTTCAATAAGAAATTAACCAAACAATGCCAATTTTTTGTGCAATTACTTATGATCTACAAAATGAGACCATTATTAAAAAAATTGAAGATTCGTCTCACAAAAAAAATATTAAAAAAAATAGTCTTATTGTAAAAAACATTTTTAATGCTCTAACCTCTATTGGAAAGAATAGTAAGGAAAAATATAAAAGAGTTACTTGAAGAATGATCACAACCTCACTCATAAGCCATCATTTGAAAAATGCTTGTTTAATGAGACAAAATTGTATTTATTTTAACTTAAATCGTAAAACATTGAATAGAGCACTCTCAAGAAGAGGAAGACTCGATAGTGCTCTTCAAAATGATACATGGGATTTTAGTGGGAGGCTTCCATGTGTTGATAAAAATCTAACTGATAACGTAAAGATGCAAATTGAACAATATTGGAATTCTCACCCTAGAGTATCACCGAATGTAAAGGATATTTTAAAGTTACGAATTGGTAATTGAGATCGTACACCGCATCCTAAATTTTTTTTGGAATGTAGCCAAATAATTTTGTACAAACAATTTTTTCAAGAGCATCCACATTTTCAAATCTCACAAAGGGATTTTGAGTCTTGCAAGCCATTTTATTGTGTTCCTATTAAGGTTCGTAATACGTTTTGTTGTAAATACCATGTTGAGTTTTCAATGTATCATGAATTGTTATTCCATATTTGTTCTACTATGCATACTAACGAAATGTTACAGCAGTGTCATGCAGTGCAACTTCCCAAGTCATCCAAGGAGTTGTTAGATTCATTTTTATGCATTAGAGGTGATGGTTGCTTATTTTATAGAAATGATTGTTTAAATGAAACGTGTTTGTAATGTGGTGGTTTATCGAATTTTGTAACATGCTTTCATGAGGGAAACAATCATGACTTTGGTAACAAAATTGTTGAGAAAAACAAATATAAGATAGTAAAATACACATTGAAGAGTGGAGATGAGGGTTCTAGATGCGAGTTAGTTGCAGGAGAGGTAAGTATTGCTGATTTTATTTCAGATTTTAAGAAAAATATTTTCTATAAGTATGCAAGGCATAGCCACAAGTCACAGTGGTTGGATCAACAATTTAGGATGTGTAAGGACTCTTTCCCCATTGGAACTATTGTATCTGTAGTTGATTTTTCTGAAAATTACACATTGCAACCACAAAATGAAGTTCAATCACAATATTATAATTCTATTCAAATTGTTATTTTTATCCACATAACATATATGCATGCCCGTGATAATACAAAAGAGGATAGGAAGATAATCAAAGAGTACCATTTTTACATGAGTGATGATAGATCTCATTCATCTGAGTTTGTACAACATTGTTTTGAAAACTTATTTGAGTTCTTGCAGGAAAAAGGAATTATAATGGGTCAACATCTAATTTGGCCAGATAACTGCACATGGCAATTCAAGAATGCTCACATGTTTTATTGGTTGAGAAGGATGCATATAGAGAGGGGTGTACCACATATTTGGAGTTTTTTCAAAGTTGTCCATGGAAAAGGTGAGCATGATGGAACAGGTGCATGTGTGAAGAGAGCTTTGGTTAGGGAAAAAATGAAGATCAAAGGTGGTGCAACATTCAATAATGCATGTTCTATTGGTTGGTGTACTTATGCACTATCACAATGAGGGACACTTGATTCACAAGTGTGTAGGTTCTTTTGGTTGGTTGAGAAGGGCATATTGGGAGACAGAATGGAATGTCAAACAATTAGAGATTCTTCAAAGATGCATTTAGTTCAAAGCTTAGATGCGAGTGCATGGACCATATGGACACAAGAGATGGCTTTTTTTTGTCAGAATTGTATTCAGTGTGATTGGGATTAGTGCGAGTCAAGTGAGTGGGTAGATACATGGATTCTACAGTACCTAACCCCTTTATCTGTAGCATAATCCTCATTAGAAGATGTAATAGAAAGTTCACTTGACTATGATCATCTTTCCGATCTTGTACAACCAGGACATGTCTATGAAGTTGTAGCACCGCATGGGAATGAAGAGGGATCAGACAATTGGTTGGCACGATGTGTATAGGGAAAGAAAAAGCTAACACAACCGATGATAGATGATGATGGGTTCATGTATCCTATAGGTTCAGTTTTTGTTTCTCGAAATTGGTTACATTACTATTTCATCATTGTTTAGGTTGTTTACAATAATATAGATTTTTTATTCTAAGTATATTTAGATGTTGATAAAAAAAGTTATGATCACACAGGTTCAATTGTTGTTTTCAAAAGTTGGTTGCGAACATATATGATTAGAAAGAATGACGTACCCGCATTTGAAGACTATGAGAAACACAAAATCATTCTCATGTATTCACACCTTGTTATAGCAACAAATGTTAAGTTATTGAGACATCATGCTAGACCAAAAACAAAAAACTATGGAAAATTAGTAGTGTTGATCATGAAGCATTACTGGAAACTTTGAAGGTAAGAGATGACCCTTCAGGAACACTTGAGTAGTGGATCATTTGTTGTATGCGACATGTATGATATTGTTCATCACATTTTGATATTTATCTACTAAGGTTCATTATTTAGGTTGTTTAGAATAATATAGATTTTCTATTCTAAGCATCTTTTCTAGTTTGCATTACCAATTCATCATCATTCAAGTTGTTTAGAATACTATATATTTTTTAGTCTAAGCATATTTTCTATTGTGACCATATAGATTTCTCATTTGAAGTATATTGCAATGTTCCCAGTATAATTGATCATAGAGTTGCTACAACAATAGTCAGGTCTGATCCTTTGGCAGAGGTATGTGACATATTAGAATAATATAGATTTGTTATTGTAAGCATCTTTTATAGTTTGCATTACCATTTCATCATCAATTAGGTTGTTTAGAATAATATAGATTTGTTATTCTAAGCATCTTTTTTATTGTATGTAGTTTAATTGCTACCTTGATGGTTTGTATAGGTGCTTGTCACTCCAAAATGTCAACATGCTACTGTTGTGGAAGACTATACCGACCGCGAAGGCAACGCGTGCTCTATTTCCTTCCTCTACTGGGAAATGACTATGTATTAGGGTCGTTTGTTGTATTCCTACATGGAATTTTGTAAATCCTATATTTGATAGCAATTATTGAATGATAATATCATGTGTATTGTGTACACTTTATGTGTATTCAAGTGTATGATTTACAACTTATGTGTATACTTTGTCACTTATGAGTATTCCAATGTATACTTTATGACCTAGATGTTTTAATGTGTATACTTTGTATTCACGTGTGTAGTTCATGACTTAAGTGTATTTGAGTAAATGAATCACTTTTGTAAATCCTATATTTGATAGCAATTATTGAATGATAATATCATGCGCATTGTGTATACTTTACGTGTATTGAAGTGTATACTTTACAACTTATGTGTATACTTTTTCACTAATGAGTATTCCAATGTATACTTTATGACCTACATGTTTTAATGTGTATACTTTGTATTCATGTGTTTAGTTCATGAATTAAGTGTATTTGAGTAAATGAATCACTTTTTCACTTACTCACGAGGAACAAAATGAACCCTAAATCCCTTTGCACCTTTACATCGCATCCATCTGACCCTTTTTCCATCAACTAAAAACTTGACACCATAGGAAAAAACCTTAGAGATATCAAAAACCAAGAGAGGTTATTATAGAGGGTCCCAAAATGATCCAATAGTCTTATATGGAGAGTCTGTAAGCATCACAGTTTTCGAGAAATAGTCCTTCAAAGATTGTTGTCTTTTAGCACTTTGGACTCTTAAGAAAAATCGTCAGTCCAATGTAGCTCAGAGTGATTCAATGTATTTGGGTGCAAAAGAGGACCATTCCCAGCGTAAAAATACCCATCCATACATGTTGGAATAGTCCATTTGGTTGTACAAGTTGCAAAATGAAAGTTGCACCACTTTGCAACTTTACACTGCTTGCATCTGATAACTTTTCCTCAACTAAAATTTTTTCACCACGGGAAAACACCTCCGAGATAGCAAAAACCGAGAGAGGTTATTGTAGAGGGTCCCAACATGATCCCACAGCCTTGGATGGGGAGTCTATAAGTGTCACGGTTTCTGGGTAATAGCTCGTCAAAGATTGCTGCCTTTTAGCACTTTGGACTCTTAAGGGAAATCATCAATCCAATGTAGCTTGAAGTGATTCAGCGTGTTTGGGTGCAAAAGAGGACCATTATTAGCATAAACGTACCCATCTATACATTTTAGAATAATCTGTTTGATCGTAGGAGTTGTAGAACGAAAGTTGCACCAATTTGCAACTTTGCACTGCTTGCATTTGACAACTTTTTCCTCAACTGAAAACTCATCACCACGGGAAAATGCCTCTAAGGTAGCAAAAACTAAGAGAGGTTATTGTAGAGGGTTCCAACATGATCCCATAGCCTTAGATGGAGAGTCTGTAAGTGTCATGGTTTCTAAGAAATAGCCCTTCAAAGATTGTTGTCTTTTAGCACTTTAGACTCTTAAGGGAAATCGCCAATCCAATGTAGCTCGGAGTGATTCAACATATTTGGGTGAAAAAGAGGACCATTCCTAGTGTAAACATACCCATTCAGACGTGTTGGAACAATCCATTTGGTCATACGAGTTGTAAAATGAAAGTTGCACCACTTTGCAACTTTACACTGCTTGCATCTAACAACTTTTTCCTCAACTGAAAGCTCGTCACCATAGGAAAATTCCTCCAAGATAGAAAAAACCGAGAGAGGTTATTGTAGAGGGTCCCATCACAATCCCATAGCCTCAGAAAAAGAGTCTATAAGCGTCACGATTTCTAAGAAATAGCCCTTCAAATATTGTTTCCTTTTAGCACTTTGGACTCTTAAGGGAAATCATCATTCCAATGTAGCTCAGAGTGATTCAATGTATTTGGGTGAAAAAGAGGACCATTCCTAGTGTAAACATACCCATATGGATGTGTTGGAATAGTTTGTTTGGTCGTACGAGTTGCAGAATGAAAGTTGCACCACTTTGCAACTTCACACTGTTGCATCTGACAACTTTTTCCTCAACTAAAAACTCGCCACAATGGGAAAACACCTCCGAGATAGCAAAAAATGAGAGAGGTTATTGTATAGGGTCCAACACAATCCCATGGCCTCAAACAAAGAGTCTATAAGCATCACGGTTTCCAGGTAATAGCTCGTCAAAGATTGCTATCTTTTAGCACTTTGGACTCTTAAGGGAAATCGTTGGTCCAATGTAGCTTAGAGTGATTCGGCGTGTTTGGTTGCAAAAGAGGACCATTCCTAGTGTAAAAATACCCATCTAGATGTGTTGGAACAATCTATTTGGTTGTAGGAGTTGCAGAATGAAAGTTGCACCACTTTGCAACTTTACACTGCTTGCATTTGACAACTTTTTCCTCAACTGAAAACTCATCACCACGGGAAAATGCCTCCGAGATAGAAAAAACCAAGAGAGGTTATTGTAGAGGGTCCAAACACGATCCCATAGTCTCAAATAGAGAGTCTTTAAGTGTCATATTTTTTGAGAAATAGCTCTTCAAAGATTGTTGCCTTTTAGCACTTTGGACTCTTAAGGGAAATCGCTAGTCCAATGTAGCTTAGAGTGATTCAACGTATTTGGGTGAAAAAGAGGACCATGCCTAGCATAAACGTACCCATCCATATGTGTTGGAATAATCCATTTGGTCGTATGAGTTGTAGAATGAAAGTTGCACCACTTTGCAACTTTACACTGCTTGCATCTGATAACTTTTTCCTCAACTGAAAACTCATCAGCATGGGAAAACACCTTTGAGATAGCAAAGACTGAGAGAGGTTATTGTAGAGGGTCCCAAAATGATCCCATATCCTTGGACATAGAGTCTATAAGCATCACGATTTCTGAGAAATAGCCCTTCAAAGATTGTTGTCTTTTAGCACTTTGGACTCTTAAGGGAAATCATCGATCCAATGTAACTCAAAGTGATTCAACATATTTGGGTGAAAAAGAGGACCATGCCTAGCATAAATGTACCCATCCGGACGTGCTGGAACAATCCATTTGGTCATACGAGTTACAAAATGAAATTTGCACCACTTTGCAACTTTACACTACTTGCATCTGACAACATTTTCCTCAACTAAAAACTCGCAACCATGGGAAAACAGCTCTAAGATAGCAAAAAATGGGAGAGGTTATTGAAGAATGCCCCAACACGATCTTGTAGCCTCAAATGGAGAGTCTATAAGTAGCACTGTTTCTAGGTAATAGCCCGTCAAATATTACTGCCTTTTTGCACTTTAGACTCTTAAGGAAAATTGTCGGTCCAATGTAGCTCAGAGTGATTCAGCATGTTTGGGTGCAAAAGAGGACCATTCATAACATAAATGTACCCATATAGTATGCCTAGTTTGCTTAATGATTCATTATGGTTAGCAACATTCATTGTTGTGCATTATGATAATACAAATTGCATGTTGAAGGTCAAATAACATGCATGTCATGGAGTTGTATTTGGTTTGTTTAATGGTTGTATCACACTCATTTGGTCTATTTAATGGTTGCATCATGGTTGAGTGATGTCTTAATTTTTATTAGTGATTATTGTATAGATTTCACATGAACAATCTAATGAACATGTATCTTGTTTAGTTGTAAGGACTTTGTTTGAAGGTTGCATCAAAACCCTATGGTTGAAAGATATTGATTCTTACTCAAGATAATTTTATACCTTTTACATGTTATTAAGCTTGAATGAACATTGAGTGACATTGATTTTTATCAAGATGATTATATTACTTTCAAATCAGCACTATAACATGATATGCATTTCATTAAGTTGTATCCATTTTTCGTCAATTTTAACTTCTTTTGAAATAAAAATCAGCTGCACACTTCATTACATGAGTTCAAAAAACAAAATAATGTCAAATGTAAATTCATTCAACAGAGCTTGAAGTCATGGGTATTCTCAAATTGAGTGTTTGATAAAAATGTATTAGTAGACATGTATGAAAAATGTGGTGCAATAGAAAAGGCAATGAATTGTTTCAAAAAACTCCTCAAAGAAATAGATGGATTACCAATTGTAATTCATAAGTTCTATTAAAATGTAATTTCATTAATCTATAACATACATTATCAATCATAACTTTAAACCATTCTAAGATAATTATACATTCCATTTTGAAAATTCAAAGTAGAAAGACATGCACATGAGGAACAAATTAGATCGAATATAAATTCTTATATATCAAAATGTAGAATAATTGAGTTTGTGCATATACAAATTTGGCATATGCCTACTCAAAACAAGTTTTACAAGAAGTTTTACAAAATGTGGCATATATTCCATCTCAAGATCTATCAAACCCTAAGTACATATCAATCTATATCATATCTCAATCCTATGCTAGACCATCAAAATCGAGCCTCCTCGAAGAAGTTAGTTGCTCTAAAGTTTCCTACACAATAATATTTCAAACTACAAATTAGATTATGTGAATGGTTGACAAGATAGACTAGTAAATAGAAACTTATATACCATCATTTATAAATTATGAATTTAACATCAAAATTGGTATACATGTACTATATTATATCAATAATGAAATTCTTGTTTACCTCAAGTCTTTCTCTCTTTTCTGCAAGATGGTCTGCATATGATTGTCCCTTAGGACAATCGAGAGTCCTCGTATAAAGTAATGGTCTCACACTCGTCACAGTGCTGATTCGAGTAGAGGACTATAGCAAATAAAATAAAAATGATACAAATTAACATATAATTGTTGACAAATAATCATATCTACTCCTATTTAAATGTAAATGATCTGCAATATAAAATAAACACACATCTGTTGTGATGCTATGACACTAGATGGGCTCATAATGGATGAATCAACTAAGATGGTTTCCTATATAAAAAATGACAAGAATGTAAATGCACATGCACATATAATTATAATGTCGAGAATAAAAAATATATACACCTATTTTGCAACTTCATCCAATGGGTCAAACCCAGTCAACAAAGCTATATAAGAACCAAGTTGCTGCATAAAAAGACAAAATTACATTAGACTATTAATATATGTAGTACATGCATTTAAACATAATAGATTTCAAAAATTTACATCTAAAATAGCAATTTAAATAATTTACCGTATATTGATTCTCTAGGGAAAATGAAATGGTAGTATGCATAGCCTCATGTACTTGCAACATCTACTCCTCTATCAACAACTGTTAAAAATTCCAGCACATAAACATATATTAGTACAAATATCTCTCATAAAATATAAAATAATTTACATAAAACACAATATGAAATTACTTAAAGTCTTATCGGTCCTCCCATATCGTCCCAGGCAGTCGATGTCTCTCTTGCAAATGGTCCACTCCGTGCTCTATCAACTCCTACATCTGACATATCATGAACCTCATAGTTGGATGTGTCTATGGAGGCCTCAGTGGACCGTTGGAGAGGTCCCAAACATAAATTGTTGCACGTCATGCAACGATGAGGCACACAAATATGCCCCAAAAAGGATGGTGTACCAATGGGAGTTGATGACTTTGTATCAGTGGGAGCTGATGCAACAAGTGCACCACCATCATGTTGGGATGTATTAGGTGCAACACCATTGTGATGGGATGCACCATAAAATGGCTACACAACATGATGGCTTTGTGTGACCAAATGATCAATCAACGAGTGTAATGCATAAATGCTCAAAGTCCCTGCATCTACAACTATCTCAAGGTAAGGTAGTGGAGTCGGGGCAACAATAGGCAGAGGAGGACGAATTGGGGTGACTCGGCATGCTCTAGGTCTATCCTGTGGCATCCCTCTATGATGTAAGCAAGGTGGTGATGACTCTCTATCCACTCAAATTGATTAGTCTCAAACAAAGAAACCTGCCCTTGAACACAAAACACTCAACTTTCCTTGAACATGCAACAAGAGGCTTGTGGCCCTCAAAACAAACTCTTCACAATATATTTTAGAGAAGGTTGTACAAAGGCCTAACAAACATCAATTTATACTTCCCACATAACCAACACAACTTCCCCAAAAGGTTTCTAGTGACTTCTTTGCAACAATATTGAGATTCAAAACAATACCCCTATTTTAGGCTACTCAATTAGCCCTATTTAACAAAGGAAGTACTTCCTAAACACCAAATAACCAATCAAACTATTTTTAAAGTCACTAATTGTGATACAAAACACCTAATTCCATGATCAATTCACATAATCAAGTCCTCTAGGATGTTGATCCAAGAAACCCTCCTTTTTCATGCAAAAACACTAGGGTTTATTGAAAATCTATTCACCTAGGCTTACTAGACCCAAAAAATACATCCACCACTTCTTAAATACCTTGAAAAATATCACAAAACCATCAAATTGATATATTCTTCAACAAATTGACAAAAACCCACTCAAACACCTCATTTTTCCATGGGAAAACACACTAACCAACCCTAGGGCATCATCCCAATTTATACAACTCAACTCCTCAGCCTTCAAAACCATTGAAAAACCTATCCAACCATTAAATGAGTTATTACACCAAGGCACAAGTCTGGAAAGTAGGTGGAATGACTAATTCATATTTTAGACAACAATCAAACCCTCAATTTTGTGTAACAAGGCTGCTACAGAGAACTGATGAAATCTCCCTCTAAATTCAGAGTTAGACTCTCAAAATGGAATCAAATGGGAGATGATTCATATATCTACACAACACAAAAGGTTTCAAATAATTTAGATTCTGTACGGGTCCGTATAGTATAAGCAAAGTTCAAAAAACACAAAAATTGTAGAAAAAATGTTGTATTTGATATTGGTATTTCAGTACAATCATCAACAACTGTTGTCTGAGCCATAAAGATGCTTTTATAAACTTATTCCCTCCAAAATATAACTGAAAAATTCCTACAACTATTTTTTAAACTTCGAAGACCCTTCATATTCCAAAATGTTGCAATTTTGACAATTTTTTGCTTGACAACATTTTTGTATTTTGTGCAACTTTTTCTCTTTAGACACAAATGACCCTACAATCCCCCAATTACATTTCAAATGGTCTTTTTAGACTTTATTTAGAGTAAATAAACTCAAAACACCCCTAGAATCTCCTACTGACCCACCTAACAAACCTTCAACTTATTAATTTTGTAAATAAGGGTTTAGGTGCTCCTGCACCATACAACCCCACAGAAAAAAAACTCATGCCACATGAGTTATGCCTTTCCTCTATTCCTCCATTTTTCCACATATGCTTTTGTCTTTAAACACTTTCCATTGGTCCTTACATTGTGATCTTCCAATATGCCCTACATCCTTGTTCTTGTTTGCATATGAAACTGTTTTCATCTCTACATTTAGATCTGATGTCTACCTTCTTCCTACTCCTTGATAAAAACTGATGATGTCTTTGTCTTTACACCTACAATCAAAAAATTGTTAGAGACTCCTTGAACTGTCCTCCCTTTTACCTAATTTTCCTCAACACTTTGTCCAATATGTCTTTTCCTTACTGTCATCAAACTTTTTTCTTTGTCAGCACCAAGTACCATCTTATTGTCCTCATATCCCACTGCTCTCACTGTACCATCAGATACCACTTGTCCCTTAAACTTACTCTCAACCAAAGGACACACCATTGTACCAATCAACACATTTTCAGTCCAATTGACTATCAACAAACCTGAAGCAACTTTCTCACCTATTGTCCCAACATTCTCAAACTTTGAAGCAACTGTAACACCTATCTTTTTGTCTTCTCTTACAACCTCCACAAGATCTTTCCTTCCACACATAATCACCTTAGCCTTACCTTTTTCATCTTCCACCAAAGGAGTCAAAAAAAATTTACATCCATCTTTCTCTATAGTGTATATGTTCTCTCTTCCATCATGCAATGCACACCTGTCATACTGCCAGGGCCTACCTAGGAGTAAATGACAACAATCCATAGGCAAGATATCACAAACTACCTTATCTTTATAGCCTCCGATCTAGAATTAAACAAAAACTTGTTCATTGACCAAAAGAGACTGCCCATCACTCAACCAAGACACCTTATAAGGTAACTCATGAGGAAATTTTTGCAAATTCAATTTGTTAACCATCTCACTTGACACCATATTTTCAGTAGAGCCTGAATCAATGACAATTTTGCATATCTTATTCTTGCACTTACATGTTTTGAAGAGACTCTTTCTTTGCAATGGTTCCATCTCCTTGGATGCCTTCAATATAGTCTTCCTCATCATCAACATTTCACTTGTTTCAGGAGCAACACGTAAACTTGCAGAATTTGTACTCTCACACTCCTCTTCTTATACTATTTGAGCCCTCCTTGTAGTCCTCTTTTCACCTCCACTAGATGAACTACCAAAATTTTCAAGAGATTTCCAAAAAGGATGACCATATTCATTACATTTGTAACATCTCCCTTCAAAATCATTTGAATTTTTGCCACCACTAAATTTGCCTCTACCCCTAAAACCTCCTCTAGCATCAAGACCTTGCTCCTTATGTCTATTTTCTTCTTCTTGTTCCTCAAATGGCTGCTTTGATGTAGAGATTGATCCTCTCCCTCTTGTGCTAGTACCTCTTCCTCTAACATATTTCTCTTGCCTTCTTTTGATATTTTCCTCCACCCTGATTGCCAATTGAAAACACTCCTCAACAGTCTTTGGGTTAGCAACAACCAATTCATCTTGTATATTGAATCTAAGGCCGCCTAGATATCTAGCCACTTTTTCAACCTCATCTTCATCTCTTCTTGACCTTATACTGAGTTTGTATAATTCATCAGTAGAGGCCTTAACATCTAGATCCTTTTCCTTCAAACCTTGTAATTTCTTATACAATTGAACTTCATAATCTTTTGGAAGAAACTTACCTTTCAGTTTTTGTACCATCTTGTCCCAAGAAACTATTCTTGACTTTCCTCATTTTTCTCCTTTCTTCTTGCTCGTAGTCCCACCATAGAAGAGCATGACCTTTGAGTTTTTTTTTCCACCTCCACCTTCTTTTCATCTAAAATATCTTCACTCTCAAAGTGATTGTCCATAGCAGCAATCCAATCAAGCAACTCTTCTTCATTTAAATTTCCTCCATACATAGGAAGATCAACCTTTACCTTCATTGAATCACCTTTAACTGCCTTAAGAAACTTTTCCATCCTCTGATCCTCAGGGTCTAACTCCTCATCAACATATTCATATTCTTCATCTTCCTCCTGTCTCACTATCTTTATTGTCATCTCTTCTTTTCTTTGTCTCCAAAGCAACCAACCTTGTTAATATAGTATCATGTGACTCTAGAAGCTTATCATTCTTCTCCTTTAGTTCCTACAACTCTCTAGCAGCACCAACACCCTTCAGAGGCATCTTCACAAACTTGTCTATTCACCTTCCAATCACCTTTCTTCAAACCTGTAAAATTCAACCACAAGAGACCTTGTCCCTAAGCTCTAATACCACCTGATGTAAGAAAGGTGGTGATGACTCTCTATCCACTCAAATTGATTAGTCTCAAACAAAGAAACCTTCCCTTGAACACAAAACACTCAACTTTCCCTGAACACACAACAAGAGGCTTGTAGCCCTCAAAACCAACTCTTCAAAATATATTTTAGAGAAGGTCATATAAAGGCCTAAAAAAAATCAATTTAGACTTCCCAAAGAACCAACACAACTTCCCCAAAAGGTTTCTAGTGACTTCTTTGCAACAATATTGAGATTCAATACAATACCCTTGTTTTAGGCTACTCAATTAACCCTATTTAACAAAGGAAGTACTTCCTAAACACAAAATAACCACTCAAACTATTTTGAAAGTAACTAATTGTGATACAAAACGCCTAATTCCATGATCAATTCATAGAATCAAGTCCTCTAGGACACTGATCCAAGAAACCCTCCTTTTTCATGCAAAAACACTAGGCTTTATTGAAAATCTATTCACTCGGGCTTACCAGACCCATAAAATGCATCCAACACTTCTTAAATACCCTACACAAGATCAAAAAACCATCACATTGAAAGATTCTTCAACAAATTGACAAAAACCCACTCAAACACCTCATTTTTCCATGGGAAAACACACTAACCAACCCTAGGGAATCATCCCAATTTATACAACTCAAATCCTCAGCCTTCAAAACCATTGAAACACCTATCCAACCATTAAATGAGTCATTTCACCAAGGCACAGGTCTGGACAGTAGGTGGAATGACTAATTCATCTTTTAGACAACAATCAAACCCTCAATTCTGTGTAACAGGGTTGCTACAGAGAACTGATGGAATCTCCCTCTAAATTCAGAGTTAGAATCTCAAAATGGAATCAAATGGCATATGATTCATATATCTACACAACACAAAAGGTTTCAGACCATTTAGAGTCTGTACGGGTCCGCATAATATAAGCAAAGTTCAAAAACACAAAAAATTATAGAAAAAACATTGTATTTGATATTGGTATTTCAGTACAATCATCAAAAACTGTTGTCTGAGCCATATAGAGGCTTTTATAAACTTATTCACTCCAAAACATAACTGAAAAATTCCTACAACTTTTTTTAAAACTTCGAAGACCCTTCATATTCCAAAATGTTGCAATTTTGACAATTTTTTGCTTGACAACATTTTTGCATTTTGTGCAACTTTTTCTCTTTAGACACAAATGACCCTACAATCCCCCAATTACATTGAAAATGGTCTTTTTAGACCTTATTTAGAGTAAATAAACTCAAAACACCCCTAGAATCTCCTACTGACCCACCTAACAAACCTTCAACTTATTAATTTTGCAAATAAGTGTTTAGGTGCTCCTACACCACTCTACCAACACCCTAGAAATCTCACATGTGAAAGTAATTGACATGTTTCCCTAGCACAAACTTAGCATATAATTTTCAGAGAAAATATTGAGGGACGTCAAGATTTTTGTTGGTTGGTTTATCAAAAACCATCCACCAACATCTCCAAAAATTATCTAATATGCCTCTATGAGTGCACCATTTAATTGAAAATTTTGGTTTCCGCACATTAATAGGTTGTCCTATTCTCTGATCAATGAATAACTAGGCTAATTGGTCTTTCTCAATATCAAGTTCCTTCACCTCATCATATGATATGTCATTAGCATAAAATTGTCTTTGTTCCTCTCGCCATTGTGCAAATCTATTATGCTGAGTTTCCAAAGTTTGAACATTTGAAATGATTGTTTCCAAAGTGTTTTTCATGTCTAATAGCTCATCAAGTGTCTCATAGATTTGACATTCCTTTCTTAATTGATCTAAATTTCTATGAATAGACTCGTGTATTGTTGGAACATTTTGATTTGGAAACAACGATTGCGGTGAAGGAGGATTTGGAGGGTTTTCATTTTGTGCGGGATCAGGGTTTTCATTTTGTGCAGGGTTAGGGTTTTCATCTTGTGCAAGGTTAGGGTTTTAATATTGATCCATTTTAAACCTGATAATTGATAATAAAAAAATCAAAATTAACAATGATTTTAATGCAATAAAAAATCTATCAAATTTACCCTATTTTTGATTAAAATTAAAAAAAAAACAATGCAAAATGAATAAAAATTGAAATATCCAAACATACCTTTGAAATTTGATAGATTTGAGCAAAATGATCTCTAGTGAACAAACATCTGAGTTGCAAACTAAAAAAACTCACGCACAAAGAGCTAAAATGAGCTCTTAGGTTTTTCTTTTTTAATTTATAACGCAGGAAACAAATATTTGTTTCTTGATTTATAGTTTTTTTAATATATGATGAGGTCCGAGTCCCGACCATATTTAATTGGCAATTTTTTTGAAATGTATAATATACAAATATAATATATATTATATTATATTATATTATATATATTATTTATAATATAATGATATATATTATATTATATTATTATATATAATATATATTATATTATTTATAATATAATATAATATAATATAATATAATATTATGTTTTTATATAATATAATATTATAATTAATAATATATTGTTATAAAATAATATATTGTTATAAAATAATATATTATTATATAATAATATAATATTATATAATATGAGCTCTCGAGTTTTTTTAATTTATAACACAGGAAATGGATATCTGTTTTTTGTTTTATATTTTTTTAATATATGGTCAACGTTTTTTTTCAAATATATAATATGAAAATATAATATATAATATATATTATATTATATTATTTATAATATATATATATATTATAATATAATATAATATAATATTTTGTAATAATATAATAAATTTAATATTATATTTAATATATAATATTTAAGATTATATAAATACTCTAATAAAATATAATATTATAGTATATTAAATATATTATGATATAATATTAAATTAACAAACATTAGTATAATGTTTTTTAATTTAATGCATATATGATAAATATATTAAAAAATTATTATAATATATAAAATAAAAAAAATGGTTAGGGCCGAACCCAACAAAATTAAAAAATTTGACTTAAACTAAATGGATATCTATTTTGGTTTGGTATTACCAAACCAAAACGGATATTGTAATTCAGCCTGCAAAAATTCAAAGGTGTGAAGTTTACATTTTTGGGCGTGTTAAAAACACCTTTTTTCACATCGCCACTTTTTGGACCCAAATGATCTTGCACATACCCTTCTCAAATATGTTTTTAAACTCCATGATTTGACCCATATCAATAAATGTGTCAGCAATAAATGCTGCAAAAAAAGTTTTCAATCTTCGAGCCTTTGTATCCACAATTAATCTACAGATGCTCCGCAAACTTCCGCATCACAATATTTCCTTTCGTAACTTTCTTCAATATCTTTAGAAATTTATTTTCCAAGACATATCTTCGTGTCATGACTTGATACCTAGTATTTTAGGGGGTTTTTAGAATTTTTCTATTACTGCTCCCCCTAAGCAATTGCATGGGCTTAGTTTCCAGAAGAATTATTTGTATCGGAGGTAGGTACAAATGCATTTGTAGTTCCTGATTCATCTTTGTTCTTAGATTCATCTTTCTTTCTCCATACTTAAATTCCATTTCCTTCTTAACCTCGGTAGGATCAACAAGTTCATTCCTCTTTATCGGATTAGGTTTTCTTCTATTCTTGCTTCTACAAACTTTTAAAATATGTCTGAGTTTGTTGCAAAAGTAGCATACAACATTTTTCTGACGAAACTGAATTCTATTCACGCTTGATCTACACTGGTTAGCCTTATGTACAAATACATTGCATGTATAACAGTAGCCACTAAAAGATTGAAACATTCTCCCTGTATTGTATCTATTCATCATCTGACTTCTACACTCAATACTTCTATGTTTAAATTTCTTGCATGCAAAACATTGTCCAGAGAAGAAACCAACACTCTGATTCTTTGTACTCCTGTTTCTATTGCTTTATGTCCATATTTATTTTATGAAAAAAATACCATTGAAAGATGGGTACCTTTGTGCATTTGGTTGTCTGATATTGCTTCTTTGATTTCTAAACTGTCTCCTATTGCCTTGCATATTCTTTTGATTGTCAACCTTGGTAGGTGTCAAATTTTCTTTTGAACTTTTTCCATCTTCAAGTCCCAAACCACCTTTGTCTTTAGAGGGTTTATGTATTGCAAGTAATTCATCAAGCATTGTAGTACTTATTTTGAATTTCTCCTCATGTATTCTTTCTTTCTTCAAGTCAAACCTTAGGGTTACCACTTCTTGTTCAAGATTTGTACATTCATCAATCTTGCTTTGAATTTCAGCTTTCTAAAAATCTTCAATTATTTTATTTTCTTCCACTTGTACCTTTAGTTTGGTGATGTCCTCATTTTCTTTCTTCAACTGATCACTGACTTCTCTACGCCTTTCTTTGAACTTCTTGATTTTTTCTCTCAGGTTCTTGATGCATTCATTTTCCTCTCCTAGTCTTTCCTTCAAGCTTTTTTTCTTAGTTTCAACTCTATCAAGATCCTCAAGAGTAGCTTTCAATTCTTCTTTGTCAAGCATGAAATCATCTTCTAAGCATTCAATTGCAGAAATTTCTTCTGGAGGAACAAGACATTTCTTGTTATTCATGTGTTCAGACTTCCAAGATCTTCCTCAAGTTGTTAGGCTTTTCTCCAAGGAACCTTGATCTGATACCAATTGTTGAACATTCAAAATATTGAGAGGGGGGTGAATTAGTATTCTATTAGAATTTTTGAACACAACAAATGAAATCACAAAAAAATATTAACTAGAACAAGAAATGAAAGCATGAAACATCCACAAATCCATACAACACATGAACACCAAGATTTTTATGTGGAAAACCCAAATGGGAAAAAACACGATGAGGATTAGCTCACAATATATTATATTCGGATATAGTATATTACAAGGGCTCACTGCCAGGACACACTATCCTTAAAAAGGCTCACAACCAGAGTTAAGTACAATACAAAATGGTAATGCTCACTGCCAAAATATAAACTGATACAAAGTGCACCTATCTTGTGTTGTATTTTAGTTCCTTTGAAGCCTTGAATATGAAGCACTACCTAGCTTAGCAGTCGATCAACAACTTTTCTTTGATTTTGAACTTCTATCACTGAACACCACTCGCATCTATCATTTATGTTTGTACATCCACTTATCTCTCATACTCCCATGCTCCCTTTACAATTCCAAAATATCTCATACCCAAATACATTGCACACATCAATTAGGTCGGCCTAATTATATGTAAACAAAACAATCCAAAATAGCTCTTGTCAGCACCATACAAGATTTAAAATCATCTTTTTTCCCAATCAAAACATGTAATACTCAATTTTAAGTCAGCATGGATATGAAATAGATTCAACTAACATTCGTAAAGTATGATTAATCTTCTCAATGCATATCATGGATTAGGTTGGCTAGGAATAGGACCTAATCACAAAAACATCAAACATACACACGCTTATCAAAATAAATACCTTCCAGATTTGATATTACTTCAGTTTCTCTTTACATCAACACCAGAGAGACTACCTTTAGAACCAAAACATAAAAACAACCTTCTCAAGAAAATGTGAAATATCCCATGCTGGTATACTGAATAGAGAGATTATTGCAGTATACAGAGTTGAATTCTATCATTGATAACTTCTAGTACACATCACAAAACTACTTGAGATCTTGAGTATAGATTTATGAATCAGTCATAATGATATGATTAAGAGAGCAGAGTTACATCTCTTGTTGCGGTGAAGTGCAAACCCAAAAATTGATGCACTATACCATAACATCAACAACAGAGAACACTTAGCCAAACCTCTAAAAGATCAACTTCTGATATAGTTAGTGTTTAAATACGCAAGATGTTGGGAATAGGATGCCATTTAATTGCAATCCTAAGCATATTTCATGTATCTCCTAAGTCCTTGGAAAGTGTTCCCCAACACTAGGATTAGAAAGAGATTAAATTCAAATGAAATGAACATGTAAATTGAAATTTTTAATTAATCCTAAATGATAGGAACATGTGGGGACGTCCAAGAAGAGCTCCTACAAAATAGGAGCTTATGGGGTGCCCACATGGAAGGTGGAACCCACCTTGTTTTAGTTAACTGTTTGGAGAAAGATATCACTTCAGTAATGCATGTAGAGATCCTAGAAGTTAGGAATTGATATTTAAATGAGTGTTCAGTTCAGTTCAATTCAATTCAATTCAGTTATGGTTCAGTTATCTTTAGTTGCATGTAGTTAGTTTGAGTTGCATGTTAGTTGACTTCAGTTGAATTGAGTTGCATGCTAATGACTTGAGTTGCATGACAGATAATAGGTGGCTACATTCAGTTAAGTGTGGATGATTAATCATGCATCATGTTTGCATGAATTGATGGAGAGATATGTTTCAGTTAACAAAGATTGACTTGGACCCACCTTGGGTGCCCAAGTTGAGATCTTGGAGTTAACACCTTTGCATGAGAAGATATAAGGCTCAGTTAAGTGGGACCATTCTTGGGCACCAACTTTGAGGAGAAGCTTGGAAGATATCTTCGTAATCAACATTGAGTTGAGAATTCAGTTTGGGACACCCAAATTAATGGACTTGGTTTGACATTGTTTTTCACAGAAGAAATATACTTGCACAAGATTGGAATAGATATTTGTGAGGAGCTTTATCGTCTTGTAATTTTCAACTATTTGGAGTTTACAATGTTCACAATTATCTATTTATTACAGCAAGTTGAAGAGAGTTCTATGAGAGTACTTTTATGAAGCATGGCACATGATGTGTGGATTCATTATTGGAAACATGAGAGTTTATTGCAGGTTGTGAATAAGAATTGTTGAAGGAAAAAGAAGCATCTCAAGCAAGGATTGATAAAGAATTATTGTAATCTTGTTTTAAGGTTAAATAATATAAGCACTATTGATTCTGGTGGTGGAGTTTTTTCCTGAAAGGGTTTCTCCACGATATATGCTATGTCACTTCTATCTTCTGGTCTTATTCTTCTACAATCTTTTTTCTACTTCTACAATTGGTAAAATGAATCTAAATAGATAATTATATACAAATAAATTATAACAAAGAATGCTTAATTAGATCTACAATCTCATAGTTTTACAAAGTATTAAGCTACATAATTACCTCCATTTTCAACACAAGACAACTGAGAGGGGGGGTGAATCAGTTATCACCAATCACAATCACAAATCTCAAACAATTATCAACTTCACATCCACTTTATTCTGTTATTAAGTATGAACATGAAATACAAATAACAGAAAGCAACATCAACACAAGAAACACCAGATTTATGTGGAAAACCCAATAAGGGAAAAACCACAATGAGGATTAACTCACAATATAAATTTATAGCAAAATCAATTACAAAGAGGCTCACTGCCAAAGGGCTCACTACCCCCACTATCTAGATAGGACTCACTGTCCAACAGGGAGGCTCGCTGCCTACAGATACAGAAAGATAGAAATAAGAATGTTACACACAAAACACTTTCTCAATGCAAGAAAATATCTACCACAACAACTTCCACACATCCATAGCCTTGCTCAGAAAATTGCAGACACCATCAACTCACTACTTTTAGGAAAACACATTAAAGTATTGCTACCTGAATTCACTTTTTCACACTCTTTCTTCTCAAAATTGTGGCTTTTCATTACAATGATTAACATCTTGCCTTATATTTATACCATCTTCAACCTTAGAAACTTTCTCCAAGGTCAGATACACATTCTTCATTTTACAAATTCAAATTAGGTCAAAAACTCGACATTCTCACAGTGGAAGAGAATTAGAGAAGACCAAATGAACACTTAACCAAGACCCAAAACAACATCTTGAATCAATCACACGCTTCCTCAATTGATACTTATCCTTCGCATGATGTGTAAACACCAGGTCGACCAAACCTAATGAAAACACCAATGATCTATGAAGTACACACTTCCACAATAAGAAGATAACATGTGGACCACATAACATGCTTTACCATACACTGGAACGCATCTTAGATACCTTCATATTCATCCACAAATAATGCAACAACCTTCATACACAAAACACTTTCCATCAGCTCATTTGGATTGTACAAACACATACAATAATTTTGAAACTAATCTTCTGGAGCACCAAACCACGACCTCGACCTGGGTTACCTTTGTTCAAGCCATCAAAATTGAGCTTAAGCTAACTGGTCTCAAGGGGGGACCATAGTTGTTTCTCTGGAAGAGGTGTATACGAGAAACAAAAAATTAAGGGCCTCAAAAAGGTTCTAGGATCGACCTGGGTTACCTTTGTTCAAGCCATCAAAATTGAAAGCTGGTCCCATAGAGTGTTTCTCTGGTCAAGAGGGATACGAGATTAAGGGCCTCAAAAAGGTTCTAGGATGAGGCTATAAAAAACTCCAAGTTAGATGGATTCCTTTTTGGCTTGCAAGAGGTTGTAATGAGATTTTTGAAAATCTGATTAATAATCTTATTTGCCACAACTTTCCACGGGGTTTTTAGTCATGAAAGATCCTATTGTTATGCTCTTTCTAGAGTGTTCAACCTATGAAAAGAAGATCCTTCCACCATAACTCAATGAGAAAATGATGAGACACCAATGAGATCAAACCTTCAAGAACCAACTTTATATCCTTATGCCAAACTCAACTAACTTTGAATAAAGACTAAATTCTTTGGCGAACCTGCCAAGAGTAGGAACAATGAAATAAAAGGTGGGAAGTGGTTTTAGCTTAATCTTCACACAAAAAGTTGTTGGAAGTTTGGGAGTTTGTCTTCATTGATGCAACCTAGAAACATGAGCATGAGTACATACATAGGTTGATTCGATTGGCCTAGTGTTGTAATTGATGTCAAAATTGTGGGAATCATTTCTGGTGTCATTTGTATAGTACTAACTGTTGCAAGTATGAGTAAGTTTGGTGGTGTTGTCACTAATGTTGTCATTGATGTCAACACAATATAGGTTGTTGCAGAGAAAGGAATCAAGTGATTGCAGGTTGTCCATGTATAGTTGAGATACTCTTGAGATGTGAATACATGGAGCTATCTTTATGGTGTTGCAAGTGTGTTGATATCATGGGTTACCAAGTGCTTTTGAGAAAATTAATAAATAGAGAAGTCAGAATTGAGTGTATGTTTAGAGTGTGCTCTGGTATGTGCTTCAAATTTCTTCTGTGTTGATCCTATGCTTGTGTGGATCTGAAGTGTTGGTTATTGGAATCATTGGGTGATATATCCTAGATTGTAGCTTATGGTTTTATGAAGAGTGAAAGTTATGTTCACCGATGTGTGAACTAGTCTGGAAAAGTTGTTTGTCTGTGGACTGGGAGAAATGTACATCTACTCCGCAGTCCTCCATTGGTTTGTTTCAGGTCCTGTGGATCTAGTAGAAGGCTTGTAATGGTGTTATCTATGTTCAGTCAAAGGTGTTCATGGTTTGGTGCTCCGAAAGACTAGTTTCAGAGTTACTGGGTGTGTCTGTATAGTTCAGATGGACTAATAGAAAGTATTCTATGTATGAAGGTTGTTTCATTTTTTGTGGATGAATCTGAAGGCATCTTAGATGTGTTCCAGTGTATGGTGAAGCATGTTATGTGGTCCGCATGTTATCTTCTTGTTGCAGAAATGTGTACTTCAAAGTTCATTTTTATTTTCATTAGGTCTAGCTGACCTAGTGTCTACACGTCATGCAGAGCATAAGTATCAATTAAGGAAGCATGTGATTGATCCGAGATGTTGTTTTAGGTCTTGGTTAAGGGTTTGGTTTGCTCTCATTATCTTCCACTGTGGGAATGTTGATTTTCTGACCTAATTTAAATTTGTAATATGAAGTGTGTGTAGTTGACCTTGGAGGAAGTTTCTAAGGTTGAAGATGGTATAAATACAAGTCGAGATGTTATGGATTTGAAGCATATGAGATGCCACAAGTTTTAGAAGCAAGAGTGTGTGAAAGTGAATTGAGGCAATAGTACTTTAATGTGTTAGATTCCTGAAAGTAGTGAGCTGATGGTGTTTGTAATTTTCTGATCAAGGCTGTGGATGTGTGGAAGTTATTGTGGTGGATCTTCTATTGCATTGAGAAAGTGTTCTCTATGTAACATTCTTATTTCTATCTTTCTATATCTATAGGCAGTGAGCCTCCTTGTTGGACAATGAGTCCTATCTATAGGCAGTGAACCTCCTTGTTGGATAGTGAGTCCTATATGTAGGTAGTGAGCCTCCTTGTTGGACAGTGAGTCCTATCTATAGGCAATGAGCCTTGTATCCAAATAGTGATTCCTATCTTTGGTAGTGAGCTTCTTTGTAATCAGTTTTGGAATTACTTTATATTGTGAGTTAATCCTCACTGTGGTTTTTCCCTTATTGGGTTTTCCACATAAATTTGGTGTTTCTTGTGTTGATATTGTTTTCTATTATTTGCACTTTATGCTCATACTTAATAACAAAATAAAGTGGATGTGAAGTTGATAATTGTTTGATATTTGTGAATGTGATTGGTGACAACTGATTCATCCCCCCTCTCAGTTGTCTTACACCTTTCAACAATTGGTATCAGAGCATTGGCTCCTCAGAGAAAAGCTTAGCCATTTGAGGTAGATCCGATGGTGCACAAATTGTCAATCCCTGTGTTTGATGGATCTGACTATAGTGATTGGAAAGTGTAGATGAGAGGTTACTTGATCTCTCTTGGTTACAAGACTTGGAAAGTTGTTGAGAGAAAATATGTTGCACCGACAAGTGGTCCTTCTTTTATAGATGATATTTTTTCCTACGAGGAAAATGAAAAAGAAAGGTAAGCAATCTATAGTGCTTTATCTAAGACTGAGCAGACAAAAGTCATTTCATTAAACACTGCTTATGAATTTTGGAAAAAGTTGGAAGACATCTATGAAGGAAATGATAGATTGAAATTGTCAAAGAAGCTAACAACTAAGTGCAGATATGAGAACTTGAAAATGGAAGAAGGTGAAGATATTGCAAGATATTTTTAGAGGGTTGATATTGCAGTTAATGAAATTAAAAATCAAAGTGGTACTCTGAGAAATGAAGATGTAATGGAGAATATTTTGATGAACCTACCAGAGAGTTACAGTGATAAAGTATCAGCCATTGAGGAAGTGTATGATCCTAAGAAATTTACTAAAGAACAGTTATTTGTCACCTTGACCGCATTTGAAATGAGGAAGTTTGAAAAAGAAAAGGAGAAAACAAAATCAGCCTTCAAAGCTTCAAAGACAGAAGATGATCCGGATGGTGATAGTTCAGAGGAGTTAGAAGAAAATTTTACAAGGAAGTTGAAGAAAGGTACCGGTAAGTACAAAGGTATGTTACCTTTTAAATGTTTCAATTGTGGAAATATTGGTCACTATGCTTCAAGATGTCCAAATAGAGTTGTACACAAGAAGAGCAAAGACAATAAAGACAAAAAGGATAAGAAGTTCAAGAAATTGTACTATGATAGAGAAGATGCTGAAATTTCTGATGATGAATCTGATTTTGAGGGTGATAATGATGAATGCTTGTTTCTAGCCTTAGAGAATAAATCAGCATCTACTAACCATGGAAGATGTGCAAGGGAAAGTCATCCAAAAAACAAGAAGGAAGAGATGGAAGGTACTTTGGTTACTGCCTTTCATGCTAGACAAGATGAAGACTATTGGGTGATTGACAGTGGTTGCTCAAATCATATGACCAAAGATAAAAGTAAGTTAACTAAACTTGAAAAGTATGATGGTGGATTAGTTATGTTTGGAGATGATTCTAGTGTAAAGATTGTTGGAAAAGGAACGATTAGTTTTGATGGAAAACATAGTACTGATGATGTCTATTATGTTAAGGGCTTAACGCATAATATTTTGAGTGTTGGACAAATGTGTAGCAAAGGATTTAATCTTGTGTTTCATGATAATACTTGTGAGATCAGAAAAGGGTTCAGAACTATGTTTGCTACAGGAAGAAGAACATATGGAAACATTTATCAGCTTAAGGGTGTTGATGGCCAGTGCCTTGTATCTCAAGTTAATGAAAGTTGGCTATGGCACCAGAGGATGGGACATGTAAACTTTGACAATATAATTAGGATTAGTTCAAGAGAAGTTGTCATGGATATGCCTAAAATCACAAAGCCTACCAATACTGTTTGCAAAAGTTGTCAGTTGGGAAAACAAACAAGATCCAGCATTAAAGGAAAAGAGCAATCAACTACCGAAATGTTGGAATTGGTTCATACAGACCTTTGTGGACCCACAAGAACATGAAGTCTTAATGGTGACAGGTATTTCATTCTCTTTATTGATGATTATTCTAGAATGACATGGGTTACTTTTCTTAGGGAGAAAGCTCAAGCTCTGGATAGATTTAAAGTGTTCAAGGCTAGGGTAGAGAATGAAGTGAACCTAAGAATCAAATTTTTAAGGTCTGATAGAGGTGGAGAATTCAATTCCAGTGAGTTTAATACATTTTGTGAAGAGCATGGCATAAAGAGACATTTTACTGCTCCTAGAACTCCTTAGCAGAATGGAGTTGTTGAGAGGAAGAATCGAACTATTCAAGAGGTTGCAAGAACTATGATGAAAGGAGAAAATGTACCTGATGTATACTGGAGAGAATCAATCCACACTATTGTTTATATTCTTAACAAATTTTAGATAAGAGGTAACAACACAAAGACTCCTTATGAGTTGTGGATTAGAAAAATTCCTACTGTTAAGTACTTTAAGGTGTTTGGAAACAGATGTTATATTAAAAGATATGATGAGAACCTTGGAAATTTTGATGCTAGATGTGATGAAGGTATTTTCCTTGGATATTCAACTAGTAGCAAAGCTTATAGATGCTTCAATAAAATATTAAGGAAGATTGTTGAGAGTGCAAATGTGAAGGTTGATAAAGATATGCACAAATCAATTGAGATCATTGAAGTTGAACCAGATGAACCTATTTGTGGAAAAGTACAAGAAGAGAATAAGGAAGAAGAAGAATAGATTGAAGAAGAAGAAGCTTTGGAACCTACTCCTGAGACCGAAAAATATGTACAGAAGAATTATCCTGAAGAACAAATAATTGGAGACAAGAGTGATGGAGTAAAGACAAGAAGCAAAGTGGTAGCAGCTGAGGTAAATCTATGTTTAATTTCCAAGATAGAATCTAAAATACTGTGTGAAGCATGTAAAGATGAGAATTGGGTTAGAGAAATGAAAGAGGAGTTGCAACATATAGTGAAGAATCAGACATGGGAATTGGTTCCTAGACCTATAAATAAGAACATAATTGGTACAAAGTGGGTGTTCAAGAATAAGTTAAATGAGAATGGTGAAGTTGTAAGAAATAAAGAAAGGCTTGTGTGAAAAGGTTATTCATAGGTTGAAGGAATAGACTTTGAGGAGACATTTTCCCTGGTGGTAAGAATGGAGGATAATTGGATGTTCTTGGAATTTTCTACTCACAAAGATTTCAAGGTATATTAGATGGATGTTAAGTCTACATTCCTAAATGAATAATTGGAAGAAGAAGTTTACATGGAACAACTAGAGGGGTTTTAGTTATCAGATAAATCAAACATGGTCTACAAGTTGAAAAAGGAATTGTATGGAATTAAACAGGTTCCCAGAGCATGGTATGCAAGGTTGGACCGATATTTGACACAACAAAGGTTCAACAAAGGCTCCACATATAGTAATCTATATTTCAAGGTTGAAGGAAACAAAATGGTGATAGTAGTTGTGTATGTTGATGATATTATCTTTGGAGGAAACGAGGGCATGTGCAAGAAATTTGTAGAGGAGATGCAAAAAGAGTTTGAAATGTTTATGATTGGTGAGTTGAATTTCTTTCTTAGACTTCAAGTGAATCAAACTAATAATGGAATATTCATTTCACAATCAAAGTATGTCAAAGAATTGTTGAAGAAGTTTGGAATGAATGACTCCAAACCAGTATGTACCCCTATAGTGACTGTATGCAACTGAGTAAAGATGATGAACTTCCTAAAGTTGATCAGAGCATGTACTGATCTATGATTGGTGGATTGTTATATCTTATTGCTACTACATAGGATATCATGTATACAGTATGTTTGGTTGCCAAATTTCAAGAAAAACCTAAAGAAACACATGTTACAGTTGTGAAAAGGATATTCAAATATCTAAAAGGCACTCTGGATTATGGCTTGTGGTATCCTAAGGATACTGATTTCACTTTGAGTGCTTACACCGATGCATATTGGCTTGGTTTTGTGGATGAATGGAAGAGTACAAGTGGTGGTGCATTCTTTCTTGGAGGAAGATTGGTTTCATGGCTAAGCAAGAAACATGATTCAATTTCTTTATCCACTGCAGAGGTTGTATATATTCTAGCAACATCTTGTTGCACACAGGTATTATGGATGAAACAAACATTGAAGGATATAGAAGTGACGTGTGATGAGCCTATCCCTATCTTCTATGATAATACAAGTGCTATAAACATTTCAAAGCATCTGGTAATACATTCAAGGACAAAACACATATCTATCAGATATCATTTCTTGAGAGAGAAGGTATTGGAGAATGAAGTTAGGCTAGAATATGTGCCTACAAAGGATCAAATTGTTGATATATTTACTAAGGCTCTTCCAAAGGATACTTTTTAGTATCTCCGAGAGAAGTTGGGGGTTACTGCCCCTCCTTCGAACTAGGTGCACATGGAGGTGCATTAGTCCAATGGATCTGCATATTCTTCATTTGTATGGACTAATGACTTGCGCCTACTCCTTAGGGGGACTAGGAAGTATCATTATTTCAATACGAGATGTGTGGGTCCATTCCTAAGGGGGAGTGATCAAAACTCTTTTTCTTTCCCATTAATGTCAAAGGGGGAGAGAGTGTTGTGTGTTGCCATCAATGAAAAGGGGGAGATTGTTGCAAGTATGAGTGAGTAGATGGTGTTTTCATTAATGTTGTCATTGATGTCAACACAGTATAGGTTGTTGCAAAGAAAGGATTTAAGTGATTGCAGGTTGTGCATGTATAGTTGAGATACTCTTGAGATGTTGTGAGTACATGGAGCTATCTTTATGGTGTTGTAGGTGTGCTGATATGATGGGTTACCAAGTGATTTTGAAAAAAAAAAAATAGAGAAGTCAGAATTGAGTGTATGTTCAGGGTGTGCTCCGATATGTGCTCCACATTTCTTCTATTTTGATCCTATGCTTGTGTGGATTTGAATTGTTGGCTATGGGCATCATTGGGTGATATATCCTGGATTGTAGCTTATGGTTTGATGAAGAGTGAAAGTTGTGTTCATCGGTGTGTGAAATGGTCTAGCAGAGTTGTTTGTCTATGGACTCAAAGAAATGTATCTTCTCTGCTAGTTTGTTTCAAGTCTTGTAGATCTGGTAGAAGGCCTGTAATGGTGTTATCTATGTTTTTTCAAAGTCGTTCATTGTTTGGTGCTCCAAAAGACTAGTTTCAGAGCTACTGGATGTGTTTGTACAGTCTAGATGGACTAATGGAAAGTATTTTGTGTATGAAGGTTGTTGCATTTGTTGTGGATGAATCTGAAGGCATCTAAGTTGTGTTCTAGTGTATGGTGAAGTGTGTTATGTGGTCCACATGTTATCTTCTTATGGAAATGTGTACTTCAAAGTTCATTTGTGTTTTCATTAGGTTTGGCTGACTTGGTGTTTACACATCATGTGAAGGATAAGTATCAATTAAGGAAGCGTACGATTGATCCGAGATGTTGTTTTGGGTCTTTGTTAAGTGTTGGTTTGGTCCACTCTCATTCTCTTCCACCACAGGAATGTTGAGTTGCTGACCTAATTTGAATTTGTAATATGAAGTGTGTGTAGCCGACCTTGGAGAAAGTTTCTAAGGTTGAAGATGGTATAAATACAAGTCAAGATGTTATGGATTTGAAGCATATGAGTTGCCACAATTTTGAGAAGCAAGAGTGTGTGAAAGTGAATTGAGACAACAATACTTTAATATGTTAGATTCCTGAAAGCAATGAGTTGATGGTGTTTGCAATTTTTTGATCAAGGCTACAGATGTGTGGAAATTGTTGTGGTGGATCTTTTGTTGCATTGAGAAAGTGTTCTTTGTGTAACATTCTTATTTCTATCTTTCTGTATCTATAGGAAGTGAGCCTCCTTGTTGGACAGTGAGTTCTATCTGTAGGCAGTGAACCTCCTTGTTGGAAAGTGAGTCTTATCTATAGACAGTGAGCCTCCTTGTTGGACAATGAGTCCTATTTGTAGGCAGTGAGCCTTATATCTGGATAGCGAGTCCTATCTTTGGTATTGAGCCTCTTTGTAATCAGTTTTGGAATTACTTTATATTGTGAGTTAATCCTCATCATGTTTTTTCCCTTATTGGGTTTTCCACGTAAATCTGGTGTTTCTTGTGTTGATATTGCTTTTTGTTATTTGTACTTCATGCTCATACTTAATAATAGAATAAAGTGGAAGTGAAGTTGATAATTGTTTGAGATTTGTGAATGTGATTGGTGACAACTGATTTACCCCCCCTCTCAGTTGTCTTGCGCCTTCCGATAAAATCTAGTGACATTGTTATGTAAATGAAGAAATGAAACAATATCACCTTCTCAATCAAGGTGGCCTCAAGCATGTAGAGGAGGATGCAAGCTTGGTATGGTCTACACTGCCACAACAATGAAGAAGTAGCCTCATAGGACGCCAAGTCACAACTCATCGACAATGGAGAACATAACATCTCTATGGATTCTAGAGGCAGGAATCTGTTAGGGACGGTAGTGCACCGTGTAGATGTCCATGCACCACACGTGCATCCCTAACAGAAATTCCCCCACCGACACAAAAAACAAGCGCCAAGTGGATGGATTGCAGATAGGTGATGTGGAATTTATTGGTCAAATTTAATTTTCTAAGGTGGAGGGATGTAAAAGGGGAATTTGTAAGAGGGGTGCAAATTCACTCCTATAGAGTATGATCTCCCCTTATGTCTAATGTGATCCTTGGAATCAAAAACAACATCATTTTCCTTTTTAATTTCAATAGGATGCCTGCTTGGGGATTTCATCACCCCAAGGATGACCTCAACCATGTTTATCGGTGAGGTATAGAAAGGGGGGAGAATCAAAGTTGTACCCCAAGTTGTAGTCAACGTCATAAAATCCAAGCCTTGTGATCCTTAGTTTGTCGAGATGTGGAGATGTGTATAGGTGAAGAGAGCAGAGGAGACCCCTCCAATCTCAGGAATCCTTGGATGGGCTCACTATTTATGGAAACACTATGAACCTTGTTATTTAGAAGCCTTTAAGACCTTTGGTCGTTGGCTTAGTTTGGTGCAAGGTACAATATCATGCCCAAAGTTACTCATCATGCACTCTTCTCTTGTTGAGGTGACAATTATTACTTGGTGGGGCCTCGTACTTCCAAGGTAAGGGGTGTAAATGCAGTACATGGCATTTACATACCCTAGTTACCCATTCATTTGAAGGTATTATGCTTTAGTGGGTGGGCCTACATTAAGTCAACACACCTTTACTACTAGATAGGTTGTGCTTCTTGGAGTGTATTTTTTTTAGACCAAAGATACCATCAACTTGTCACCTTGAAAATGTTAAAAACTATCATGTCTACTATGTGATTTATTTTTATTTTAATTTTTTCTCAAAAACACTTAGATTAGACTAAAATTACTCAAAATCATGCAACTAAAGCTTAGAAACACAAACTTATCTATCCTTTTGTGTAACTATTTATCATTCAACATAACTGTCTATCATTCAAACTCAAAAAAATAGTTTTAGGTTATAATATCACATGTAACTCCCCAATTTGACACACTCAAAACAAAACCTGATGGAACAACCTTTTTTTGAAACAACACCGATAATGCAACAATGACATATCGCACATGTATGACAATGTGCACACAAGTGTCACAACAACATAACAACAAGAACAAAAATCCAACTTCACCATTACATAAGCAAGGTGAAAATAGTGAAATATTAACCAATCATGGGATAAATTCACCATGATGAACATATAAGAGAGAGAGGGAAACACCTACATGATAATCGATTACCTAATGATAATCAAATTCTTTTGCAAAACCACACCAAGATAGGATGAGGGAATCATCAACCTCCAATCCACACCTAGAAACACTAAACAACTATTAACATTGAGGAAAACATCCACAAGAGAGATTTCCTAACCAAGAGGCACAACTCACCACAAACAGGAATGATGACGAGTCACTTCTAGATAACCTTGCCCTTCCCAAGACATCTCATCACAACACAAAAACACACAAGAGGAAGAGCCACTCCACAAAACCCCATGAATTTTGAGGATTATGGAGGATACCAATAAGGCCAACCACAAAGGATTAAAACTTTCTCATGACTTCAAAAGACTAGGTGCACAATCTCCCTAACCATAGGTTTGACAATTGAGCAACTTCGAAAGAATGGATCTAAAAAAATGAAAGAGAAGCCCCAATCTCTCAACAAAAACCAAAAAGGACAAGCACACAACACCGCTAGACCCCTAGAACCATGAGTAACAACTTCCATCTACGTGGTTTTCCCATACAAGGCCTCAAAACAAAGAAGAAAGATTAAGTCCTTAAATAAGGAAACTTAACTAGGTTTTCGAGGGTTTCAATGACTAAAACAATCAAAACAAGAAAATACAAGGCATACAAATTATTTTATAGTGGCATTAGGCTTAGAAAACCAATTTCTAACTATGGTTATGAGGGTTAACATTATGTTTTTTGTATGGGAAAGAGGCTGCCCAAGAATAAGACTAGGATGCCCAAACATACTTAGGAAAAATTTGAGCTTTCCAAACTATATAACCAAGCCACCTCAAAAAATTACTAAGTCGCCCAACTGGATTTAGCCAAATTTTGGTCAAACTAGGTTAGTTTTGAGCAAAAAAGGTCACCTAGATATAGTACCAAGTCGCCCAACTATGAAGGATGACCCTTAAATTCATTTTTAGCACCAAAATAAATTTTCCTAAGTTCATTTTAACCTTTGCACATCATAATATAGAAAATCATAAGGAAATCGTGCTTGACACCAACATCGAGACACATAAACAAGCCAATACACTTACTCCATAATCCAAGGTTACAAATTACAACAATTAGGACTCAAAATCCTTTTCAATTACATTTTACATTTGAATGAAGTATTAATAATGTAAATTAAAATATTACAAAATGATACCATAACCAAGTCTGATCCTTGATCCTCTAGTCCGCAACAGTGATTACGATGCCATGCGACCTCGTGGAATTGAAATGATTCACTCCCATCATGCTAGGATATGGTCACATGGGCCACAATCATAACACTCACACCAAACACATGGGGAGAGTGCTTACACACATGTCATACATGAAGTATACAATCAACACATACATCATACAAAAACACTTAACCAAAAACTCAAGATTGATCCAATACACATAATCACTTTATATAATTACAAATGGGATAACATAAACCATATTGGGAAACCTCACCAATGCCATACCACAATCCAAATTGGTCCAACTCACCAATTCCATACAAAAATCATGTTTGGGAAAACTCACCAAGGGTAAAAAAAAAATACATGCACATGGAAGAGAACACACCATCCTTCAAGTTCTACTCAACTACACTTGGGTTAGATATTAGAGAGAAAGAGAGGGAATATAATTATAGACACTCACATGGGTCTCAATGTGAAACCAAGTATCCTCTCATATAGATGAGGGTACTTGATCTTACATATCTTATTCTCCCTCAGCATCTTGTCTTCCTCAATCATCCTTAGACTACGAGAACTCAAGGCAAGAGAGGTATATCCATTATCTTGGTTAATTAATTACTCATATTTAATTAGTTTCCACTTATTAATCCCAAACTATCCAAATCATGATTTCCTACATGTCACTTTGGGTCGAGTTCACATTGGAAGCCATTCCCATAAATCTCTCTAACACCTACACCCTAATCTCATCACATCCTTCAATGAATGTGGCATGAAAAATAATGCACAAAGTTCAATTTCATTGAAAATTTATAACAAGTTTCCACAAGAATTATTTCCATAATTCACAAAGGATACTTTTGTTAAAACATTAAAATTCATCATAAACATATAAAATATTCAAATTTTCTCATCTTATTTTGCATTGAAAAACCATAAATTTCCCAAAATCTCTATTGATGAAAGCTTCAAATTTCAAAATTTCAATTTCAATTTCCCAAATTAACCTTTGGTTCTAAATCAAAAATGAATAAGGAGACTTCCTTCCTCGTATTAAAATTCATCACAAGTCACTCCCAAATCCAAATTTTATAAAATAATTTACAAGGAAAAAACCATAGAAAATCCAAATTCACCATTGGAGAAATTCTCGAAATTTTAAACATCAAATTCCTAAATTCTAAAAATACCCTTTTGCTCAAGGAAATGCCCAAAAACACAGTTTTGAAGTCAATTTCATGATTCCTACAGTTTGGAAATTTTTTGTCATAACCATGGCTCTATTTGGGCTTTTTTTCAAAATTTAAAATAAATTTAAATCCCACTCTAAAACTTCAAATTACAATCTATAAAGGAAGTCCTATTCTCCCTTAATGGTGAGCATAGAATCCAAAACAAGAAAGAGCTCAAACAACAGAGAGGAGAAGAAGATTACCTCAAATTCAAGTGCACATAAAACACATGAGAACTTACATTTTACCAATTTGGAGAAGGAAGATCACACATGCACGCAAGAAAGATCTATTTCCTATCCCAATCCATCTAACTCCCAATCCATTCCCTTCCAAATCCACCCAATTTCACACCATTTCAAATTTTCAAAAAAGAGGGGTTTTGGAGCATTTTTCTTCACAAATATGAATAATCCCCCAAAAACCATCTCTTTTCCTTTTTGAACCCTTTTCAATTTTCTCTTTTCTAGTTTTTCTATTTTAATTTTCAATTTTCACTTTCTTTATTTTTCTCTAATTTCCCAATATAAATAAAACATTCACATTGAATATTTTGAAGTCCTTTATATCCTTACAATTAAATCAAGCGCAAATACACATTCCCATCCTAAGGTTTTTTTGAAATTAGTTAACTTAGCCGTATTTTCATTTTCCTACATTTTCTCAAAATACATAGAATAATTTGATATCACTATAGAAATCATTTAAATTATTAATATTTCATTTATAATAAAAAAGGTAATATAACTATGATTTAAATATTTACCTTAGTCTGATTCCATGATTAAAATATGATTAAATCGAGCAATTTACAACTTATTAAGTATTTTGCAGAAAAATATGAAATTAAGAAATTAATTAAATCAAGCATGCACTAGAATTTCACAACACATATGGATTCTAGAATAAATCCTAACTCAAATTTGGGTTCACATAGGGTCAAACATGAAAATACCATACTCGATTCGTGTACGATTGGGGAATAGATAGGGAGGGTCCCAATATGACATATCTAAATTAACCACCATTAGGGAATAACTCAGACATGTGTAGGTAGGTGGAGAAATAACCCTGCACCTGTAACCATTCAACACACTTCAAGGGAACCTTCTCAATATATATAGCCAAAGCACATCATAACCACCCAACAAGGTCCAATAGAATAAAGCATAAATAACATATATACATATGTCATATAAATCATTTCTCAAATATCAATAATCAAGATCACATTTAACCAGAACATAAAAAATGCATAACACTGAACTGAAGCAAATTGATATATCCAAGCATATAAATATGCAAAATACCAACAATTGACATGTTGAGGAACATCATATCAAACATGTGGTGGTTCATACACACCATTCATAGCCATAAAAGTAATCACCATATAATACATGAGGAAACAGTGAAGCTAAAATGCCTATCTCACACTAACAAGATGCAAACGAGAGAGGCACTACAATGAATCTATTCAATTCTAAGTCGCAATTTTTTCTTGTGTTGCATCTATCATACTTGAAAGGAAGTTGAGTAAGTTGAAGAAACTTCCTACACTAATCTAATTAGGGAAGAGTTACAAAAAAGTATTTTTAACACCTTTTATAGTTACAATATTAGAAGATGCACATTCAAAAATTAAACATAACAACAATGCAAACCATAAGACAATTTTTACGTGGGAAAACCCTTTCGATAAAAACCCACACTCCAAAACACATGGCTCAACTTGTATTATCAACAACAATAGAATAGTTACAATACAATCTTAGAGAAATGCTTAGGAGTCTTCACACTACAATAAGAATCTAGATAAATTTTGATAGCATAACGACATGTAAGCTTCTTCAATCTTGTCACCCTAAAAATACACTAAGTTTGCAAGTATTTATAACCTCTCATCATGAAGCAAGGTGCAAAAAACTTTCCATAACCAATTTACATGCCCAAAGTGTGAAAATGAGTTCATTATGACATGTTGGCATAATCAAAACTCATAATTATGACAATCTTCCACAAAGTAACTACTATCCCATAAAATTAGCCATTGCTACACATGCAATGAGCCTACATGCATGCAAATACCTTGATGTGTAGGCACCCCCATCACATGGGTCCCACTTGTCATGGTTAATAAGAAATCTGTCATTCTTGACTTCTCCACCATCATAATAGGTCATAAATTGATATAGCAAGTTGTCATAGCCTGTTACATAGTAACTTATGACAAATGCCACCAATTTAGGCATAAATATAGGTCCTCCAAAGTGGATGCCTACCTCCACTAATTTAGCTTATAAATTGTACATATCACTTTCCATGTAGGATGCCACATCACTGGAAAGTCCCACAAAGTGACATCAATTTGGGTAGGGAATTAAAAATTATAATATAAATAAATACATCACAAAATAATAAATAAATGCTCAGACTCAAAGGTTGAGACACCCTAATCCCAACATTCTCCCACTTTTC
This sequence comes from Sequoia sempervirens, assembly GCA_007258455.2. Taxonomy (NCBI): domain Eukaryota; kingdom Viridiplantae; phylum Streptophyta; class Pinopsida; order Cupressales; family Cupressaceae; genus Sequoia; species Sequoia sempervirens. Next base: position 487,397,222 of record VDFB02047230.1, on the reverse strand, counting down.
AAAGACCTATCAAGAGTCATATGAAATTATCTACTTAGGGCCCCAAGGACCATGGAATCAGAACACCATATAAACTTATTTGTGCTCACTGGTTTCATTAGTGCATCTGCATGCCAAAGTGTAAACCTTCTCCAAGTTCACCTTTCCATCTTCTAACATACCATGAATAAAATGATATTGGACATCAATGTGCTTTGTTCTAACATGGAAGGTAGAATTCTTTGCTAAAAAAATGGAACTTTGACTTTCATAATAGAGAATAATCTATCCTACATCTAAACCAATATTAGAACACAATCTCTTAAGCCAAATGGCTTCCTTACAAGCATGAGTAGCTCTCATGTACTCTACTTTCCAACTGATAGCATTGCCAGACATCATAAACACATAACCATTGGTGGATATGTTGTGAATGTCACTTGCCCAATTAGAATCCACACATCCACGAATACTCATTGAATGTTGAGGTATATTAGGATAACCATGAAAGCACAAGGCATACTCATAAGTACCCCACAAGTACTTGAACACTCTCTTGATTGCATCCTAATGTACCCATCCAGAGCCATAAATTGAATAAGGACTCCCACTACTTGGGTAATGTCTAGCCTTGTACAAACCATAGCATACATTAAACTACCAACAACACTTGCATACGATACTTTGGTCGTGCCCTCCATCTCAGTAGGAGATTTTGGACAATCATTGACATAAATATTTGTCCCTTGCATCATAGGAACAACTAATTGTCTTCAATCTGCCATGCTGAATATTTCCAACATTGAGTTCATATAATTTCTCTGTCTTAACCAAATCTTTATGTTAGCTCTATCTCTCATGATCTCCATTCCTTGAATATACCTAACTGCACCTAGATCTTTCATCTCAAATTGTTCCCATAACTGAGACTTCAAATTTTAAATCCTTATTTTACCATTCTCAAAAAATAACTATCATCTATGTATAAAACAATAATGAGAATATGAACATTTTCATATTTATAATACACACAATGGTCAAATTTAGATCTCAAAAATCCAAATGACAACACATACATATCAAACTTATGGTACCACATTTAGAAGACAGTTTCAAACCATATAGCGACTTCTTCAATTTAAAAACTAGATTTTCTTTACCTTTGACAACAAAATGCTCTGGCTATGACATGTAAATCTCTTCCTCCAAATCACCATGAAGGAATTTTTTCTTCACATCCATCTATTCCACTTCCAAATCATTCACTGTTGCAACTGATAACAAGAACTGGATAGATGTCAGCTTCACACTAGGAGAGAATATCTCACCATAGTCAATTCCCTCCAATTGATAATACCCCTTAGTGACCAACCATGCCTTGTGCTTCTCAACACTTCCATCAGGACCACACTTCTTCTTGAACACCCATTTACAATCAATGGGTTTACATCTATCAGGTAAGGGTACCAAATCCCAATTCTCATTTTTCTTTAAGGCAGCCATCTCCACGTCCATGGCTTTCAACTAGGAATCTACATCACTCATACCCATAGCCTCTCTAATAGTCCTAGGCTCATCAGTGTTAGAAATAAAAGCAAAAATACAATTGGAATCCAATAATGAATAACCAAAGCTTTCTGATTTCGGCCTAACACACATAGACCTCCTCAATTCTTTAGGTTGAGGTTCTTATTCTTCTTCAAAACTTTTAAAGTTGCTCGAGCTCTCCTTGTCATCAGGTCCAATAGGAGTGCATAGTTCACCTTTCATCGGAGTAGGTGGAACCTTAACTACCTCCTTCTCTTTCTCTTCTTTCTCTAGTTACAACTCAATAGTGGAAGGTTTCATCTCTCTAAAAATTACACTTCTGTTATACATAACCTTTTGGGCCTCTAGGTCCCAAAGATTGTACCCCTTCACCGCAATACCATAGTTGATGAAGATACTCTTAACTTCCTTGTTCTTCAACTTAGACCTCTTCTCAATCAGAACATGAGTTTAAGCTTCATAACTAAATAATCTAAGATGTTTTGATGAAGGATTTTTACCAGACCATGCCTCCATGGGTGTCTTTTCAACAAGCATTGGTGTAGGAGGTATTTTTATCAGATAACATGCAATGGCTACCACTTCTGCCCAAAACTTCTACTCAAGTCCAACACCACTCAGCATACTCGTAGCCCTCTCCATCAACATCCTGTTCATCCTCTCGAATACTCCATTTTATTGTGAGGTGTATGGATTTTTCTTATGTCTCTCAATCCTATGCTCTTTACAGAACTTGTTGAAAAACTCACTACCATTTTCAGTCCTCAAACACTTAATCTTTCTACTAGTCTAATTTTATACCAAGGCTTTAAACTCCTTAGACCAACTAAAGACTTTAGCTTTACTTTTTGAGAAAATAAACAAATTTCCTTTTACTATAATTATCTATGAAAGAAACAAAATATATAGATTTTGACAATGAAGGAACATTCACAGGACCAAACACATCTACATGAACATATTCCAAAACCCCATAAGACTTATGAGAACTAGAGTAAAAATAAACACGGTATTGTTTTCCATAAACACAATGTTCACAAAAGAAAACTCGAGATTACAATCATCAAGGCCTTCAACAAGGATCTTATTTTTTAGGGCTCTAAGACCCTTCTTACTTATGTGACCAAGTCATTGGTGCCATAGAATTGTCTTCTTTTTAGGAAGCTTCGTCTCCTATGAATGAGAACCATTAGTTACCAAAAATGCATGACCATCAAATGTAGCTACAAAAAAATTCTTCTCTACATGATCTAATGGTGAGGATGAAGAATCCAAAGGTCTCTTCTTTAGTATATCAAAATAACTATTCCATTGAATTGTGCATGCATCCAACTTGTACAAGGTGTCAATCTGAACAACCTTAGCCAACACCATAGCTCCTCTCGTCATCTTACATCCTTCATGAGAGAAAAAAACTTGCACTTCAACATCATTCAATTTACTCATAGAAAGCAGATCTCATGCCAAACCTGAGATATGCAAGACACCATCAATCCCCTTCACTCTTCCATCAAGGAATCTGATTTTGACTCTTCCACAATAAACAATCTTTAGGTGAGATTCATCACCTAGATACACCTTGCCACCATTGTATTCTTCATACTTTGAAAACCAAGCTCTATGATAGGTTATGTGGAAAGAAGCAATCAAGTCTATCAACCACACATATTCAAACGCATGGATTACCAAGGCTACAAAAAGGAATTTGTGTCATCCTAAGAGGATTTTTGAAAGTTGAAAACAAGGAAATTCTTTTTTCCTTTCTTCTTCTTCTCTTCCTTTTTCTCTTTTCTAATATGACTAGTTTTGTCACAGTTCCAACACTTCACCTTGGACTTTCTAGGAGGCTTAGATCTCCCTAGATATTTAAACTTTGATTTATTTCCCTTATTTTTCCCTTTCTCCTTCAATCTACCATGAACAACAAGGGCCTCTTTATCCATCTCATAAGAATTTCTCTACATCTCTTTATATAATAGTGAAGAAACCACCTCATCCATCTTGAAACTGGTGGTTGTGCTTCCAATAGCCATTACAAGGTGGTCCTATTAGTCTAGCAACAAACACAAAAGGAGCATGCAATGATCCTGTTGACCAATCTTATCTCTAACAGAACCCAGTTGAGCTATCAACATGTTGAATGTGTTTAGGTGATCTACCACAGATCCTCCATCTTCCGTCTTTAGAGAGTATAGTTTCTTTCTCAAGAACAACTTGTTTACCAGGGATTCAGCCTGATAAACGTCTCCAAGTTTCTTCCAAAGGTTTTTTGTAGTTTTCTCCCCATGGGCGTTCATGAGGACAAAATCAGGCAAACAAATTTTGATCAGACCCTTGGCTTTCCTATCCATTAGATGCCAATATTCTTAGGTTGTTGTAGCTAGTTTGGTTCTAGATATTGTAGCCCATAGATCTCTGTTTACAAGCATATTCTCCATTTTCATTTTCCACAGTTCAAAGTTTTCACTATTAAATTTCTCCATCTCAATTCTTCTATATATGTTTACCATATTTTACCTACAACAAGGTCACAAAATACCCTTTTGCAAAACTCCCACTAAAAAAAAGATCAACTCAAAAAACCCTTAAAACCCAACAATAGAATCAAAGCTAGTTAGGATCTGATACCTTTTAAAGTTACAATATCATAAGATGCACATTCAAAAATAAAACATAAACAACAATGCAAACCATAAGACAATGTTTACATGGAAAAACCCTTTTGGGAAAATTGACACTCCAAAACACATGGCTCAACTTGTATTATTAGTAGCAATAGAACAATTACAATATAGTCTCAGAGTAATGCTTAAGATTCTTCACACTATAACAAGAATCTGGATAAATTTTGGTAGCATAACAACATGTAAGCTTCTTCAAACCTATCACCCTAAAAATGCACTAAGTCTGCAAGTATTTATAACCTCTCATCATGAAACAAGGCACCCAAAACTTTCCATAACCAATTCCCACACCCAATATGTAAACATGAGTTTATTATAACATGTCATAATTAGAACTCATAATTATGACAATCTTCCACAAATTAGTCCTTGTCCCATAAAATTAGCCATCACTGCACATGCAATGAGCTTGTATGCATGCAAATAACTTGCATGTGTAGGCACCCTCATCACATGGGTCCAAAATATCCTAGCTAACTGGAAATCTATCATTCTTGATTCTTCCACTGTCATAATCAGTCATAAACTAACATAGCAAGTTGCCATAGCCCATTACATAGTAATTTATGACAAATTCCACCAATTTAGGCACAAATCTAGATCCTCCAAAGTGGACACATACCTCCACTAATTTAGCTTACAAATTGTACATGTCACTTTCCATGTAGGATTCCACATCATTGGTAGGTCCCACAAAGTGACATCAACTTGGGTAGGAAATTAAACATTATAATATAAATAAATACATCACAAAATAATAAATAAATGTTGTGAATCAAAGGTTGAGACACCCTAATCCCAATAATATTGTGGCACAATTGTCCCCAACTTTGCAACATTTGTACCTCCTTATGGTGCAATTTTGGTATAGAGTAGCACATTTTTGGCTTAGAGTGGCACAACTATCACACAAAGTGGTGTAATTGTCTTAGATTGTCACATGACCAATTTTGCTTTAAAATATGAACTATCATCCATTTTTGCTCAAAATCACACAATTGAATCCTTGATTTTTGTAATTGTTCTATACTCTAGTGCAATTATTTTGTATTAGGGTGTAATTTTTTTGTACTTCAACATAATTATTTTGTCATGCAAATTATTTGTTATCACCAGACCTACAGTCCTATATATAGACCTACAACAAATAAAATTGATATCTATTAGCATATACAAAGACAAACCTAAGATTTGATCACTCACCACATTCATTTTACATTCTTCACATACCTAATTTTCTGCTTAAATCAAATTTACCACACATCCATAACCACCAATTTTTTTGTCCAAATCTAATTCACTAGGTTTGCCTAGATCTTACATTCACCTCATCTCTAGTTTGGAAGTTTGATTTTAAGTTTATCTTCTTTATGTAAAAGATCAAATTAGCTTATCCATAGTTATATTAACTTAGGAGGATTAACTACTTCTAATTTGACCTATTCCCTAATCTGTTGGTTTTGAACTCACAAGTTTAGTTTAAAATTCAATATATATCTATCAAAATTTTACTCATACAATCCAAAGATCTAGATACACTTTTTGATCCCTTTTCACTCCACCATTCAAATCACCCAACTCATCCAAGTAAAAAGTTCATAAATATCTTATACTCTAGTAGAAACAAGGTCCCAAACTAAGAAGAAAATGCAACACTGACAAGATTCCATCATGATTCCCACAAACATAGACCCTTTCCTCAAAAACAAGGAGGATTCATAAACATGTTTGTAGAAAGAGGTTTTAAAACACCACCCCAAATGAGTCCTAGGAATAGTAACAAAATTGGTGGATTAGTAAAAGGCATAACACTCGAGGATTTGGTTGAATCCTAACAAAATCCTAATGCTATGTGTAGAGAAGGGGGATTTTCTACTCACGAGTTCTCTTCATTCAGAGAGCCTCATGGGGAAAACTACCCTAAACTACCTCAAGGAACAGTGGTGAGAATTCTAGAATCGAAAAGAGCAGATCATAGAGATTTTTTGGCCAAACTAACAAGCTCTCGGCCAAAGGACGGTAGCGCAGAATATAGATGATAGTGCAACGTGCTAGCATCCTAGAGGCGCGTTGGAATCTCATACAGACCATAGAACGAGTTTATCACAAAAAATAGAAAAGTGGCTACTTCTAGTCTAATTGCTAAGAACTTCCAAAATGTGCAAAGATAACAAAATACAATAGAACTACAATAAAGTGAAGTTTAGATGATAAAGATGAAGAGAAGACAGGAAGAAGATGCTCACAATAATCCAACTAATGAAGCCTCCAGCTAGTATATATCTTCAATACCTACATCTATAAGATTTGGAGAAAGTGTTGGGGATGTATAGGGGTTTGCCTCAGTCAAACCCCTATTTTGGTGTTCCCACATCCACAGACAACTAGGTAGAAAGAGAGAGTGAACCAAAATGGAAAAAGTGTGTGGTGAAAGAAAAACCGCTCAGGAGTAGAACCCACACCACCAAGTATGAGTGATAAAAGAAAACCCCACTTGAGGAGGAGAACCTGTATCACAAAAGAGGTGATAAAAGAAATCCCCACTCAAGGAGGAGAACTCGTATCATGAAATATAGATGTAATAGAGAGGGGATATGTGAAATCCTAGGATGCTTACAAGCAAGGAGTGAAGAGAGATAGAGCTGCAAGAGCCAAAGGAGCTACAAAGAGGGAGAGTAAGATAGCTGCAAGAGCCAAAAGTGTTGTAGAGGGTGTTGTAAGAGCTTCAGAAAATGATGTTGCAGCAAGCAATGGAGTTGTGCAAGAAAAATAGCATGATGGGAGAATGTTTGGGAAAGAAGCCAAGAAGGGGAAGATGCTAGAAGCAAAAGAGTGGAGCTAGAAGAAGTTAGAGGAATGGAGCTAGAGGAAGTTAGAGAGAAAAATGAATTGAAAGGATAGATTTTAATGAGGAAAAAGAAGATTCTCCAGCCGTTACAAGGCATCCCGGGCCGTTACCATCGACCAAAGGAGAGGACAAGTGGAAAAAATGCATGGAGACAGTTGTTTGAGCATTGAAATGTCACAAGACGTTAACGCAGTGCACAGACGTCTGTGCGACGTGCTAGTGTTTGGACATGTCATGCTACAAAACAACAAGAATGGGAAAATACCTAGGGTTGATGAAAGCTGAAACACAAGGGTAGCTGCTAAAAAGGGGTGTTGAGAATCCTAAGAAGGGAAAAAGGTTGATGCAGGGGCTAAAATGAGCCTACACAAGATGCTAAGGGAGTGGACACTAAAGCGGATACAAGAATGTATGTGAAATTGCGAGGGGTGCAATTTTATGACTATACATTTTTCCCCCACTTTAGTAGTCATATGAATCTACATTAATATGCATGTTAAAGGAAATCTACTAAACATAAATAACATAATATACCAAAAGGATACTGTAGAGGAAGAAGATAACTCTTCGAACCATAAAAGCATGCCCCCAGGCTAAAGACCTACAAAATAAATGCATTAGACAAGAAAAGCATGCACAAGACAACAATGTTAGAACATAAAAAGCTAAAATATTTGAGTTAGGAAAGTGAAAGAGACCTCGATGTAGAAGGTTGTCTCAATACTATGCGTCATCCCTAAATTAAGAAATAACACTTAGAAGAATCTTATGATGAAGAGAAGAGTATATACATAGGATGAAGAAGATGTAGATATTTGATCCAGTATATACATAAGAGAAGAAAGAGAATTTAAGAAAGTAAGCACCTTACAAGCCCACAAACCTACAAGGAAGGTGTCCTCCAAGATCTCTCACATGAAGGAAAACAAGAAAGTGCCTCACAGACCCGCAGACCTACAAGGAAGGCATCCCCCAAGATATCTCACATGGAAGAAGTCAGGAAAGCACCCTACAAACCCACATGGAAGGTGTCCTTCAAGATCTCTCACATGAAGGAAACCTAGGAAAGTGCCCTACAAACCTGCAGACCTATAGGGAGGTATTCCCCAAGATCTCTCACATGGAGGAAACCTAAAGAAAGTGCCCTACAGACCCGCAGACCTTAAGGGGAGCCACCCCCAAGATCTCTCACATGGAGGAAGCTTAGAAGAAGTGTCCTACAAACCCGAAAAACTGTAGGGAGGTATCCCCCAAGATCTCTCGCATGGAGGAAACCAAAGGTATGGGACTCTGTAGAGTTAGAAAGCAGCTTCATTGGCGCACTTGTAAAGCGACATGTTTACCCGCAGATAGAACATGTCTGAAAGCAGCCACTTAGGAAAGTAAGCAAACAATTGTGCAGATTGTCAACAAATTGGAAGGCTTTCAAAGGGGTCCCTCTAGAACCCTTTCAAAAGAAGAGGGGTCCACTCAAGGGACATGTTGTTTGAAAAGCGAGGTCTAGCCAGGCTGCCCCCAAGCTAGACGTCAATGAATTTATTCAAGATAAAATATTTCAAAGGAGGTCCCTCAAGAACCCTTCAAGAGTAAAAGGGGTCCACTCAAGGGATGCTTCATTTGAAAGACATAGCAAAGAGAGGGGTCCTTAATAAGGACACACATCTCTGAAATGAGTTATCACTACCCCCAACATACAGGGGAGGAGAACCATGCAGGATACTTAGAGCATGTAGGATAGAGATAAACCTCGATATCACTTGTCATTCAAAGATAAGGAAAGTTTGTCAATAAAATGGGAGTTTGATGGCACCTGAATCAAGAAGTTGTTTTATTTCATCTTTCAAGACTTTTCATTCACTAGTGGAATGGCCAAGCACTCGATGGTATGCACAAAAAGAATGCTTTTCTATATCATGTTCATGAGATTTCTTGCGTGTAGGAGAAGGAAGAGTGATTAGGAGGGCTTTTAGAAGCCACAAAAAAATACACTTTTTCTCGAATAAAGGATGAGGAGTAGGAAGCAAACCTTTCTCTTGTGGAGAAAATTTTGACTGCTCACAAGAAGAAGATACAAAGATAGAAGGAAAAGGAGGAGGATCTCCATAAAGAGCATTATTCTGGCAAGGGGGATCACACTCTTCTACGTGATCGCCATCATCCTCTTTGATAGGACTACCAACATTAACCTCCTTAACATAAGTGTGATCATCTTCCTCAGAAGGAGGATCAACACCAAGAACATTACAATTTGCATTCACCTTACCCCGCGATACAAAAGAGTAATCATCTTTGATAGTAGGTTCAGATGATTTTATTGAAAGGTCTAAGTGGATCAGGTCGACTTTATATTCCCTAATGAAGGAATCTGTAAAGTCTAAGGAACCCCAATCATCACAAAGACATGCATTGTTTTGAGAAGAGGTATAATCAGACTTAAGATTTCTTTCTTCAAAAGGATCTTCCTCAGGGACATTTATCTCAAGAGTATCCTTTGTAATATGTACTACTAGAGTAAACATCGACACATTGGAAGACACTGAAGGAATAAGAGTAGGCAAAAACAAAACTTGACTAACAACTGCCATCTCACATAAGTGCATAGCATCAAGGTCAGCCTTGACTATGACTACTCGATTATTGCAAATGAACTTAATATATTTATGTAAGGTAGACAAAACTGCACCCATAGCATGAATCCATGGCCTAACAAGAAGAAGGTTATAAGGTAAATATTTTGCTATAACATATACAAGGGTGGGTACAGTAATAGGTCCCAACGTCAAAGCCAAGACTATCATGCCTAGGGCTTGCCAACCAACACTATCGAACCCACGAATGACAACTGAAGAAGCATTAAGTGAAGATGAATCAATATTAATTTTAGGCAATAGATCAATGCTACATACATTGAGCACCGAACTAGCATCAACGAGAGTATGTTTAATGCCAATTTTATTAATGTTAACTATGATCATTAAAGGGTCTAATTTATTCTATACTTTCAGAGGTGGGAGCTCATGTGGATAGAACGTAATATTCAATGAATCCACATGAATATGATCTATCAACACATCAACATCCACCGGCCTAGCGGAAGAAGGCAAGAGGATCTTTTGCAAGGCTTCCTGAAGCATACCTTGATAAACCATAGTAGACTGAAGCAAGTCCCACAGTGAGATCTTATCCAGAGTAACTTGGAGTTTCTCAATAAGATTGCAATCACCAAGTGCTTTAGTTGTAGGTTTAGGTGCTTGAAGAAGGCCTAGTTGTTTATTCATTCTATTCTCATAAGTATGGGCTACCGCTCTATAAGAGGGAGCCTTAGAAAGATCAGGAGAGTCACTATCAAATGGAACACCATCAATAGAACAAATATTTTTAGGAGAAGGAATAGTTGGAGTCACATAAATGATAGGTCTCTTAGGCCTTTGAGGGGCAGCAAAGACAAATTATATTTACAGAATCATCACAACTAGTAGAATAATTATTTGAAGACATATTCTCAACATCGATCCAAATAGGATCAAATGTGGAAGGAGATTCATCGTTTGCTAATGTATCATCTCTAGAAGAGAGTGTATTGGAATAGATAAGAAATTCATCATTCAAAAATGCAACGTCTCTAGAAGAGAGTGCATTGGAGGGTATAAGATATTCATCATTCACGAATGCATCATCTCCAAAAGAGAGTGCATTGGGATGAATAGAAGGTAGAGTAACTTTAAGAAATGTATCAATGATTTCATCTTCTTGCAACAAAATATCCTCTGAAGCAAGAGGACTTTCATGAGAAGGATCAAATATATCAAGTGACATAGGAAAGGCCAAGTAATTTTCACATGCATGAAATGGAATATCATTAACATTTTGAACAAAATTAGATATTGAACTAATAAGAGAAATCCATTATGATTTTTTTGGTATTTTCTATGTTCTAGTCATTTGCATTTTTGGAGGTCTTCGGAGTGGAATTTGAGGTCGGAACTTGTGTTAGACCCTAAAATTTGACTACCAAAGGCACTGGTATTTTAGGGACTGAACTAGTTCTCTAGGAGACCTTTCCAATGGTGCAAACGGTTCTGACTTCCAAGCACCAAGTCAAAAGTTATGACCTCGCCAAGTAGGGGTAAATAAATTCCTAGTTTTTTAAAAAATACCCTCTTCACGTCGGGTTCACCAAAATGTAGAGAAGGAGGATTTGCTACTCATGATTTCTCTTCATTCAGAAAGCCTCACGGGGCTTCCCTAAACTACCTCAAGGAACAGTGGAGAGAGTTCTAGAATTAGAAAGAGTAGATCACATATATTTTCTGGACAAACTAACAAGCTCTCGACCAAAGGATGACAGCACAGAATACAGATGATAGTGTGGCGCGCTAGTGTCCCAGAGGCATACTGGCGTCTCATACGGACTAGAGAACAAGTTTATCATAGAAAATAGCAAAGTGGCTACTTCTAGTCTAATTTCTAAGAACTTCTAGAATGTGCAAAGATAACAGAATACAATAGAACTACAATAAAGTGAAGTGTAGATGATAAAGATGAAGAGAAGAAAGGAAGAAGATGCTCACAATAATCCAACTAATGAAGCCTCCAGCTAGTAGATATCTTCAATACCCGTGTCTATAAGATCTAGAGAAAGTGTTGGAGTTGTATAGGAGTTCGCCTCAATCAAACCCCCATTTTGGTGTTCCCACCTCCATAGACAACCAAATAGAAAGAGAGAGTGAACTGAAATAGAAAAAGCATGTGGTGAAAGAAAACCCCACTTAGGAGTAGAACCCGTACCACCAAGTATGAGTGATAAAAGAAAACCCCGCTCGAGGAGGAGAACCTGTATCACAAAAGAGGTGATAAAAGCAATCCCCACTCAAGGAGGATAACTCATATCATGAAATATAGATGTAATAGAGAGAGGATATGTGAAATCCCAAGATGCTCACAAGCAAGGAGTGAAGAGAGATAGAGCTACAAGAGCCAAAGGAGCTACAAGAGCAAAATTAGCTGCAAAGAGGGAGATAAAAATAGCTACAAGAGCCAAAAGTGTTGTAGAGGGTGTTGTAAGAGCTTGAAAAAATGTTGTTGTAGCAAGCAATGTTGTTGTGCAAGAAAAATAGCATGATGGGAGAATGTTTGGGAAAGAAGCCAAGAAGGGGAAGAAGCTAGAAGCAGAAGAGTGGAGCTAGAAGAAGTTAGAGGAATGGAGGTAGAGGAAGTTAGAGAGAAAAATGAACTAAAAGGATAGCTTTTAATGAGGGAAAAGAAGCTTCTCTAGCCGTTACAAGGCACCCCAGACAGTTTCCACCGACCAAAGGAGAGGACAAGTGGAAAACATGCATGGAGACAACTATTTGAGCATTGAAATGTTGTAGGATGCTAGTGCAGCGTGCAAAAATCCATGTGACATGCTAGTATCTAGACGCGTCACACTACAAAACAACAGGAATGGGAAAATCCCCAGGGTTGACGAAAGCTGACACATAAGGGTAGCTGCTAAAAAGGGGTGTTGAGCATCCTGAGAAGGGAAAAAGGATGATGTAGGGGCTAAAATGAGCCTACACAAGATGCTAAGGGAGTGGACACTAAAGTGGATACAAGAATGTATGTGAAATTGTGAGGGGTGCAATTTTACAACTATACACTATGAAACTAGTATACTCATTTCTAGCAACCAATCGTGACCAATTTTTTTATTACTCACACAATAGGGCACAAAATTACTCTCCATATTTAACATGAAACTTATCTACTTGATGTCACAAATAATAATCCATCCTTGACCTTGGGGGAAAATAGTTCCAACAACATAACAACCTTACCATCCAACCTACTAACAACACTCCCATTTATTCATCACATTCTTCTAATGTCACACATCAACAATTTTCTACCACCATCCCACAAATAATTATATGCACTAACTCTACACAAGTATCAATACCTCCCATACACACTTAGGCTCCCATGTACACCATGCAAATTACAAATCTATTATATAATACAACATCTAATGATACTATTTCTTCAACTTTAATAATTAATCCATAGAATTCATCACAACCATCTCACTTTTCCCAAGCACAATCACCTAACTTGAATACCTATGCAAACATCATTAAAAATTAAAATTATGTTACCAATCTTCTATATCAACATACCATTCCACTTAATAACTCCAACATCTCCACTCTAATGATAAACATGCAAGCACTCCATATACACCCCTTAATTTTCAACCACTTACATCCAATTTCCATACTTACATACATAATAATCATAAAATCACCCATCAAAACTACAACCCCATGCCACAACATTCACATGCTTTCACCTAAAATCCCAATCAAAACATCTACCAACAAAACCCCTCTCCAATAACATGTCTTCTTAATAAAACATCAACCCACCTAACTACCTTCATTAAAACTACAACATAAACCCATAAAACCAAAACATCCACCAACAATACCAAATTTAAAACACAGTTAACCCTCAACAATATTTTTCCACATCAAACCACTTTGCTAACTTCAAAACATCCACTCATACTTACATCCCACAAAACTATTTACACATCCATCAATACAACTCTTTACAAAATTTCCACCAAGGTTAAACATCATCACATCCTATATAGCTACAACAACATCAACATACCCACTTTCACACACCCAAATTATTTGGTGTTACAAATATAGGATCTAAAACAACAAATATCTAACATCCAAGTGGGTCCAATAAAAAAGAGCTACATGCTAGAGGACATATGTCCCTATCCTTTTGATAGGACTCTACCCATTCCACCTTTTCCATAGAATTTCAAGATGCCCAAATTTGACAAGTACAAAGGAAAAGAAGACCCTCAAGAACACATTAGGGAACTATATGTAGCTTTCTTAGAGGTGGTTCATAATAAAACCTATCTTGTGAGCCTCTTCCCAAGAAGATTAGGAGGGTAGGCCATGGAATAGTTTTCTGGATTACTAAATAGCATTAAGATTTTCAATTAACTAGCCAAAAAATTTATCTCACACTTCTACAACATAGATAATGAAGTCTCAATAACTAATCTATGCACTACAAAGCAAAACAATGGAGAAACCTTCACCTTCTTCTTACTAAGATGGAGAATCTTGGCTAGTAAGTGCCCATGCCACATTCTTGAGAAATTGTTGGTCCAAATATTCATTCAAAATATGAACACATAAATAGGATTCCATCTAAAAGTGCAATGCTCTAATACTTTTGATAAATTTATTGAGAAATTTCTTACTATAGAGAAATCTCTTATTTCCAAAGGACTCATGTTGCAGGAGCACCTTATATTTTTTTAAGTCTCCAAAGAGCATTTTGTAAAAAAATGATTTGTCATTATGAAAATCATGTAAAAGGGGCATGATGTGGTCATATTTGATGTATTTAGGTCTCAAATAGGTCTTTAGGTGGTCAAGGATGTAAAAAAATGCAATAGTTGTCTATTAGTTGTAAAATATGTAAAAAGTGCAAAAAAATAGAAGATGAAGAGTCACCTTGATTTGGAAGGTTGTTGGTTGGTAAAAGAAGTTGAAAAGGCAGTTGGTAACTGTTGGGAACCTCTTTATAAAGCTTTTATTAGGTGAGAAAATGATCATTCATTGTAATCTTGAATAATTTTTGTCAATAAAAGTACTTTGCTTTAGAAAATTCAGATTTTTTTTCTATTGATTTGTAGTTGTACAGTCTACACAGTAGTTTTAGGCCTTAAATATTGTTGTTTCAAGTATCATAGGGAATTAGCTTTCATTTAAATCCTTTTTTAGGGGAATCCATTGAGTATATCAATTGTTTGAATTGATTTTCTTTAACTTAGTCTGAAACCCTCAATATTGGGGTTTTGAGAGTCTAACAAGTTTGTAATGACTACTCCACCGAATTAGGCCCTATAGATTGGTGGAGTAGGTTAGGTTAGAATGTTTTGAGGTTTTTTTGTGTTGATATGTATAGGGGAAGGTGAGATTACAGTTTGGATGTTGTTGTCCCTAAAGAAAAATAGAGTTTTCCTCACAAAGAGTATGGCTCCAAGGTGATATTCGATGAAAAAGCATGCATGAAAGTTGGATGATGTTTTTTATAGCTTGTACAGGAATATCCAAAGGTCTTGGAAACATTTTCAAGTTGATATGAGGTTTGGAGGTTATACTTTCATTAAACCCCTATTTTGCATGGTTAAAAATGTGCTTGGATGAGGGTTTGGTAAATATTTGCATTAATGAATGAACCTCTATAAAAGAATGGAAAAATTGGTGGTTTTGAGTTATCATCTAAGACTATTTATAGTCATTTTGGATTGGGGAGTTAATATGAGGGCACTTGCTTCGCAAAATTGACCTAATTGTAGCCCATTTACAACGTACAAACAAGATTCTAGTAAATCTTTTCATGACAACGGTATTTCATTTTGTAGTATGTTTAAATTGATCATAATGGGTTCCTGAGGATGTCAATAGTTTGTGGAGATCTTATGTGGATTGCAATATATACCCGTTTTTAGGGGTTTGTTGACGTATAATGCAATTTCATGACTTGACTGCAAAGGAATGTGGATCTATCCTAATAGTGATATTAGAGATTGATTTTGTTTGGAAACTACTTAAATAATGTTGTCAAAGATGTTTCAATGATTTGGGAAAAGTCTAGAGGATAAATTTTTTGATTTGATGTTTTGACTAATGTGGAACCTTGGCGCAAAATGGTGTCATGATTGCAAGAGATAGTAAGTCTGAATGGATCAGTCTTGGTAAGTGGGTATTGGTTTATTTTAATCATAAAGCATGTTGATTAAAGTGTCTTGGAAGACTGAAAATAGGTTTGTAGCATGAATTATTGGTTTATGGTTATTTTTTCCTTGTGGAAACAAGTTGAAATGAAGAATAATATGGTGCAAGTTGGGTGTTTGATTTGGTTCAGAGTTTTATAAAGAGGTTATTGCTTGGGATCTGATAAATTGATGATGGATAAGATGTATTGGAATCTGATAAGGATCTAGAATACTAATGTGGTGATAGCCTTGTAATTTCAAATTATTTTGATGGATTTTGTTGAATAGATAAGTGAATTTTGTTGAATGGATAAGTGAGTTTTTGATGGATTTTCTAATTGATCTTCTCAGTTTTATTTTGGGTCTGAAGTACCCTTCATGGTTTGAGGTTTTTTTGGTAGATGCTTTGCATCAACTCATCAAAATATTCAAAGATAACAAAGACTATCCAAGTTCCTCAAATGATAAATCTCAATTTTGGAACAAAAACAAAAATGTGATCAATGATGGGGTGGTGTATGCCAAATGGCTCAACATGCTTAACCAAACCTATGCTTATAGGTGCCACCAATTTCTAAACCTCAAAAAATGTTCAAGATACCCTATAGAGAGGGCCTCCTAGACAAAACAAGAACCCACAAAAGAAGATGCTCTCTAGAAGAGCCCATCAATTTAGTACTTCAAAATTTAATTTAGGATAACTTAGCCACACTCTCATAAATTAGGTAGTATGAACCTCAAGTCAAACCCACATAATGGAAGGACACTTATTTTTATGATTACCATAGAGTGAAAGGACACACCACTCCTAACTATTTCAAGTTAAAGAACCTCATTCAAGACCTAATTGAAAAGTAGACATTAGTATTGATAACCAAAACAATTCATCATATAATGATCATATAATCTTGAAGGATCCTTTACATAACCATTAGAAAGGAAATACCAACAACTAGGGTAGTACTTCAAATAATAACTCTAGTTATTAACCATCAATTATGATTATGTTGTGAACCATATTCATGAAGCTGATAATCATATATCTACCATTACCATTAAGAATAAGAATCTCGAACGTGTCATTACAACCCATAGGGATAAAGTTAATCTTTAGGGAGCCTCATCTAGAACTCATATTGCACCATAATATAACCTTATGAATTAATTATAAAAAATGCTAGCATAGATATCTATCCTAGAGCTTCTATGTATATATCCAATCTATGAAGATGTCCTAGATAAATCTCTTAGAGAATCTTTGGTACCTACAAATTTGAATGATGACCAATTTCAAGCCATATTCAGGCATCTCACCTCTACCCATTATCTTACATTTTTTGACAAATATATGCCATCTCATTCATCCACTCATAATTATGCACTCCATTTAGAAATATTTGTCCATAAGAATAAAATTAAACAAGTCCTAATAGATGGTGGTGCTAGTTTGAATATTTGCACCTTGGAGGTGGTAAAATACTAGGATACTTTGATAGACCCAAACAAGAAGATAGTGATCAAGAATATGATGATGCAAAATGACCTTCCAAAGGAGCCATCAATCCTCCTATCTGAGTGCCAAGACCAATAATTAGAATTAAGGATACAATATACCAAGTGCTAGATCTCAAACTCTCATATAATATACTTTTTATTCACCCATGGATACACGACATGTAGTTTGTGCCATCAACCTTCCACACATGCTTAATGTTTTATAATAATGGAAATGAAGTAACCATCCTAGGAGATCCTAATCCTCATCATCATACATTGATTGAATGACATGAACTTAGACATCCACTCACTCCACTATTGTTCTAGAAGTTAATATTCAAGTAAAGGATAAGGGGTGTGGGGAATATGATATGACACAATCTTTCTATATCAGTCAACTTCCATTATCACTCAGGTCATATAGAAAACTAATTAAGGCACAAGAAATCTCTAACATAATAATCAAATTTAGTCCAACCATATTTTCTAAATGGGGTGAATTTGACAAGGAATCTATTGAGGAAGACATATCAAAATGGGTGTACAAAGACAAAGAAGATAGTATCATACTCCCCATTGAAAATTATACCAAAGGTTTTCAAATTATGGAACACATGGGTTATGATGGTCACTATGCACTTGGTTCATAAAAACAAGGGACGATGAAACCTATATCAGTAACTATCAAACCATTTTTTCAAGGGCTTGGTTTTGGAAAACTAGATATTGTGTCTTCAAACATCAAAATTACCCTTGTAGAAGCAGATAAAACTCCTTTTTTTGTTGAGTTATCTAACAAGGATATTTTTAATTACTCTTTTGACTGTATCATTGACCTATTACAAGATCATAACATTCACACCATATCTTATATATCATTCAATCCTAAACCCTTTGAAAACAACCTTTCACTTATCTATCCTCATCTCATTGATTGGAACAAACAAGGCCCACCTGGTATAGACATATTCCAAAACAATGAAGCTATCACTAAGTTCATGGGACTTTGAGATGGAATACCCATAGGAAATCATAGAGCTAGTTTTACCATAGAGATTGACACAATGGAATACTTTGGGGAGGATTCCAAACATTCTAGTTGTAGAAATATAAAAGTCATAAATAGGTCCTCTTGTGAAAATCATGTGGCATTTTTGGATAATAAAATAGTAAAAAAAAATGACACATTTGAGGGTAAGAAAATTTTTGAGGCACCCAAGTATGGAAGGTTTGAAAATCTCCCCATGAATCAAGAGAGATATCCAATGCTTATCAGAAAGTATAAGGAAGCAAACATCATTACCACAAACAATTTCAAGATGACATACTCTGTAGCTTTGTTATCTAAGCAAGAAAGGGTTAATTTCATGGTATTCTTCCAAAATGTGCAAGTGAAATTCACATGGTCCTACACAAGCATACCAAGATTGGACCCCAATCTTGTGCTATAATATCTAATAGTAACCCTGAGGGAAAAACCAGTAAAGTAGAAGTTACACAAAATGTACCCCCAAATAGTATTGTTCATCAAAGTAGAACTTTAAAAACTATTGGATGTGCATTTCATTAGACCAATTAACTATCTCGAGTGGATATAGAATATAGTACCTATTACTAAACCCACTGGGGGCATTAGAATATGCATAGATTTCAAGGATCTAAATGGATGGAATGTTATCATTTATGGATTCCATAGCCGAGCATGAGATGTTATCCATAATGGATGGATTCTCAAGATATAACCAGATTCACATAGGCCCTAAAGATCAACATAAAACAACCTTCACTTGCCCATGGGGAACCTTTTGTTGGAACATCATGTCCTTTGGCCTCAAAAATTATAGAGCTACCTACCAATGGGATATGACCATTATCTTCCATGACATGATGCATACTTTTATGGAAGATTATGTTGATGACCTTTTAGCAAAGTCACTCACAAGAGAAGGTCACCTAGATATACTTACCAATATCTTTGATACACTGAAAAATATAATGTTCAACCAAATCCTAAGAAGTGTGTCTTTGGTTTACATCAAGAAAACTACTAGGGTATATTTTGTCTCAAACATGCATAAAGGTGCACGTAGCGAAGGTTAAAGCCATAATTAAAATGTATCCTCCTACAAATCTCAAACAATTGTGTAGCTTACAAGGAAGGCTATATTCCATTTGTTGATTCATTTCAAGACTAGAAGACAAGTCTCATCCCTTTATGCACCTTTTGCATATAGGTGTTACCTTTAAGTGGTATGAAAATTGTCAACAAGAATTCTAGTAGCTAAAATATTATCTTGCATCTCCTCCAATGTTAATGCCACCAATTAAGGGCAAGAATTTGTTATTATATATATCTATCATATCAACAATATTTGGTTCTCTCCTTGCACAACATGATATCTTGGGTAAAGAAAGGGTAGTACACTACATCAATCATACTCTGGTTGGATATGAACTTAACTATACACCTATTAAACATTCCTATTTAGAAGTTATTTTTTCTTCACATAAAATAAGACATTACATGCTAAACCATCAAAATAAACTCATTGCAAAAATTGACCCCCTAAGTACTTGTTTGGAAAGTCAACACTCACATGGAGATAGGTTGAATGGGTTATGATCCTAAGTGAATTTGACATTGGGCATGTAAACAAAAAGGACATCAAAGGGAAAGTGATCATAGACCAATTATCAGATGCTCCTATTATAGTGGATCACCCACTAGTGTCAAATTTCCTAGATGAAGGTATAATCACAATAACCCCTACCCAAACATGGAAGCTTTATCTCAATGGATCATACACTCAACATGGATCAAAAGTAGGTATACTATTCATCACACCCATAGGTGATTGTATACCCAAATCATACCATTTGGAATTCTTATGTAGAAACAATATCGTTGAGTATGAGGAATTAATCGTAAAACTTAGGATGAAAATACAATGAAAACTTAAGGAACTACAAATCTATGGTGATTACTAGTTGGTTGTAAAATAGGTGAATGGTGAATATCAGACCAAAGATGAAAAAATTCTACCCTAAAAACAGATGGTAGATATTTTCAAACAATACTTCAGTGACATTACATTTGAGTAGATTCCTAGACTAAATAACAAAGTAGCAAATTCCATGGCTACCATGGATCTCTCTTGGATATGTTGCACAATAATCATCATTGTGAATTATTAGTGGAACAACTATTGATCATGAAATTCAATGTCTTGAAGTTTGAACTTGTGTGTGAAAATGTTGGTCCCAATTTTCCCTGATACCAAGACATATATGATTACCTCCATCAACAAATCCTTCCACCCAATTTATCCAACAACCAAAAGAAAAAATTTCATTAGATGTTCATCTCACTTCCTCATTCTAGGTAATACACTCTATAGAAGGAGATTTGATGGTACTCTCCTTAGGTGTCTTAACTTGGAAGAAGTACAAAATTCCCAACATGAGGTATATGATGGTATTTGTGGGGCACAGTCTTGTGGACCAAACTTAGTGAAGAAATTAATGATAATTAGGTATTATTGGAAAACAATAGAACAAGACACCCACCATTACTCAAATATGTTAGAAGTGTCAACACCACAAAGACCTTATACATGCACTAGCTCAATAACTTCAACAAATTACCACATTATAGCCTTTCTCACTATAGGGACTCGACCTCATAGGTAAAATACATCCCCCCATCATCTTTTTGAATAGGACAACTGAGAGGGGCGTGAATCAGTTGTCACAGAATTAAACCTTTAATTCAATCATTGGAACTAATAGTTAATATTGCTTAAATGATTAATCATCAAATGCTAATGTAGAAACTCAAATCCAACACATACACATCGTAGCACCATATTTACGTGGAAATCTCAATAAGGGAAAAAACACGATGAGGATTAACTCACACTATAGAGAATATCAAAACCGATTACAAAAAGGCTCATTGCCTGAGATAAGGAATCACTGTCTAACATGGCTACAACCGGAGGGCTCACTACCACAGAGATACGAAGACAAAGAAGACTTTTTATAGAGAGACTACAATCCCAATGCAACAAAGGATTCCACCACAGTCACTCAATCAATTTGCATGAATGATAGAGTTCACCTTTTGCTCACTGCATCTGTAAACTCAACATTAAGCTTCGCACCGATCTCCCACACTCTCAACACACACTCTTGCTAAATAGAATCAATGTCGCACAAAACTGCACTTTATCTTCTCTTATCGTGCTTCTTCTTTGATCTTGTATATTTTCCATTACTAACTCATCTTGTATTTATAGCATCTTCAACTTTGAAACATATCCAAATTGGCTATCCAAATGAAAATTTAAATTAGGTCGGTACCAAAACATCCTAGGGTAGAATTAGAATGAGGGTGACCCAAACACACGCTTGATAGGGACCCAAATAGATCCAATATGCTTCATCATTCTTGAAAGTAGTATTTCACACAAGTTCAGCCACACTAGTGTAAAACACATAGAACCATTAAGCACAAAATTTCCAAATGCAGAAATTAACTTCAATACAATCAGGGCAACTCAACTTTAGAACCATATGACATAAGACTTCATCAAAGAGAAATCTAGACCAACACCATTTCTGTCAGGCCTTAATCAAAACCACATAGAGAACCACAGTTCACAACTGGTGAACACAACTTGCACTGTACAATGAACCAACAACCAAGAATTTGAATATAGCACCTTCTCACAACCATGAACAACATATCTAAACCACACAACCACAAGAGAAAATCTGGACCAAAAACTAAAGCAACCACATAACACCTACAACATATCTTTATTACAATTTTCTCAATATCCTTGACATATACAACCAACATCAACTAGTAGATAACCAACTGACTAGTTGACATCAATGAAAACACCTTCAATCTTTCCATTCTTGCAACAATCTCCCCATTTGTCATTGATGGCAACACATGATGTAAAAAACCATCAAAGACAACATACAATCTTTGAATACATTTTTTTTGTTTCTCCCCTTTAGAAGATAATTCCATATATTCTTCTTCTCTCAAACTTTCTTTCATTTTTCACATGCTTCTTCTCCCAAACTTTCTTTCCTTTTTCACATGCAATTTTCTTTCCTTTTTCACATGCTTCTTCTCCCCCTTTGACATCAATGGCAAAGGAAAAAGAATAATTTACATTGATTTCTCCTTTGACATGAAAACATAATACTCATAATGACAACACCTGATACTACCTGCTCCCCCTAAGAGGTAGCCACCAAAACATCAGCCCAAATTAAAGATAGATTCATAGATCCATAGGACTGATGCATCTCCATATGCATCTAGTTCAAGAAAGGAGGGGAAATAACCCACAAATTCTCTCAGAGATACTCAAAAGTATGTTTAGGAAGAGCCTTCATGAAAATATCAGAAACCTAATCCTTCTTCGGAACATACTCAAGCTTTACTTCATTCTCCATGACCTTCTCTCTCAACAAATGATATTTGATAGATATATGCTTTGTCCTTGAGTGCATCATAGGATTCTTTGAAATGTTAATTGCACTTGTATTATCATGGAAAATAGAAATGGGATCATCATATACCACTGTGATATCTTTCAATGTCAGTTTCATCCATAGAACTTGTGTACAACAAGATGCAACAACAATATACTCAACTTCAACAATAGAAAAGGAGACTAAATCTTGCTTCTTACTCGACCATGCCACCAATCTACATCAAAGAAAGAACCACCATTTGTAATTTTCCTATCATCTACACATCCAACCCAATCTGCATCTGTATAGGGACTAAGTGTAAAATCAGTGTCTTTAGAATACCATAATCCATAATCCAAAGTGTCATTTAAATATCTAAAAAATTCTCTTAACAGTAACAACACGTGTTTCCTTAGGGTCTTCTTGAAATCTAGCCACAAGACAGACAACATGCATTATACCTGGTCTAGTAGCAGTCAAATACAGTAGTTCACCAATCATAGATCTATACTTGCTCTGATCATTCTTAGGTGAATCATAATCTTTTCCCAATTTGCATCTACACACCATATCTAGTTGATCTGTTAAATGAAATCCTTCTGGTTGTTCCATATAAAGTTCCTCTTCTAGTTCACCATTCAAAAATGTTGACTTGACATCCATCTAATAGACCTTAAAGTCTTTATCAAAAGAAAATTACAAGAACATCCTTATAGCTTCCATTATTGCTACCAAAGAAAAATTATCCTGAAAATCTATACCTTCTACCTGTGAGTAGCCTTTACACACAAGCCTTGCTTTGTTATTGACAACTTCTCCATTCTCATTCAACTTGTTTCTAAATACCCATTTTGAACCAATGATGTTTTTGTCTACCGGCCTTGGGATCAATTCCCAAGTTTCTGCATAAGTTCTTATTTCATAGCTTCCTTCCAATGGTAATCTTTACAAGCTTCACCTACAATATTCGGTTCAACCTCAGAAAATAAACATAGATTTACTTTAGCAGCAACTCTGCTTCTGGTTAACACACCTTTTGTCTTGTCTCCAATAATCTATCTTTCTAAATGATTCTTTTGTACATATTTTGGTGTCTTAGGGGACATCACCAGAGCATCTTCTTTTGTTTCATTCTGTTCATTTTGCTTCCCTTGCTCATCTTTTTCCTATTCTTCCACAAATTCTTCTATTCTTACACAATCATGCTCATTAGATACATATCCATCAATGTCAATAGGATTCTTCATTGTCTCATCAACCTTCACATTCGAGCTCTACAATATTTATCAGTCTTTTATTGAAACATTTGTATGTCTTGCTATTAGTATAATATCCAAGAAAAATTCCTTCATCACTTCTTGCATCAAACTTACCCAAAGTTCCCTCATCTCTTGATATAGCATTTTCTTCCAAAAACTTTGAAATATTTAATAGTAGGAATTCTTCCATGCCATAGCTCGTAGGGAGTCTTTATATTGTTTTCTCTTTTCTGAACTCAATTGAATACATAAATAGCAATATGAATAGCTTCTTTCTAGTAAAATTTCAGTAAACCAACCTCAGTAATCATTGATCTATAAGCCTCTTGAACTGTTTTGTTTTTCAACAACTCCATTTTGCTAAGGATTTCTCAGGGATGATAACTGTCTCTTTATTCCATGCACTTCACAAAACATTTTAAACTCATGGGAGGTGAATTCTCCACCTCTGTCAAATCTTAAACATTTTATCTTCAAATTCACTTCATTTTCAACTATAGCTTTGAATGCCTTGAATCTATCTAATGCATCTGGTTTCTCTCTAAGAAATGTAACCCATGTATATCTAGAATAATCATCAATTAAAAGAATAAAGTACCTTTCATCAAGTAGACTTCTTACTCTCATAGGACCACAAAGATCTGTATGAACTAAATCCAATAGTCTGGTAGTGGATTGCTCCTTCAATCTGTAATGATTTCTCGCTTGCTCTCCAAACTAACAATTCCTGCAAATAGTATTAATAGGCTTTGTAATTCTCAGTAAATCTCTCACAACTGAACAACACTAATCCTTGCCAAGTTATCAAAATTCATGTGACACATTCTCGTATGCCATAACCAACTATCATTAATCTGAGTCATAAAACATTTTCCATCAGCACCCTTAAGTTGATAGATATTCCCCTAAGACTTCTTTCCCATAGCAATCAATATTATGGATCCTTTTTGGATCTCAAATCTCTCATCTTTAAACACAAGATCATATCATTTTCTACACATCTAACCAACACTCAAGAAATTATTCCTTAAACCATTAACATAGTAGACATCTTCAGTATGATGCTTGCCATCAAAACTTACTGAACCTATCCCATAGATTTTAGCACTAGTATCATCTCCAAACATAACCAAGCCTCCATCATATTTTTAAAGCTTAAAAAACTTACTCTTATCACTAGTAATGTGATGTGAACAACCACTATCAACTACCCATAAATTCTTTTCCTGCTTAGCATGTAGGGTAGAGATAACTGTACCTTCATTTTTCTCCTTCTTTGGAGGGCTTTCTTTTACCTGTCTTAAAGAATTAGCAGAAGTAGGTTCATCCTTAATCGCTAAAAAAAAGCATTCATAGTCATCAAGATCTTCATATTCTGAATCCTCATCAAATATATTAGCATTCTCATTCACATAATTGTTACCAAAATTTCACCTATAGGTCATTTTGGTCGAGCTGAAATATGACTACTTCTAAGGTGAAAGGTACTTCAATAAAATTTTGCTAACCATTATCAGTTGCATATGAAGTTTTCAAATGAAGTTAAGTTCTTATTATTTAACTTTTTACAAATAGAAAGAGATTACAAAACTTACATGATATTTTTTTATTTCATTCATTTTGAAATGTAAATGTATAAAATGTTGTTGTCTTATACAACAAGATCAAAAAAATGCTCAAAAATCCCACACAAGCCATGGGAATGACTAAACTTAATTGATACAATATAGAGTGCAAGCTATATATTTGAAGAATAAATAAAGGAAAAACACATGAGGAGAGTTCATATCCTTCATTTCCTTGTAATGTTGGTGTTGATCCTCCTATCTTCAGCTTGATCTTCTTATCTTCAACTCCTCTCGCACGTAGTCTTCAGATGTACCTACAATGATTGAAAGATTTGGCTAGAGCTCAGGATATAAAAACTCATCATATGTTTCATCAACACACATATGACTTACAACTTTGATGCATTAAATCAACTCAGCCATTATCAAATAAATGCAAAGGAGCCAAATTAGATCATCAAATGAAAGTGAAATCATCAGGAAGAGAATTGAACTTCATTATTTTTCTAACTAGTTTGTTCATTATGTAGGTATAGGTTCATCTTTCATTTCATAGTTCATCTCTTTTTACATTTCAGCATGTGGCAAAAAAATGGGCTCCCACAAGGGTTGAGCCCAACACGTGTCTTTTTCTTAAGCTCTTTTTCTTAAGCAATTGAGAGAGTACATTTCAAATAAACATGCATGTTTAAAATAAAACAATGCATATAAGGAATAGTGCCTCTTGCAAAGGTCACAGGAACCACTTTCAAAAGCATGGAAGCCATGTTAAATTATAGTAAACAGAGCAATAGGGGCAATTTTTTATAAAGACAACAATCTCATGTCATTAAACAATCTTTTGATCACTTGAGAATAGTCCAATGACAAAGCGTTAATGCAAAGGAGGGTCTTTCCACTATGGAAAGTGATAAGAAGCTAAGGAAATCTTGAATGTAATAGTCATAAAGGACAGTCCTCAAGTCCATTTAAAATAATCAAGCAAGACCTATAACCACAGTCCATTGTCAAAGTGAGGTATCATAGCTTGAAATCCCAACTACACAAGGTCAGAAAGTGTGGTAATAAAAAGCTTTCATGATACAAGGTCAATCTTGATTAGGGACGGTCTATAGTAAGCCATTTGAGATAGCTCTACAATCTTCACATATGGCATCAACAAAAGATAATACATGCCAAGAACAACAATACATGGAGTCATAGTGAAGCAGTGAATAATACTTCTGAATGATTACATTAGAACAACAATATCGATGTAATTAATCATATATCAAGAGTAGTACAATCATAAGTAGTAGTAGCTATAATGGAGAACTACCAGAGTAGTTGAAAGATTGATCCCTTATGATTATCATAAACAAATACCATTGATAATGCACAATGAAAATGAGAAGATTTTACTATTGATTTATGAATCAAAACAATGATTTATGTAGTCATGAAGAAACAGTGATAAGTTACATACTTGCCCATGATAGAGAAATCAATGAAAGATAAGTTGCATAAAATAAAAACTCACGCCATCATCAATTAAAGGTGTAGACACCTAAAAATGACCTAGGCCTGCAAGCTTCATTTTTACCACTTTCGTCCTAGCATAATTATGACATTTAATCCTTGGTCCACATTCGTTTATTAATTAAATAATTCATAATTATTTAATTAATTCATGCCCTTTTATTCTCCATGATTATTAAATAAATAAAGTTTATTTATTTATTAAATACGCCATTAATTATCTAGGTCTTCCTCTAATTAAATAAATTTCTAAATTTATTTAAATCACCCTTCTTCGGTCATTTCTTCTTGATTATTAAATGAATAAGTTTTTTATTTATTTATTTAATGTCACTAATTGTCATAATTAAATGAATTGATTAATTTATTTAATTATTAATCTTATCTTCCAAATTAAATAATTATCTTTAATTATTTAATTGTCAAAATTAATATTCATCTCATTTTAAATAAATGAAATTATTTAAAATGTCATCACAATCTTAACTGACAGTCTATTTTGGTAAATAATCTAAAAAGATTATTTATTTGTCTCACAAAATTCATATTTGAATTACTTTAATTCAAAATGGTAGCTTTCTTCCAAAAAATCAAATAAAGCAAGCAGATTCTTGTTTTTTTTAAAGCTGCTTTTCAGTCCACCTTTTATCTTTTTGATTTTTGGAATCTCACAAAGCAGACTATCTTTATCTTCTTAATTTTGAAAATCTTTATTTTTAAAATTAATTATCTCATCTTTTCTCCACCGCCGATCTGATATTCTCAGATGACATCTTGATCACTCATTTAAGGATTTTTCCCTAACCCTAATTAGGGATTATCAAATGAAATTGTGTCCTCTGATTTTAGGTTTCTGTCAAGAGTCGATCTTGTCCGTCCATTCAAAATTTTGTTTTCTATAAAAAGACAATTTTGTTCATAATTTTGGGGACCACTTCATTAATATAGGCATTATAGTCATTTAGTATTCATAGTATTATTTTCATTTATCATATTATCATAGGCATAGGAATTTAAGATTCAAATCCTTTAAAGCTTGTTTAGGAAAATGGCATAGTCAAGATTGCTCACACACTCGATCTGAGGGCAACACAAATCAACAAGTTAGAAGGTGTAATGGAGATTAGCCATGGAGTTTCAAGACACTGGGTGAGATTGTTCTATTTTTTGTGTTTTTATTTACTTTCCTTTGTACTTCATTACTTCTTTAGGTTTATTGTGCTTTCAATTTATTGAATCTAATCCTTAGAAATTTACCCTTAGTTACATTGGTGAACCCAACGTGAATCCTTTGATCTAGCTTGCCTTTTGCAGGTTTTATTGACTTTTTGTTGCAGATCTGTTAGTTTTTGGACAAAACCCCAGGTTTTACCAATTTCTTCATATATTATACACAGCTACAAATTTTTTTACAATATTTTTAGAGAATCTTTTACATCATCTCAAGAGGCTACAGTAAAAAAATTGAGGGTTTATCATCATTTTTGTGGAAGTTCTTTTTATTTTAATTATTTTCATAAAATTGATTTTTTGGACGCAAATTGATGAATTTTTCATAATTTTTTACATTTTTGGAAATCTCTTTAAATTTTAATGGGGGTCTATGTTTTACATATTTAATTTTAAGGTCAAATACAATGCAAAAAAATCCAATCTTCATTTTTTGTATGGTTTTCACAAATCCGCGTTTCTGGGTGTAAAATAGGGAATTTTTTTGACTTCTTTACATTTCTGGAAAGCTATTAGAAAATTAGCAGGGATCTCTTCTTTACATTTTTATATTTCAGATCAATAAAATTGTCAAATAATAAAATCTAATTCGGCTATGTCAAAAGTATCTGAAATTGCAATTTTCTGATGAGCTTTGTTTTTTTTTTTCTTTCTTTGGCTGCATTATAATATTGTTTTTTGATCTTGTAGGTGATCATAAGGAGCTATAGTAGCAGCAATATCAGTCATATATAACAGATTGGAAAGCAAAAACTTTCGGGTTTGCATAAACATATGTTTGTCGAAGACTAAAAATAAAAAAAACTCATAACTTGTGGTCTTGCAGGTTCGAGTGTCAAAGACTGAAAACTAAACATTGTGCTTCTCTTTTTTTTAGATTAGTACACACTTCCTTTGGTGCATTAAAATGAATGTGTGCTTGATTTTTTCTGACTGTGCTTGAAGGTGGTAGGTGATTATGCTCTCACCTTGTGAAAACTAGGTGATCAGAAAACCAGACCCACCTTATTTTTTGTCACCCTCACGATTTGGTAATCGAAGTATCCTCTCCCCTTGCGCTTCAAGCGATCCTGGGTGTAAGAGAAACGGTTACTGACTCTAGAACTTGGGCCTGTTCTGGTGGGAAAAAGTACTCACCCCAGGACGACTCAGACCGGTAGCACCCTGAACCCGAGGGACTTCCAGCCGGTATATAAAAGTGGATTCTTGGGGAAAACCCAAGAATCACAAGTGTGGTTCCGACGAGATGGATCCGAAAGGGGACTCTCGCTGCATGGATCATGCCCCATGAATGGAATGCCTATATTAAACACCTCTTGTCTTAGTGTCCAACCTTCTATTGGTCGTTGCTTGATATAGTGCAGGGTACAGTATCATGCCCGAAGACACTCACTACTGATCCCCTTGAGTAGAGATAGCAATTCTTGGGATGTCATTACCCAAAGAATCTAAATTTGGTGTGCTCGAATGACGTTAATGAGCCATGGAGGGGAGCTAATGCCACCAAAATTCTAAGCTATCTGCTCTCGAGAAGGAAAGGTGTTTATCACCAATTCGGGGTATATCGGTGGGCTTATATAAGTGCTTGTTGGATTACTCAAACATTATACACAACAGTCACAAATCTGGACACAAACAATCGACCTTAAACAACTCAGACTTTTCAAACAAAACATCAAAAAACTATCTTAGTCCTCATTTTGAACTTAGACTTTGCATTGTCCATCATAGTCCTCATTTGGCATCTAGACTTGGCATTGGTCATTTTACTTAGTCAACATCTTCATTGTCACCTTGGCATTTGGCATCCTTTCTTGACCAATTTTATCACCTTGCATTAGTCATTTCCCTTGGACAAACGTCATTATCACTTTGCATTTAACAACATCATGACATCCACCACCTTGTCTTCCCTTCACCAACATATTGATAGGCTTGCTAGTAAAGTTGAATACCAATTACTCTATAGAGGTCAATACCAACAAGCCTTAGACCTTAGGAGACAATTCATCCAAACCAACAATCAATGTCCTTCGTACCAACAATCCATGAGTCCTAGTCCTCCATCCATCTACCCACACTACCAAAATTCACTTAATACCATTCATGACATTAGTCCACAACAAACGTCCACTTACCACCCTTATCCTAACCTTGACAAGGGAAACCAACTGACCACTAGTCCATTGCAAGTCTCCACGTCATATGCTAGTCCTTCACCTATCAATCATGTCAATGTCTACATGCCTTATCAACCACCTATCAACTCATGTAAAGTCCCCACATCATACCATATCAATCCAGTCCAAGTCTCCACGTCCTATTTTAGTCAACCTTACACTAATCTAGTCCAAGACTCCATGGCATATCCGGTCGAAGTCCCCATGTCACATCCTAATCCAGTCCAAGACTCCATGTCATATCCAGTCCAAGTCTCCACGTCATATCCTAGTCCTTCACATACTAGTCCAGTCCAAGTCCCCACGTCCTATCCTAGTCCGTCATTCATTAATCATTTTCAAGTCACCCCCTCACAAGCCACATCTAGTCATGAAAATTCTATCATTACTCAAAGTCAAATCACATTTAATAAACTTGAGGATACATGTCAAAATGAAAGCCCAAAGCATGACCTTATAATGTCACCCTCATGTCAAGGACAAGGTTGTCCATCCCATGACCCTATCTTTCAGTCCATCCATGAAGTCCTTCTAGACAATCATGAAATCCAAAACACACCTCTCCTTGACAACGACTCTATTTCTTACTGTATCATCCACAACAACCCCATCTTTGACCAAGACCCCATCATTGACCAAGAAGTCCAAATCCATGAAAACCCCATCTTCGACCAAGACCCTACCATGGACCAAGAAATCCAAAATGATCCACTCCTTGACCTTTATGCCATGCATGATCAAACACTTGCTGACCCTATAAAGGCCTCGACTATTGGCACTTCCCACGATGAGACACTTGCCTCCATGGGACACATAGACGATATTCCTCCAGAACAAGAATCTTCCACTAGGGACATGCTTGCATATGATCAAGTTATAGCTAAAATCATTGGACTCTATGACACTAAACATAATGATGGATTTGACATTTCCTTGGAAGCACCAACAAAATCATCTGAACCTGACATGTCACACGATCAAACCAAAGATCTCAGTTAGGAATATGTCCAACATGGCAATGAAGCTAAGACACTTTATCAACTAGGGTCATCTATCTTTGTCAGAGCAGGCTTTCTTGCAGATGAAAATATTACAAGTGACAATATCCACATACCTAATGATGGGTTAGCATCTTGCTTTCAAAACAACAAATACCCCATCGCAAATAGAATCTGCCAAAACATGCAATATCAAGGCAAAGGACTAGGCATAAATGAGCAAGGCATTCTAGAACCAATACAGCTTCTGACAAATTATAGACATCAAGGTCTTGGTTATTCCTTAGATAGAAAATCAAACGATGTCAGTGGTACCTCCTCGATACTGGGGGAAACCTTTTCAGATACAAATGTCAAAATGGAATCCAGGAGAAGTCCTTGTAATAAGATTGCTGCCAACACCCCCTCCACCCACACCATGAACTATCATTCCATCATAAATAAACCTTCCCTTTGGAACCAACAAAAAAAAAAGTCTTATAAGTCAAAATATCAAAATCAAATTTCAAAGGCCATTGAATCAAACAAAAGGACAAGTGGACAAATGAAATTAAAATGGATCCCAAAGAAACATGGATCAAACAAAGACACCAAGTCAAATACAAAAGTCAATCAAAATGTGGAGCCACAAGACAAGAGGACTCCCACATATAACACATGTCCACCTCCTTCAAAATGGTCATCAATCAAGGCATATAAAAGTGTTGGTTCCAAACACCATCCCTCCAAAATCCGTCATCCACCATACCAAGTTTGGAAAATAAAAAGTGATTCATTCAAACATCCAAACAACCTTTCCACGTCTACCATCATTCGTCATAACCCTACATCTCATCTAAAGTCCAATGATCCCACGTCACAAATCCGTCACATCTTGGCAGCAACTCTTTACCACAAGGACTCTCATGGCACTCTATCATGTGCGTATTTTGATAAGGCCAACTCTAGTATCAGAAAGGATCACAATGACACCAATCAGTTGTATACAAGCGCTATGATCCTGACAAGACAACTCCTTCAGCAAGGTCATTATTGGCATATCATGGCACCAGTCTCTACATCGGCACCATCAGTGGAATCAGAACAGTCAGTGGTCATCTAAAGTATCTAGGCTATCCACAAAATCAAAAATACAAAAAAAATGAAAAATGTAAAACATCGTCACCCTGATGAAAACCTGGAAAACAGGCGTCTTGGTGACACCAAAAAAATCAAAAAGTCAAGAAAATAGTAAAGAGAAAAATTTCATCCAATGGTGAAAACCTGGCAAACAGGCGCCCTGGATAAGTACCATGATGAAAACCTGGCAAACCGGCGTCATGTGTAAAATAAATCATCTATGTGGACTCTTACACTTGGGGGCAAGTCGTCTCATCTCCTAGGCCTTCCTCTTGGCATTGGCATCTAACCATTTAATCCATATCATTCCCACCTATCTTGGTCTTGACATAAAACTGGCAAACATAAATCATGTTTTGGGAAAACTTTTGACATACCTATCCTTCGGTCATACACGATTCACGAAACATCATTTCATTGACCGTCATAGTCTTATTGTCCTTATACGACATAGTCCTTGAAAATCATATGACAATTCCATTAGTTTCATGTCTCTCGTCTTTTACCAAGGCCACCCCCTATTCTTTCATGCCTGTCACCTATCTTGGCTTTCCCTTGTCAAACGGTCTAAGGATAATCATCATCCCATCTAGTCCTAACCAATTCATTCCAAATGCAACAAGTCTAATCCATACAAGCGCATTATCCAAAATTTTACTTGACTGCGTTCCTGGCCCGGCTATAGACCGCCATACTTTTGTCACATTATTGTCATCCTCCTCACGTTGTTTCGGGATGGGCCCTTCCCCCGTCAAACAATGTTGTCATCACCTATCAATTGGTATTCAACTTGACTAGGGGCACAATCATGTTTGTCCTTGGATTATCATGTGTAGGCATCAATCATATGCATTTGTCATGATCGTCTTAAACGTCAAAATCTAAAAAAATCATAAAATGACAAAAAGACAAAAACATCATAAAATGTCCTGAAGAAAGACCAAAAACATCATAAAATGTCTTGAAGAAAGACCTAAAAATCATAAAACGTCCTGAAGAAAAACACAAAAACATCCAAATCAATGTCAAAATCCTAAAAATGGAGTCAAAGTCAGTCATGTCAGTCAGTCCATGTCATTGTCTAACTATGTTGTCTCTACGCATTTGCTACATAGGCAAGGCCATCAGTCGATGAGTCCCCGAGACATTAGGTCAGTCCTTTTAGGTTGGTCCAAATAAAATCATGGAATTTGTCACAATCGTCACATCGGTCAAATAAGTCAAACATAGTCAAACTCAGACACAGGACAATCATTTGAAATGTCAATGTCAAAATTGGTCAAAATCAAACAACACAGTCCAATCAATCATACAGTCAACATCAGTCAACTTGTCAAAACATATTAGTCAAAACAATGTCAGTCTCATCAACCTTTGGTCATTTTCAAGATGTGTCCTTTTTGGAGTTAGACCTCATCAAAATGTCCTTTGCCTTTTCAGGATGTGTCCTTTCTGACAATAGGCTCTGTCAAACTGTCAACACCGTCAAATTGGAAAAAATCTTAAACTGTCAAAACTGTCAAACCGACAAGAAATCAATCTTTGGCAAACAAAATAAAATGGTTGTTAATCTTTCTGGTCTATCTTGTCTTATCTTTTGACTATCTTGGCTATTTTGTCTTATATTTTTACTGTCTTGTCTTTTTTGTCATGTTACTAGCTACCTCAAGGATGTCCCATGAAGGATTTAGAGGTGCGATGACATCTCCTGGCCTATTTTATTTTCTTTGACTGTTGTTTGTGGATTGTCTCGACAAAAAGACTAGGGCAACATGACCCTTAGTATGAGTTAGGACATTCCTTGTCTGTGACTGTCTATTTTTCAAGTAGATGACCTTGCACACCTTGGTCTACGTCATATCATGGTGTTTTTTGTCCATTTGTGTCATTTTTACCGCCCAATGATGATTAAGAGCAATAAATATTAAAGTCCTATGGCAATGTTTTGAAGGATTTGGTCTAGGAACTAACATGCATCTCCTTTAGCCTTTTCATCTTCTCTCGCCCATCTCATATAGGCATTGCATCCATATCATCATCCATATCTTTTGCACTAACATTTCTTTCTCTTCATATTCTAGTCTTCTCATTAATTTCGAGAGCACACCCATGTTCTTGGAACTTGTCTGTCCTCTCGAGGGGGCATACCGCAACCCTCCTCGTCATTCTTCCTCATCTTATTTTGCACTGGGGCATATTTGTGACTTATTTTCTTTGTCACAATGCGACATGCTACATTATGACAAAAAGGGGCAAAATGTAGACACCTAAAAATGACCTAGGCCTGCAAGCTTCATTTTTACCACTTTCGTCCTAGCATAATTATGACATTTAATCCTTGGTCCACATTCGTTTATTAATTAAATAATTCATAATTATTTAATTAATTCATGCCCTTTTATTCTCCATGATTATTAAATAAATAAAGTTTATTTATTTATTAAATACGTCATTAATTATCTAAGTCTTCCTCTAATTAAATAAATTTCTAAATTTATTTAAATCACCCTTCTTCGGTCATTTCTTCTTGATTATTAAATGAATAAGTTTTTATTTATTTATTTAATATGTCACTAATTGTCATAATTAAATGAATTGATTAATTTATTTAATTATTAATCTTATCTTCCAAATTAAATAATTATCTTTAATTATTTAATTGTCAAAATTAATATTCATCTCATTTTAAATAAATGAAATTATTTAAAATGTCATCACAATCTTAACTGACAGTCCATTTTGGTAAATAATCTAAAAAGATTATTTATTTGTCTCACAAAATTCATATTTGAATTACTTTAATTCAAAATGGTAGCTTTCTTCCAAAAAATCAAATAAAGCAAGCAGATTCTTGTTTTTTTTAAAGCTGCTTTTCAGTCCACCTTTTATCTTTTTGATTTTTGGAATCTCACAAAGCAGACTATCTTTATCTTCTTAATTTTGAAAATCTTTATTTTTAAAATTAATTATCTCATCTTTTCTCCACCGTCGATCTGATATTCTCATATGACATCTTGATCACTCATTTAAGGATTTTTCCCTAACCCTAATTAGGGATTATCAAATGAAATCACGTCCTCTGATTTTAGGTTTCTGTCAAGAGTCGATCTTGTCCGTCCATTCAAAATTGTGTTTTCTATAAAAAGAAAATTTTGTTCATAATTTTGGGGACCACTTCATTAATATAGGCATTATAGTCATTTAGTATTCATAGTATTATTTTCATTTATCATATTATCATAGGCATAGGAATTTAAGATTCAAATCCTTCAAAGCTTGTTTAGGACAATGGCATAGTCAAGATTGCTCACACACTCGATCTGAGGGCAAGACAAATCAACAAGTTAGAAGGTGTAATGAAGATCAGCCATGGAGTTTGAAGACACTGGGTAAGATTGTTCTATTTTCTGTGTTTTTATTTACTTTCCTTTGCACTTCATTACTTCTTTAGGTTTATTGTGCTTTCAATTTATTGAATCTAATCCTTAGAAATTTACCCTTAGTTACAAAAGGCATAGTTAGCTGGAGTTTAAAAGACCATTTCTCATGGCAGATAATGCAGTTTAAAGACTGATAAAGAATCTAAGAAAACATGCGCAGCTTGGCGTTGTATGGGGATTGTTTAATGGAATAGTTCAAAGGATAGAAATTGTCACAGATCAAATTCTAACAGAGGTGATGACACATTCATGGAGTGGCCGATAAAA
Organism: Sequoia sempervirens; assembly: GCA_007258455.2. Taxonomy (NCBI): domain Eukaryota; kingdom Viridiplantae; phylum Streptophyta; class Pinopsida; order Cupressales; family Cupressaceae; genus Sequoia; species Sequoia sempervirens. Next base: position 487,360,791 of record VDFB02047230.1, on the reverse strand, counting down.
ATAAAATAAATACCCTCTTACATTCTTATGTTGAGGTTTCTAGTTTCAAAATCGACTATGGTTGATTTATTTTTGCATGCCTTTGTATCTGCCATGAGAAAGGAAATTTAAAGTTAACTATGTCTATGGAGGGACCATGGACTTCAATAACAATCCCTCAACACTTGCACAGAAAAAATCAAGGATGAAGTCGCGACCATGATCTAAAAAGAATAAAAATAATAGTATATGTGGTCTACAAAAGGTGTATATGCACAAGAAGCCGAGTAGAATGAAGGAGGACCTACATGTTTTAGAAAGGAAGCCATGGCAAGCAACAAGGTATAAACACAATGCAAAGAAAAAAACCGCGGCCATGAGGAAATCATGAAAGTGCTTGAAAAGAGAGAGCAAAGAAAAGATTTATAATCTTTTCTTTCAAAAAATGGAGAATCAAAACACTTTTTATCTTTTTCTGCAAATGAACTCGGGCTCGAAGCTGAGCAAGGACAAAATATAGCAAGAGAGACCCTGAAATAAGCCATGACTAGACAAAAAATAGAGGAAAACATCTTGCAGAGGCCGAATATGTAAAGAATGTGCAAAGATAAGTGAAAATTTCTCTCTTTTTAGTTGCCAGCAAACACAAGAAGCACACAGGTGGACTTACCAAATAGATTTTGCATGTTTTCTGCATGAAAGACTCCCAGTGAAGAAGCTCCACTTCCAAACCCTAGCATGGAAGTGCACAGTTCCAATAAGAAGCAAATGAAATGAAATGAAGAATGATGCCACAGGTGTTTTGATTTTAGGGTTTCTATTACCCTAATTTGGCTAACCCCTTTATGTGAATTTTTTCACTTTCTTTTAATCTTTTTATGCAATGTTAATACCTTTGCTATGTTTTGCATGAGTTGCAAAAAAAATTAAGTTAGCTCCCCTTTTTTTCATTAAAATAGATTTGAATGTAAAACATTAATAAAGTGGTGTGCTATAAACCACTTTGTTAAATGTTATATAAATGCAAAAAATAAACATGTGTTGCCTTCAACAGGTAATGAAAAAATGAGATAGTTGCAAATTGATTAGCTCCATGTCCATTCATGCAAAAATCAAGAGGTGGAGTTATACTTAAGTCTCTTTTAGGTTAACAAATCATGCAAAAATAGAAGAGTGGAGTTCAACTGAGGTTTCAAAGTTTCATTTTTAGCTGGAAAAACCTTTTTTGGAGTTCTTTTGTTCATGCACATTGAGGGGGGAGTTTGAAACTATTTGAGCTCAGTTTGCTTTAGTTGTGGGCCCCCTTTTCATGGGTTTTCATCTTTTCTCGTGAGAGGGTTTTTGGAGATATTTTTCACTTCTAGTTAGCTGCTTCAGCCACCTCCTAGCTCTTGGAGTTACCTATTGTATATATTGAAAAAGACTTAGTCTTTTTCCTCAATTCTTACTTCCTTTATTCTCTTACACATTGCAGAGAGATCAGAAAGACTTGTAACTCAACATTATTTTTTACAGTTTTAATATAGCAGTAATTTATTTTCAGCAGATTGTTTAGAGTTTTGCAGAAGTTCCTTCAGCATATTGAATATAATAAGTGTTTACCTTCTCAATTTCTAGTTGTTTGCCTCTTTATAATTATTTGATGCAAATTTGATTTGTTTTAATCAAGAAACCTTTAATTTTTTGTCTCATTTATGGTTGCTTGTACACAGAAGTAGTTTTATCATAGGTTATAGATTGTGCTTCTTCAATTTGTCTTCTCTATTAGGTTGTGAAAACCTTGTTTTCCTTCATAAAGGAAGATTAAACAAGCCTCTTTGTGAAATATTTATGTGCTTAAGGTTCCTAAGTTGAGTTTTGTTAACAAATTTCTCTAAGTATTAGTTGTGAATAAGTCTGCATAGTAGATATTCTTTGGTGCATCACCTCCTAGAAATAGTCTTCCATTCGAAGTTTCCAGTTTTTCAAAAGTTATCTTTCTTCCTTTTTCCCACTTAAGTTATTAGATTCTATGAGATCTAAAGGGGAGCTATCCCATAACCTGGAGATTCATCTTCACTATGAGCATACCCACAGGCTCGAAGATGTTTCCATATTTCACGAGATTATTGAGTGCATAAACTTGGCATCCGAGTGCAATCTTCATGAAAATAGTTTTTGGCACGCCCGATGGGACTCTGAAGCTCACTTCAAAGAGAGAATTCAAAATTTTCAAACTCTTTTTCTGATATATACAACAGTTTTTTACCTATTGGAGGTTTAAATTCATACTTGGTGACTTCGTTTTTTCTTATTTTAGTGCAGATTCAGTATCAAGTAGCACACGAGAAGAATTCAAACAAGAGGAAATGTTGATCCCTTTGAATACCTAAAACTTTCATCACCCAAGAGAAGAGGTAGAACAACAAGGAGATTAAGGAGATCAAGATCACATTCAACATTGAGATCTCATTCTACACCTCCTAGTATCGGATTTGCAAGTTCAATGCCAGTTTTTCTAGCACAACTAGTGTCTATACTGCAGGTACCAAATCCAAGAGTTCAAGCCTCCAATGGCCAGAGCTCATACGTTTGTACCATTCAATGGGGGAATCCCATTGAATCTGAAACAACATGATGACATACCAATGGTTGCACTTAAAAGTCTACCTATTTTCACTAGTGAAGATCCGACTACACTAGTAGAGCATATAAGGGATGTAGCTTCACTTTGTGGAGTTCATCATGTTACACAAGAGAATGTGGCGTTGAGACTTTTGGTGGCTTCATTAAAAGGAAAAGCACTCTAGTGGTTTAGAAGCTTACCTATTAATTCCATTGCAACATGGGATGATTTGGGAGATAGATTGAATAGGCAATTCTCAGATAAGTTAGATCATCTTTCTCTTGTTGAGCAGATGACAACCATTAAAAGAGCTCCATAAGAGCAGATGATTGATTTCAATTTTTTGTTTCAAAGAGCCTAGAATAGAATCCAAATAATGGTAAGACCTTCACCTGATCATGCATTCTTGTATTATCTCAGAGCATTAAATAGTGATATTGTTGTAATGATACAATCTATGGGTGGAGTTACATTACCTACAATGTTTGATATTGCTATTAGAGCTGAAAATAACCTTATTCAGGCTGATAAGATTTCACCAAGGCCTCCTATGTCTATTTTCCCTGATATTCAGCCTTCAATGTCTATCCAAATACCTCCTATTTCTCCATTACTTGTTGTTCCAGCCTTAGGCTATCAAAAAGTTGTTTAAAATAATGTTGTTCTAGCACATTCAAACTTACAAGAGCTTAGAGGTACCCAATAGGAAATGGAAAAATTACTGCAAACTATTAGCAATGAATTAGTGATCCTCAAGAAGCAACAAGGTCAAAATTTCAAACCTTACCAAGTACCATTTCAAGCAAATAGACCACCTTATCAGGCTGACTACCAAGGATAGAGAAGATATTTCAAAGTTAGGCCTAATCAGCCATATAATCAAAATGCTACTAATTCCTCAAAAGAGCTTATACATGTGAAGAATAATATGGCACAAGATTATGTGTGATGTTATCCATGTAATCAACCTCATAACCAAGCTATGTGCATGAATGGAGTGGTCAATCAGGCTCTTATGGTGCAGAGCAACTATGAGACTTTTGAAAATACAACAAAGGAGAATAATGATCAACAAGATCCTCAAACACAACATAATGATCTTGATGTTGCCATGATGAATTGGCAAGGCAATGAATTTTGTGGAGTTAATCAAGTTCAAGGACACAACCAATCATCTACCTCCATTGCAATGAACACAAGGTCAAAAAAGAGGGTTGTTGATCTAAGACAACAAGCTATTTCTAAGGAGCAACAAGCAAATAAAGACCAACAACAAGTTGGTAAGGAGAAAAATCAGACTTCTACATCCCAACAAGGGCATGCTCAGCCTTCTACAGCTTAGAATATTCAGATTTTACCAAGAGGACAAACTCAAGCTACTAAAGAACAACCAAAGACTCAATCATAGCCATTACCGGTACAAATTGAAGTTGTTCCCAAAGTACAACAAAAGGTTAGTACTCCAGCATTTAATATTGTTGATCATATGAAGAAACCCACAGTTAGCTTGTCCTTGTTGGATGTATTTCACATTCCTGTGCAAAAGGATATACCGCAGGAGGCTTTAGCTAGGATTTCAATTTTTGATGAGTCTACTAAAGAGCAGACTAGAGTTCTTGCAAATAGTCTAGAAGTAAAGAATGTGCAGCCAACCCAAGAGGTAAAGCCACCTTCATTGTATTTAAGTCTAATTATTGGTGATAATATAGTGCATAACTACATGATAGACTCAGGAGCAAGCAACTTTGTTATGCCTAAATAGTTGATGGATAAGTTAGGACTGATTTATGAGCCATTGTCAAAAGTGGTAGTCCAATTAGATGGTACAACCATTAATTCTATTGGAGTGATTAAAATTATGGCCCTTACCTTACATGCTTTTCCAAACTTCTCAATTCCACAGGATATTTATGTCATTGATTTGCCACCTTTCTTTTCCATTTTCCTTTGTAGAGATTTTACTGCAAATTTGGGTAGATATTTATCATCAGATTGTTCACATATGTTTTTTAGAACTAGATATGGCACTGGAGTGACCATCAAGTTAGAACCACAGGCTAAAGACCATATTGAGCCTTATGTTACAAATCTTATAAATGAAAACCTAGCTATCCATGAGCAGGAGGATCAATCCATGACACTAGACCCTAGTGTACCTATTGAGGGCATACCTAATATAAATTTAGATGAGTGGGCAGCCGAGAATCACAAGGTTGATCCTTTTAGTCACATGGATGAAGTAGGTTTGGGCATTTACATGATTCAAGAGCCTGATGTAATTGTTCCAAATCTGGTTAAAGATGAAAAACAACTAGAATAGCAAGGTATTAGCTTTGGAAGCTATATTTTGATGGTTCAAGAAGTAAAGTAGGTGTTGGTTGAGGAGCCATGCTGATTTCACTCGATGGAGAAAAGTATTATTCAACACTTCTCTTTGCTTTCAGTTGCTCAAGCAATATGTTGGAAGGCTTGCAACATGATCATGAAGTATGGATGATTGTGTTGGTTATGTTGGCATTGATGTCAACATGGTAATAACTACATGATAATGACTACATGAGAAGTTTTCTTGGTTTACCGGAAGTTGTTCTCTTCCGGTAACACTCCTTTGTGATGGATTAGTATGTTGGTATTTGAGTCCATAACTCATCAGAAGATCTGATATGACTCTAATCTCCTAACCATGTTTTGTTAACTCATTCAGACTAATTTTTCTTGGATCTTGAGACATTCTTTTGTCTATGAATAGAAAGTTATCTCTAAAAAAGTTCAACTTTGTATCCTACTATTGTTTTGTGTGTGGTGTACTGTGCGAGAGACTCCACATTCTACTAAGGTGAACATTCTTATGTTGTGGTTGAGCTATCAGTCTCTTTACTAGTAGTATGATGGGAAATTAATGTTTTCTAATATCCGAAAGGTGTTTGCTTTGAGGATTATTTGTTGGTTTGAAGAATTGTTTTGTAGTCTTGGCCGACTCAGTGAATGCAATATATTATGAAGACTAATAGCCAACTCGGCATAAGAAGCAAAAGAAGGGAAGAAAAAATGAGATAAAAGGTGTGAGTGTGTTGTGTGTGAGCAAGTGAACAGAATTAATGTTTTCTCAGATCCGAAAGGTGTTTGCTTTGAGGATTATTTGTTGGTTTGAAGAATTGTTTTGTAGTCTTGGCCGACTCAGTGAATGCAATATATTATGAAGACTAATAGCCAACTCGGCATAAGAAGCAAAAGAAGGGAAGAAAAAATGAGATAAAAGGTGTGAGTGTGTTGTGTGTGAGCAAGTGAACAGAGGAGAAGATTAGAGCTTAAATGCTTTATCAGTAGTACAAATTTGTTGAGAAATGCAGTGCTTCTATTCTGAGCTTCAATGCAACCGAACCTTGCACATTGAAGGTGTATTCCATCAGTTCATTCTTTGGTAGTGAGCCACTATCATTGTATCTTGGCAGTGAGCCATCTTTTGTATTCAGGATGTGAGCCTTTTAAGGACAGTGAGTCCTGGCAGTAAGCCCTGTAATATTTTGTATTTGGATAAATATATTGTGAGTTAACCCTCACCATGGTTTTTCCCTCATTGGGTTTTCCACGTAAATATCCTGGTGTTCTTGTGTGTGTTGCATTGACTTGGTTTTATGTTCTCTCTTACTGATTCAGTCAAAATAGTAAAATGGTTAAGTGGATTTTATTATCAATTTGTGCAAAACTGATTCACCCCCCCTCTTAGTATTCTGGATGTTCAACAATTGGTATCAGAGCTTGGTTCCTTGGAAGAAGCCTAACAACTTGAGGAAGGTCCCAGAATTTGAATATAATTTTTTTTCCCTCGGAAGTTACCACTGCTGAATTTTCAGAAGAAATGGAAGCCCTAAACAACAAGTTGATAAAGACAAATGAGTACATTGAAAATCTACAAAGTACATGTATGAATGCATGCAACCTATTGATTGGAGGAGAAGAAATCATTACTAGTTGATGCAATTATAGGAAGGCCTTCAATCAATCAAACTCAAATTCACTTGATTAAAACTAGCTTTTAGCCTCCAAACCCTACCTAGGGTGATTTCTCTTCAAACTTCACAAATCCTCTAGTAGGTGTGTAGACCTATCTTTTTTATCATAACTTACAAACTACCTAACAAATCCTCAATCAATAAACCATTTCAAGCACCCATTAAACTAATACAAAACATATCCCAAAATCATCAAAATAGGGCTTCTACATTGTCCAACTTGGCCAATTAGGCATGTTTTACAAAGCAACACCACTTCAATCTTCCTCTCAATCCCAAAACACAATTGGAAGTCATAACCAGTCCACATAAACACCAAATCTCCAACTTTTAACTCACACAAAGCCCTTCAAGTCACCTTTTTACCAAACCCTTACTTTTGTTAGATTTGGAGAGGGTTTATTGAAAGTATGCTTTCCAGACCTCAAGAAACTTTGCCACCACTTCAAACACAACCCATTATGTCTATACATTCCTAAAACACATTCATTATATGCTTCCCCCAAGATTTACACACATTTCCACTCTCAAACCTCTCAATTTCACTCAAAACCCACCATTTTCCCAAACTAGGGCATCAATCCCACACCATCAAAAGACCTCCCCCACTCTTGAAACCATTTTCACACTATACCCACACCCTAATGAGCCATTCCACTGAGTTACAGGGAGATACAGTGGGTGGAATGGCTTATATTGACATGTTACACAATCAAACCCTTAAAACAAGGTTACACAAGCAGTCTCAGCAAAATGAGAATAAAATCCTTTAAAACTAATGTAACCTCCCCAAAACACCACCAAAAGAGAGATAACTCAGGTTTTCATCAAATTCAAAAACTTTTAGAACAAAACCCTATTGCACAAAACCGTACCAAGTCTGAGAACAGTAAAATTGCACAGAAAATACAAAAAATTAAGAGTATTTCTATTACTCACTTCAAACCATCAAATGTTGGAGCATATTTAAACTTTTTCCACCAAAACCTAACTTTCAAACTGACTAACCACCCTTTGAATACCAAGTGATCGTTGGGATTCCCCAAAACTTGCATATTTTTTGCAATTTTCCCAATTTTGCACATGACATTTTTTCTTACAAAATTACAAAATATGACTATATAGACCCAATGACCCCTCTAGATGATTTAAACATTAGAAAATGGTCTACATTGACCTTATTTTGATAACAAATACTCCAAAATACCCTAAGACCTATCACTGACCAAATTAGACAATGTTTAAATGAAGTGACTCGGTGCCCCTAAACCATACACCCGACCTAAAAGAAGACCTCGAGTCCCTTGAGGAACCATCAAAACCATGCTGCCTCTTATCCTTTATTGTTCTCCAATATGCATCCTCAATTGATGACCCATTCCAATGGGTGAAAAACTGAAAACTTACCCTATCTCTACCTTTGAACTAGCTCCATCTTTGAACATACTGTCCTCCACTTGATGAGCATCTTTTGTTTGCTCTTTCATCAGAAAACGTTGTTCTAACTGTCCCTACACTTGCCATCAAATTTCTTGCATTCTTGTCTTGAATTGCTTTCCTCTCCACACCTTGCATTTGCTTAACTTTTCTCTCTCTTCCTTGGAGCTTACCTTTACCTTCTTCATCACTATTTTGCACCTTTAGCACCTCTTCCACCTATTGATCAAACCTTAAATGACCACTACCCTTTAAGACCTCTTTACCATCAAATTTTCAAACCCTTGTATTAACAAAATCTGACTGCTTACCTTTGTCTTTTGCAACCAAAGGATAGTTCACTGTCCCAACCATAACCCCATCATGCTTTGCTAACTCATGTTGCACTCATGCAACTATTTCAATCTTCTCTTGACCTATTCTTATTACCAATTCATCTTCTTTGCTTCCAATCTTTGCATCACTCTTCAAATTCACTGTCCTTGGATCTTCAACTCTTGAAATGACTGCATATTGTTTGTTTTTGTTTTCCCCAAACTTTATGAACTCTTTCTTTCCAAACATAATGATTTTTTCTTCCTTACTCTTTGTTTCATCATTCTCCTGCAATGGTGTTAGTATTAAAGAATGTCCATCCTTGTCAATGGTTTAAGTGTTAGACCTTCCATCATATAATGCACACCTATCAAATTGTCATGGCCTTCCAAGAATTAGATGGCAACAATCCATTGGAAAAATGTCACAAAGTACCCTATCTTCATATCCACAAATCTGAAACTCAACATATGCTTGTTCATTTACCAAAAGTGACTAATTATCATTCACCCAAGATGCCCTATATGGTGTTTCATGAGGAACTTTTGCTAACTTCAATTTGTCTACCATTTCACTAGACACCATATTGTCAATTGAACCTAAATCTATCACAACTTTCCATACTTTACCTTTGCACTTACAGGTGGCCTTGAATAATCTCCTTCTTTGAGTCATCTCCTCTTCCTTGGATGTCTTCAAGAGTGTTCTTCTCAGCATCAATGATTCTCCCACCTCTGGAGCAGCAACATAACTTGGAGAATTTGAACTTTCACATTCATCTTCTTGCACTATTTGAGCTCTCCTTTCACTTCTTCTCTCACCACCACTTGATCTAGAACCCTGTCTCTCAGGACATTTGAATGTTGGATGCCCAAACTCTTGACAATTGTAGCACCTACCTACAAATGTATTTGAACTCCTACCTACACCAAATCTGCCTCTTAAACCTCTAAAGCCACCTTTGAAATCTACATCTTGTTCTTGTCCTTTGTGCACATCCTCTTGGCTTTCATTTGATGATCTTGAAGTAGAATATGTACCTCTTCCTCTTGAAGTGTTGCCCCTACCTCTAGTTTTTTTTTTTGCCTTCTTTTCACCTTTTCTTCTACCCTTATAGCCATTTGATAGCATTCTTCAACACTTCTTGGATTTTCCAAGGTTAGTTCATCCTATATATTAAATCTCAATCCACCCAAGTATCTAGCAATCTTTTCATTCTCATTCTCATTATGACTTGACCTAATACTTAACTTGTAGAATTCTTCAGTATATGTTTTCACATCCATTTCTTTTTGCTTTAAACCTTGAAGTTTTCTAAACATTTGAATAGCATAATCTTTTGGCAAGAACTTACCTTTCATTTTTGCTACCATTTTGTCCCATGAAACAATCTTGGACTTACCTTTCTTTCTCCTCTCTGATTGCTCATAATCCCACCACAAAAGTGCATGGCCTTTCAACTTTGTCTTTACAATTTTCATCATTTGTTCTTCAGGAACGTCTTCACATTCAAGATAGTTGTCCAAGGCTGCAATCCAATCTAATAACTCTTCATCATTCAGGTTCCCACCATAGTTTGGAACATCTATCTTCACCTTGTTTTTTTCACTCTTAACTGCCCTCAAGAACTTTTCCATCCTTTGGTCTTCAGGATCCAGTTCTTCTTCCACATCTTCAAATTCTTCTTCCTCTTCTTCATCAAAATCACTTTCATCCTCATCTCTTCTCTTGCTTGTTTCCAAAGCTACAAGTCTTTCCTTCAACTCTCTTATCTCCCTATCCTGCTTATCCTTCAATTCACTCATCTCCTTAGCCATATTTTTCCCTTTTGGAGGCATTTTGACACTTTTTCTTCTCAAATTCCAAGTTTCCTTTCTCCAATCAGCAACCTTCCACTCTCAAGAGATTTAATCCCTAAGCTCGGATACTAATTGATGTAATTACAGGGAGGCATTCAATCAATCAAACTCAAATTCACTTGATTAAAACTAGCTTTTAGCCTTCAAACCCTACCTAGGGTGATTTCTCTTCAAACTTCACAAATCCTTTAGTAGGTGTGCAGACCTATATTTTTTTATCATAACTTACAAACTACTTGACAAACCTGCAATCAGTACACCATTTCAAGAACCCATTAAACTAATACAAAACATATCCCAAAATCATCATAGGTCACTTTGGACCAACATCATCAAAATAGGGCTTCTACGTTGTCCAACTTGGCCAATTAGGCCTATTTTACAAAGCAACACCACTTCAACCTTCCTCTCAAGAAAAAAAAACCATTGTGAAGTCATAACTAGTCCACATAAACACCAAATCTCCAACTTTTAACTCACACAAAGCCCTTCAAGTCACCTTTTTACCAAACCCTTACTTTTGCTAGATTTGGAGAGGGTTTATTGAAAGTATGCTTTCCAGACCTCAAGAAACTCTGCCACCACTTAAAACACATTCATTATATGATTTCCCCAATATTTACACACATTTCCACTCTCAAACCTCTCAATTTCACTCAAAACCCACCATTTTCCCAAACTAGGGAATCAACCCCACACCATAAAAAGACCTCTCTCACTCTTGAAACCATGTACACACTATACCTACACCCTAATGAGCCATTCCACTAAGTTATAAGGAGATACAATGGGTGGAATGGCTTATATTGACATGTTACACAATCAAACCCTTAAAACAAGGTTACACATGCAGTCTCAGCAAAATGAGAATAAAATCCTTTAAAACTAATGTAACCTCCCCAAACACCACCAAAAGAGAGCTAACTCAGGTGTTCATCAAATTCAAAAACTTTTAGAGCAAAACCCTATTGTACTGAACCGTACCAGGTCTGAGAACAATAAAATTGCACAAAAAATTAAGAGTATTTCTATTAGTTTCACTTCAAACCATCGAGAGATATTTACATCGAATCCTGGAGCATATTTAAAAAATTTCCACCAAAACCTAACTTTCAAACTGACTAACCACCCTTTGAATCCCAAGTGACCATTGGGATTCCCCAAAACTTGCATTTTTTTGCAATTTTCCCAATTTTACACATGACAAATTTTTTTAAAAAATTACAAAATATGACTATATAGACCCAATGACCCCTCTAGATGATTTAAACATTAGAAAATGGTCTACATTGACCTTATTTTGATAACAAAGACTCCAAAATACCCTAAGACCTAATCACTGGCCAAATTAGACCATGTTTAAATGAAGTGACTTGGTGCCCCTGCACCACTAGCTTGCAAGAACAATTGGATGAGAAGAAAAGAATTGAAGAATATCAGGAAATTGAAATTCAAAAGAAGATGGATGAATGCACAAAGCTTGAATTAGAAGCAGAAATATTGAGATCTAGTCTGGAAAAGGAAAAGAGTTTTGAAGACAAATTTAAGATAAGCTTAGCGATGCTTGATGACTTGACTAATTCTCAAAAACTGGAAAGGGATAAGAGTGGTTTAGTGTTTGAAAGAGTTCAAATTTCTAAAGTGAAGCAATTCATTCAAAAGAAGATGCAGTACAAGGATAAACAAGTCAAGGAGTGAAGAAGTAAATCCGAAAAAACTCCTGTAAAATGACATGATGTAAAAAGGTATTTATACTTCAATGGTGTTTGTCATTCCTGCAAGATATTTGGTCATAAATAAATGGACTGTAAGAATAATGTGAATGATTCTAAGGGAAAGAAGAATGGATGTAAGGATAAAAAAGAAAATGGAAAGAAGAATGTGGTGCAAGGGCACCATTGTTAAGTTGCCAATTTTTGAAGTTGTTGTCTAGGCTTTAGATTTTGGGTATGTTTTACATAAAATAATGTCTTGAGACCATTTAATATTGAAATTAGTCTTATTTGGTGATATTTAGGTGTCAAGGTGGCCAAGTCTTCAAAATATGCAAAAATGTGAAAAAGCTGCTAACTGTGCAATGTTGCAAAATTGGAAAAAGTTGTAAGAAAGGAAGTTCAACGGTCAAGCCTTTTCAAAAGGAAATATGTGGAAGTTAGACAGTTGATTTGAGAGAGAAAAAGCATAAATAAGAGGAAGGCATTGTTGTAAGTCTTATTTTTTGAATATTTGAAACAATAACAATTGAAGTAGCATTATTTTTACCAGTTTTCTGAGTTTTCTTCTTATTTCCTAAACTTTACAACCCGTACAACAGTTCAATGATTCATTTTTCTTTGAAATAGCATACAATAGAATTTTATCTTTCATTTGAATCATCTTTGGAGGTTTTTCATTGAATTTGGTGCATTTTATAGACTATTTTCTTGAACTGGTTTGTATACACAGTCTTAAGGGTTTGCAAGTCAATTAAAATGAGAAATTGACCCATTCCTCTTACTATTATCACTGTGGCTTGAGGAATGGGTCTGAACCATCAATAAAAAGGTGTGGGAATGTTGAATTTGTGTAGGGGAGGTCTAGAGTTAAATTGGGCATGAAGCCCTAGAGTGAAAATTGGTGTTTTCCTTATGAATCTTGAGGTTTTGATGTGTCAAAGTGAGAAAATTGTTGGGGCAGTTTTTTTTGATGATGTTTTGAGTTTCTACAGGCCTAATTGAACCTATTTGTGGTGGTTACAATGTGGTTTGAGGGTGGTAAGTGATATTTTCAATAAAACCCTAGTTTCTAGGCTTGAAAATAGGGTTTTGAGTTTAGGTTGTTTGTTGGGTGGTTTCCTGAAAAAAATTGTGGATTCCTTGGTTTGATAACATTTAAATTGCTTCCCACAAGGTTCCAAAGGTCTTGGAAGAGTTTAGAGGCAAGTCTCTTTGTTAAAGTGGCCTAATTTGAGGCCTACTTGGCGTTAGAAGCCTGAATTGAGTGAATTGTGTCAAATAAACCTATTGAGTGATTGAGATATGTTGTAGAGTGTCTTGATGGGTCCTTGAAATGGGTCAGGTCTTGGTCTAAAAGAAGGTCATTGAGGAGTTATACCCGATTAAGTGGATTTCCAATGCTACAAGGAAATTGTGAGAATAGGGTGAGATAGAGTGATCTTAAGAGTTTGGTGATCTAATAGTTGTTTTGTTGGTGGATTTGTGTTAAGTTGTGTTGTAGGACCTCCCTTTCTTACATCAAGTGGTATCAGACCAAGGAAGTAGTTCCTTGAAGAATAAAATTGTAGTTTGTGATTGGAAGGTGAAGAGGCAAGATTGTGAAGATACCTCCAAAGGCCAGTGCAATGGAAAGGAGATAAAGGAATTGAAAGAGAATTTGTTATAGAAGGAAATGATCTATAGAGAGTCTCAAGAAGCCACCTTAGCAAGGATAGCAGTTTTGGAGAAGAACCAGAGAAGAGGAATGGTGAATGAAGACAAAAGTGATAAAGAAGATGAAGGGGAAGAAGGAAACCCTCTAGTTGGAGTCCATAATGATGAAGATGACTTAGACCCTAATGAAAAGAGAATGATAAATATGCTAAAGGAAGTAAGAGGTGACAACACTCCAAAAGTGAAAGTTGAAGTTCCAATGTACGGAGGTAAGATGGATAGCGAAGAGGTTTTGGCTTGGATTGATTCCTTAGATAATTTTTTTGAGTTTGAAGACATAGAGGACAGTAAGAAGGTAAAATATGCAAAGAAAAAGTTGAAGGGACCAACCCTTACATGGTGTAATTTTATTCAAGTAGATAGGGTCAAGAAAGGTAAGTCTAAGATAAGGTCTTGGGATAGGATGGTAGCAAAATTAAAGGCTCAGTTTTTACAAACAGATTATGCCATACAAAATTTTATGAAATTGCAAGATTTGAAGCAAAGGGAGTTGGATGTAATGTCATATACTGAGGAATTTCATAGGTTATGCATTAGGGAAGGTCACAATGAAGATGAGGTTGAAAGAGTGGCCAGGTATTTAAGTGGTTTAAGATTGGACATAAGAGATGAAATCAGTTTGAACCCACCTAAGACAATGGAAGAATGTTTCCAAATGGCAGTAAGGGAAAAATATAGAATCAAAAGAAGGAAAGAAAGACAAGGTAGGGGCAGAGGTAACATGAATAGAGGAAGAGGCACAAGATAGTCCAAAGAAGATCATGAAGATGTTGATAAAAGTAGAGAACAAGCACCTAAATCAAGAGGTGGATGGAGAGGTGGAAGAACAAGCTTTAGGAAAAGAAGAGATTATAATGAGTTTTTAGGCAGGTGTTACAAGTGTGGTGAGTTTTGGTCACCCTTTCTTCAAGTTTCCAAAGAATTTTGGAACCACACCAAGTGGAGGAAAAAAGAAAAAGGAAAGAAGAGCTCAGATTGTTCAAGAAGATGAGGTTGAAAGTTCAAACTCTAATAGTCTTCGTGCTACTCCTGAAGTAGGTGAGATGTTGATGATGAAAAGACAAATGTTGAAGACCTCCAAGGAGAAAGAGCTAATCCAAAGAAGAGCCTTGTTTAGGATAGTCTGCAGATGCAAGAATAAGGTATGCAAAGCAATAGTTGATTCAGGGTGTACTGATAACATTGTATCTAGTGAGATGGTGGATAAATTGCATTTGGAAAGAGTGCCTAAATAAAAGCCATATAAAGTCTCATGGGTTAGTGATAATCAGTCTATGGTGGTGTGTGAACAAGCAATAGTTGAATTTTAGATTGGTCAATATAGGGATAGGGTTGTTTATGATATATTACCCATGAATTGTTGCCATATGTTGCTAGGAAGGGTCTGGAAATTTGATAGGTCAGTCATATACAATGGCAGGAAAAACACATACACAATGGAGAAGGATGGTAGGACATTCATCTTAACTCCATTGGATGATGAGGAAAAAGAGAATGGTGAGATCATTATGATTGGGAGGAAGGAATATGTGAGTGTTGAGCAAAGTAAGAATGTGGAATTGGCAGCCATTTCAAGGTTTGACTATATTGGGATAGTAGGTGAAAGAAATGAAGGAAATATGCAGCCATTTGTGCAAAAGAAAGCTTCTATGTGGAAGAGAAAATATGGCCGGAATGTATCTCAGACTGAGATAGTGCAGAGTAAGTGTGCAAAGCCTATGGAAAGGAAAGAAAAATGTGATGAGATTATTGTAGGGATAGTGATTTTCCCTGTGGTAGCAAGGAGAGTGGATGGACAGTTGAATATTGGAAGAGCATGATTTTATGAGGTTGAGAAGAAAATGAAAGAGAGGATAGTGGATTGTGATGTTGATAAGACACTAAGAAAAGTGTTTGCAGGTCTGACAGAGACTACTAAGAGTAATGGTGCAAATGGAAAAGGTAAGGATGTAGATGAAAAGAGCATTGAGCAGGGAACCATGCATGATGAGAAGAGAAAAGTGATGGTAGTTGATGGAGGTAAGAGTACATATGTAAAAGAAGGTGAGACATCAATATTTGAAGATGGGAAAAGTGAAAGACACCCCACAGTGCACAGTGAACAGTTAGAGCATGTTTCAAGTGAAGGTGAATGCAAGGATGACAAGGATAGTAAAGAGAAAGAGCAAGCTTAACTTGATGAAGGAGTTTCAGATGATCAAAGGCATGCAAAGTGAAATGATGGGAAAGTTGCATCAAACTTTCCAAGGGACTTGGAAAAATTGCAAGTTGGGGTGTATGGTGCAGGGGCACCGTTGTTAAGTTGTCAATTTTTTAAGTTGTTGTCTAGGCTTTAGATTTTGGGTATGTTTTACATAAAATAAGGTCTTGATACCATTTAATATTGTAATTAGTATTATTTGGTGATGTTTAGGTGTCAAGGTGGAAAAGTCTTCAAAATATGCAAAAATGTGAAAAGTTGTTAATTGTGCAATGTTGCAAAATTGGAAAAAAGTTGTAAAAAAGGAAGTTCAACGGTCAATCCTTTTCAAAAGGTAGTTTGTGGAAGTTATACAGTTGATTTGAGAGGGAAAAAGCATAAATAAGAGGAAGGCATCATTGTAAGTCTAATTTTTTGAAGATTTGAAACAATAACAATTGAAGTGGCACTATTTTTACCAGTTTTCTAAGTTTTCTTCTTATTTCCTAAAATATACGGCCCGTACGGTAGTTAAATGATTCATTTTGCTTTGAAATAGCATAGCATATCATTGTATATTTCATTTGAATCATCTTTGAAGGTTTTTCATTGAAGTTGGTGCATTTTATAGACTATTTTCTTGAACCGGTCTATATACACAGTCTTAAGGGATTGCAAGTCAATTAAAATGAGAAATTGACCCATTCCTCTTATTGTGATCATTGTGGCTTGAGGAATGGGTCTAAACCATCAATAAAATGGTGTGGGAATGTTGAATTTATGCAGGGGGGGTCTAGAGTTAAATTGGGCATGAAGCCCTAGGGTGAAAATTGGTGTTTTCCTTATGAATCTTGAGGTTTTGATGTGTCAAAGTGAGAAACTTGTTGGGGTAGCATTTTCTAATGATGTTTTGAGTTTCTACAGGCCTAATTGAACCTATTTGTGGTGGTTACAACGTGGTTTGAGGGTGGTAAGTGATATTTTTAATAAAACCCTAGTTTCTAGGCTTGAAAAGAGGGTTTTGAGTTTAGGTTGTTTGTTGGCTGGTTTCCTTAAAATAAATTGTAGATTACTTGGTTTGAGGAAATTTAAATTGCTTCCTATAAGGTTGCACAAGTATTGGAAGAGTTTAGAGGCAAGTATCTTTGTTATAGTGGCCTAATTTGAGGCCTAGTTGGCGTTAGAAGCCTGAATTGAGTGAATTGTGTCAAATAAACCTATTGAGTGATTGAAATATGTTGTAGAGTGTCCTGATGGGTCCCTAAAATGGGTTAGTTCTTGGTATGAAAGAAGTTCATTGAGGAGTTATACCCAATTAAGTGGATTTCCAATGCTATAAGGAAATTGTGTGAATAGGGTGAGATAGAGTGATCTTGAGAGCTTGGTGATCTAATAGTTGTTTTGTTGGTGGATTTGTGTTAAGTTGTGTTGCAAGACCTCCCCTACTTACATCAGAATGTTACTTGTTGCAAGTGCAGAAAACTAGATCATCCTGGTAGAAACAACAGAAGGAAGAAGAATGATCAAACCTTTGATCCAGAAGTGACAAGAAAAGAAATGGAAAGGATTCATTAGTTTTGTCTGTGTTGACCTATAGTACAGACATTCCCATCAATTTCTAAATCAAAGCAGTGGATAAGGGGGTGCAATCATTAGAAAATCTAATAAACCTCTTATTGGTACTTGTGTCATATCATGACAGAAGTATATTTAATGTGGTAACAAGATTAAGGTATTTTTTGCATGTGTGAAGAATGAGGTCTGCAGAATTTGAAATAATGGAGGCATACACAGTTTTCAAAGCAATCTACCTGCAAGATGAAACTTTTATTGCAAAATCATTCAGAATGGAAGGAATAAGATTAGATAACATTAAAGAGCTGTGTATTTTTGGAGAAGCGTGCAAAGGAAGTTTTGAAGGGAATTCAGAGTTTCAGAGTTTGAAGAAAGCAATAGTCGAAGTGTGCTCCATAAACATAACATCTATACATTTTCAAAGGTATTTTTGTTTGCACAATATTTTACTGTTATTGATGGATAATTCAAAGATTGTGCATTGTGTGGATAAAGCTAGATTAAAGAGATATATGAGGAATGTGTCAGAAGAGGTTGCTGGTGCATTCTCTTGCATCCCTTCGAGATTGTTTCCTATAGAAGATATCTATGCATTTTTTATAGTAAGATTGAAGAAATGTTGTCAATTCAGTTGAATATGCTTTGGGAAAATGAATTGAAAGAGAATTATGATGCTTACAAAGTATTAGCTGAGAAAAAGTTGGATGTTTGGAGGAAATTTCCTTTTTTTGAATTTGAAAAAAATATATTCAAATAGTATTGAGTAGAATTCATGATGAATCTTTGTGGATTGATGAGGCACATCTGGTTACCAAAGAAGCAATTAGAGATCTATATTCCTCCAGACTAGTTCCTAAGATGAATACTATGAATGAGAAAGAAATAATTGAGGTTACAGGTGCGAGTTTAAAAGAAAAGGAAATTGGGTTGAGATCGATTGTTGATCCGGTAATGAGGTATGTTGCTATGGTTATTGGTCATAAAGTTTGTATCCATAAGAATGTCTCTACAGTTTCAACTACTGCAGTGAATATTGTTGTTGACATGGTGTTAAGAGGTATAGAATATGATTTGTGTGAACTACGTCGCATACATATTTTGAAGAATTTAAAGGAAATCGAGAAGAACAAGAAGAATACTTTTCGGTATGGAAATTTGGTTGTTTGTCTACTCTTTTACTTTTTGAAAGATTTTTTAGTAATAGGAAAGTTAGAATGGTCAAATCCAAAGCCTGTTGCCTATCAAATCAGGAATTTCATGATAAATCTTGGTAGTTTGGATGCACAAGAGTCTGCCCTTGTTGAATTCTTTGGAACATTTCAAATGAGGATGAACAAAAGGTCTAGGATTCCAGTAAGTGTCATGGAAAGATACTTCGGAAGCATAAATTTTTTTGTTTCTACAGATTTCTATCACATTGAAGCAGTTGAATCAAGGTTGGTTTGGATATCTGAATTGGGTTATGAAGTGTCAGAGACTGAAATTGATAAATATGCTAAAATTCTCTTGGAAATCCCTAAGGATCTCAATGAAAGTACCCCTGGTAGAAAGACCGGAATAGGGAAGAAAGGAAGAGTGTAGTGAAGCAAGAAGGCGAAGAAGAAGGAAAGCCTGAACATGAGCATGAAATATTAAACATTCAGAGAGCTTCAGAAGATTTGCAGAAAGTTATTCCCGACGCTAATTTTTATTCATCTATTTTTGTTGTGGAGAATCTTCATGGCATGATTAATTCTTTGAAAGTATACATCTCTGGACTTAAAGAATTTACTGGAACTAGGTCTAATGAAGAAGGTTTGAATGATATCAAAGGAAAATGTGAGAATGCATACAATCGAGTAATGAAAGAATTGGAAAATGTACAAGGTTGTGAAGAAGAGGCACATGAACTACTCTCCTTTTGTCTAGATTGGTTTGACAACACATTGGATATGAGAAATGAAATAAGAATGAGTGAGTCTCAACTATGCACTCAGGTAGATACATACAAGTTAGCAGAAGATAAAGACAATCAAAGGTGGTCCTACATTATGCAGCTTTAGGACAATTTTTTCTCTCTACAAGATCGAAGAACAAATGTCATCAGAAATTTTGTGGCACTCAGAGACATGATTAAATTTAGACATAATTTTGTTTCTAGTTCTCTTGTTTGTAATGGTGAAATATTATAAATCAATCTTAGTCCCAATACTTTAACACTTGGTATAGATTCTTTAGCTAAACTTGATCTATTTTACAAGACTCTTGTTAGTATAAAAGGTTCATGGGAAGAAGGCAAAGCGTCATGGAAGTATATTCTAGAGAATCTCAAAGGTTCCTCTTTTGGTTAAATTTGTGTTCATATATTTTTGGCTACCATTTGATATACATTTCTATACTAGGCCCCTAACTTTGTCATTGATGTCAAAGGGGGGGAGATAAAGAGAAGGAGAAATAAAAGAGATGGAGAGTCAGAGGAAATTTTTTTTGTGAAGATCAATTTTGATAATGGGAGTAAGTCAGAATATTTTGTTGTGATATACTTGAAAAAGTTTTTGTCATGCATGTTTCCATCAATGCCAAAGGGGGAGATTGTTGGAAGCCATGCAACATGATCATGAAGTATGGATGGTTGTGCTGGTTATGTTGTCATTAATGTCAACATGGTAATAACTACATGATGATGACTACATGGAAAGTTTGCTTGGTTTATCGGAAGTTGTTCTCTGCTGGTAACACTCCTTTGTGATGGATCAGTATGTTGGTATTTGAGTCCGGAACTCATCGCAAGATCTTATATAACTCTAATTTCCTAACCATGTTTTGCTAACTCATTCAGACTAATTTTTCTTGAATCTTGAGTAGTTATTTTGTCTATGAACATAAAGTTATCTCTAACAGAGTTCAACTTTGTATCCTATTATTGTTCTATGTGTGTGTGTGTGTGTGTATGTATATATATGTATATACATATATCTACATACATACATATATATATATATATATATATATATACATATATATATATATATGTATATATATACATATATATACATACATATATATATATATATGTATGTATATATATATGTATACATATATATACATACATATATATATGTATATATATATATATATATGTATATATATATATGTATGTATACAAGCATATCTTATTCATCAAATAGGTTGGCACCATATAAGATTCAACATTTTATCCATGTAGTGCATTATGTTGAGTCAGCTATTAGTCTTCATAATATATTGCATTCGCTAAGTCGGCTAAGACTAAAAAATAATTCTTCAAACCAACAAATAATCCTCAAAGAAAACACCTTTCAGATCTGAGAACATATTAATTTCCCATCATACTACCAGTAAAGACACTATCAGCTCAACCACAACATAAGAATGTTCACCTTAGTAGAATGCAGTGTCGTATTCTTAGATCTGGAAGGTGTTTTCTTTGAGGATTATTGTTAGTTTGAAGAGTTTTTTTTTAGTCTTGTCCGACTTAGCGAATGCAATTTATTATGAAGACTAATAGCCTACTCAGCATAATGCACTACATGGATAAAATGTTGAATCTTATACGGTGCCGACCTATTTGATGAATAAGATATGCTTGTATACACACACACACACACACACACACACACACACACATATATATATGATGCTTTGAAGATGGAGAAGAAGCAGAAGAAGGGAAGAGAAAAAGAGAGAAAAGGTGTGAGTTTGTTGTGCATGAGCAAGTGAACAGAGGAGAAGATCAGAGCTTAAATGCTTTATTAGTATTATAGATTTGTTGAGCAATGCAGTGCTTTTATTCTGAGCTTCAGCTGAACTGAACCCTGCACATTGAAGCTGTATTCCATCAGTTCATTCTTTGGTAGTGAGCCACAATCATTGTATCTTGGTAGTGAGCCATCTTTTGTATTTAGGTTGTGATCCTTTTAAGGACAGTGAGTCCTGACAGTGAGCCCCGTAATATTTTGTATCCGGATATAATATATTGTGAGTTAACCCTTACCGTGGTTTTTCCCTCATTGGGTTTTCCACATAAAAATCTTGGTGTTCTTGTGTGTGTTGCATTAACTTGGTTTTATGTTCTCTCTTACTAATTCATTCAAAATAGTAATAATGGTTACGTGGATTTTATTATAAGTTTGTGGAATACTGATTCACCCCCCTCTCAGTATTCTGGATGTTCAACACAATACAACTGAATATGAAGCACTCATTCATGGCCTAGAGTGGGCCAAAAAGAAAGGTATTAAGTGTTTGCAAGAATTTGGTGATTTTGAGTTAATAACAAATCAGGTAAGAAATCTGAATGTAAAAAAAAATTATTTGCTTAAGTTGTATAAGCACAAAACTTGGGATTTAATTGAAGAAATTGATGCTTTCAATCTAGTGTCTATTCCTAGAAATCAAAATAAGCAAGCAGATAAGCTTGCTACCATAGGATAACAATTTGATATTCCAACTGATATTCATAATATTAAGGTACAACAGTATGTAAAAGTGGTTGTGAGACCATTTGTACCAGATAACAACATTAGTTGGTAGGTTTTTAACAATGATGAGAAGATTATCATTTTTTTGATGAAAGAAGCAGAGTTTTCTGCTGGAAACCAGCAAAAGTTTGAGCAATAATATGACAATCAGATTCTTGCAGCTGAAATATAATAAGTTGTGTAAGGTTTTGGTAACCTTAGAGTCAATTTTTAACACTGATGATTAGGTTAGAAAGGATAAATCTAGCATAACAGTGAAACAGGAGCACTATGAACCAATTGAAATATTCAGAGACAAGCTTCTAAAGCTTGGTAAAGTCTGTACCAAAGAGGAACAACAAGCTTTTATCCTACTTTTCTAAGAATTCAGTGATATTTTTTCTTGGGAGTATGGAGATTTAAAGGGTTTTAACCCTTAGTTAGCTCAACACACCATTGAGTTGGAACCTAATGCAAAACCAATGAGGAAGAAGAAAAGGCCTCTAAATCCCAAGTTGGAGCATCTCATGAAAATAGAATTGAACAAATTGATTAAAGGTAACATTATCTTTCTAATAAAACATACATCTTGGGTTTCTAACTTAGTGCCTGTTACAAAAAATAACGGTGAGATAAGGATGTGTGTTGATTTGTGTGATCTAAACAGAGCCTCTCTCAAAGATCATTACCCACTTCCTTCAATGGAGTAGATCTTACAAGTTGTTTCAGGTTCAAAAAGGTTCTCATTGTTGGATGGTTATTTGGGGAATAATCAAATTTTGGTAAAAGAGGAAGACCAATTCAAAACAACCTTTACTACCAAGTGGGGTACCATGGCTTACAAAAAGATACCCTTTGGTTTGTCCAATGTAGGAGCAACCTTTCAGAGAGCAATGGACATGGATTTCCAAGTCATTATTAATAAGTTTGTA
Source organism: Sequoia sempervirens (assembly GCA_007258455.2). Lineage (NCBI taxonomy): Eukaryota > Viridiplantae > Streptophyta > Pinopsida > Cupressales > Cupressaceae > Sequoia > Sequoia sempervirens. Next base: position 487,337,991 of record VDFB02047230.1, on the reverse strand, counting down.
CTTGTGTATTTAGATGATATTACTGTATTTTCAAAGAAATCTAATGAAAATTTTGATCATCTAAGATAGATCTTTGAAAGATGTAGAGAGTATGGGGTTTCACTTAACCCAAAGAAGAGAATTTTTTCAATCCATGAGGGGAAGCTTCTTGGAAATATTGTTTCAAATCATGGTATCACAATTGATCCAGAAAGAATTACTGCAATTCTAGCTTTACCACTACCTGTACATAAGAAAGGCTTGCAAAGCTTTCTAGGCATGATCAATTTTTTTAGGAGATTCATACCTAACATTGCAACATTATTGCAGCCTCTTATAGCTATGCTAAAAAAGAGCATTCCATTTAGTTGGACTAAGGAAGGTAAGAACAATTTTGAATAAATCAAAGAGGCGCTTGCAGCAGCCCCAACTCTTATTAATCCAAATTTTGATAAAGATTTTATATTATATACATTTGGTAGTGTTGATACAATTTCAGCCATGCTTTGTCAGTAGAACGAAGAAGGATTAGAGCAGCTTGTGGCTTTCTTTAGTCAAGTTCTACACCCAATTCAAGTAGAGCAGCCTTTTGGAAAGTGGGGACTTGATTTCATTGGTCCCATTAACCCACCTTCAAGTGCTAGGAATAAATGGATACTTACAGCTACATATTACTTTGCAAAGTGGACTGAAGCAATTGCACTGAAGGAGGCAAATGCGACTTCTTTATTGAATTTCTATCAAGACTTAGTTTCTAGGTTTGGTACACCAGATTCTATCATTTCTAATAATGTATTAGCATTCATAGGTTTAAAAGTTTCAGATTGCTCAATTAAGACCGACATTTATCTGAATACTTCTTCAAACTATTACCCTCAAGGTAATGAATAGGAAGAGTCCACTAACAAGAATTTAATCAAGATCATCAAGAAGACAATACATGGAAATCAAAGGACCTGGCATGATAAAATGAAGCTAGCCCTTTGGGCTGATAGGACAACACCAAAGAGAGCTACATGTAATTCACCCTATGTTCTAACATATGGTAAAGAGGTCAAGATTCCTATCTCATTTGAGCTACCTACCTTAAGCATGATCAAGGAACTGGATCTGCTTGAAGAAGAACCTATGGAAATTAAGCTTGCACAACTAATGGAGCTAGAAGAAATAATAAAAGAGGCATTAAGAAACCTAGAAATTCATCAAACTTAGATGAAAAGAACATTTGACAGAAAAGAAATCCCAAGAACTTTCAAAGAGGGAGATTCGGTATTTAAATGGGATGAACTTAACAGTAGACCAACTAAACACACAAAACTTGATGCCATGTGGGATGGCCCATACATTATCACAGAATGCAAACAACATAATGCATTCCAGCTCTCAAAGCTAGATGGAGAGGTGTTGCCAATCCTTGTCAATAGGATTCACCTCAAATAGTGTTATTAAGGATCAAAGTTTGCAGATGTACATAGTAGAATATTAGTTTTCAGCTAATATGTTCCCATGGCACATTTTATTTCAGTTCTATTTTGTTTTTCAATAAGTGTAGATGCACTGTTTGTTGGTCCTGTCTTAAACAGAGCCATGTTAGTTTTTTTTTTTTTTGTATAGCTCCAAAATATTGACTTACAATGGTTTTAAGAGTTTGAGGAGGGTAGAATTTGACTCCATGCCCAATGGATTGTTAAGGGAACTAGTCTGGCATGCTTAGCAGGCAAGCATTTAGTAGAAATCACTAGAAATGTTACCAAAATTTTACCTACAGCTCATTTTGGTCGAGTTGAAACATGACTACTTCTAAGGTTAAAGGTACTTCAATAAAATTTTGCTAATCATTATCATTTGCATATGAATTTTTCAAATGAAGTTCAGTTCTTATTATGCAATGTTTTACAACAGAAAGAGATTACAAAACTTGCATGATGTTTTTGTATTTCATTCATTTTGAAATGCAAATATATACAATGTTGTTTTCTTATACAACAAGATCAAAAAAATGCTCAAAAGTCCCACACAAGCCGTGGTAATGACTAAATTGAAATGATACAATATAGAGTGCAAGCTATATATCTAAAGAATAAATAAAGGAAAAACACATGAGGAGAGTTCATATCCTTCATTTCCTTGTAATGTCGGTGTTGATCCTCCTATCTTCAACTTGATCTTCTTATCTTTAGCTCCTCTCGTACCCGGTCTTTAGATGTACGTGCAATGATTGAAATATTTGGTTAGAGCTTGGGATATAAAAACTCATCATATGTTTCATTAACAAACATATAACTTACAAATTTGATGCATTAAATAAACTCATCCATTATCAAATAAATGCAAAGGATCCAAATCAGATCATCAAATGAAAGTGAAATCATCAAGAGGAGCATTAAACTTCATTATTTTTCTAACTATTTTTCTCATTGTGCAGGTACAGGTTCATCTTTCATTTCATAGTTCATCTCTTTTTACATTTCAACATGTGGCAGAAAAATAGGCTCCCACAAGGGTTGAGCCCATCATGTTGTATTTTTCTTAAGTAGTTGAGAGAGTACATTTCAGATAAACATGGATGTTTAAAATACAACAATGCATATAAGGAACAATGCCTCTTGCAAAGGTCACGTACACCACTTCAAAAGCGTGGTAGCCATGTTAAAGTGCAGTAAATAGAGCAATAGGGGCAGTCTTTTATAAAGACATCAATCTCGTGTCATTAAACAATCTTTTGATCACTTGAGAATAGTCCAATGAAGAAGCATTAATGCAAAGGAGGGTCTTTCAACTATGGACAGTGATAAGAAGCTGAGGAATTCTTGAATGTAACAGTCATAAAGGATAGTGCTCAAGTCCATTTAAAATAATCAAGCAAGACCTATAACCACAGTCCATTGTCAAAGTGAGGTGTCATAGCTTGAAATTTCAACTACACAAGGTCAAAAAGTGTGGTAATAAAAAGCTTTCATTATTCATGGTCAATCTTGATTACGGACAATCTATAGTAAGCCATTTGAGATAGCTCTACAATCTTCACATATGGCATCAACAAAAGCTAATACATGCCAAGAACAACAATACATGGAGTCACAGCGAAACAGTGAATAATGCTTCTAAATGATTACATTAGAATAGCAATATCAATGTATTTAATCATATATGAAGAGGAGAAGTACATTCATAAGCATTAGTAGCTATAATGGAGAAATTCCAGAGTCATTGAAAGATTGATCCCTTATAATTATCATAATCAAATACCATTGATAATGCACAATGAAAATGAGAAGCTTTTACTACTGATTTATGAATCAAAACAATTATTTATGTAGTCATGAAGGAACAATAAGAAGTTAGATACTTTCCCATGATAGAGAAATCAATGAAAGATAAGTTACATAAAATAAAAACTCACGCCATCATCAATTAAAGGCATAGTTAGTTGGAGTTTAAAAAACCATTTCTCATGGCACATAATGCAGTTTAAAGACTAGTAAAGAATCTAAGAAAACATGTGCAGCTTTGCATTGCATGGGGATTGTTTAATGGAACATTTCAAAGGATAGAAATTGGAAAATTTCAAATTCTAACAGAGGTGACGACACGTTCGCAAAGTGGCTGATAAAAAGAAAATTGCCTCTTACATTCTTATGTTGAGGTTTCTAGTTTCAAAATCAACTATGGTTGATTTATTTTTGCATGCCTTCGTATCTTCCATGAGAAAGGAATTTTAAAGTAAACTATGTATGTGGAGGGACCATGACATTCAATACAACAAGCCCTCAACACTTGCACAAAAAAAATTAAGGATGAAGTCGCGGCCATGATCTAAAAGGAATAAAAACAATAGTAGATGCGGTCTACAAAAGGTGTATATGCACAAGAATCCGAGTAGAATGAAGGACCCAGATGTTTCAAAAAGGAAGTCATGCCCAACAACAAGGTATAAACCCAATGCAAAGAAAAAACTCACAGCCATGAGGAAAGAATGAAAGTGCTAAAAAAGAGAGAGCAAAGCAAATATTTCTAATCTTTTACTTTCAAAAAATGGAGAATCAAAACACTTTTTATCTTTTTCTGCAAATGAACTTGGGCTCGAAGCTGAGCAAGGACAAAATATAGCAAGAGAGACCTTGAAATAAGCCACGGCCAGACAAAAAATAGATGAAAACATCTTGTAGAGGCCGAATATGTAAAGAATGGGTAGATATAAGTGAAATTTTCTCTTTTTTTTAGTTGCCAACAAACACAAGAAGCACAACGATGGACTTACCACGCAGATTTTGCATGTTTTCTGCATGAAAGACTCCTAGTGAAGAAGCTTCACTTCCAAACCCTAGCATGGTGGCGCCCAATTCCAATAAGAATGAAATGAAATGAAGAATGAGGCCATAGGTGGTTTGATTTTAGGGTTTCTATTACCCTAATTTGGCTGACCCCTTTATGGGGATTTTTTCACTTTCTTTTAATCTTTTTGTGCAAGGTTAATACCTTTGCTATGTTTTGCATGAGTTGCAAAAAAAATTAAGTTAGCTCCCCCTGTTTTGCATTAAAATAGATTTGAATGTAAAACATTAATAAAGTGGTGTGCTATAAACCACTTTGTTAAATGTTATATAAATGCAAAAAATAAACATGTGTTGCCTTCAACAAGTAATGAAAAAAGGAGATAGTTGCAAATTGATTAACTCCATGTCCATCATGCAAAAATCAAGAGGTGGAGTTATACTTAAGTCTCTTTTAAGTTAAAAAGTCATGCAAAAATAGAAGAGTGGAGTTCAACTGAGGTTTCAGAGTTTCATTTTCAGTTGGTGGAACCTTTTTTGGAGTTCTTTTGGTCATGCACATTGAGGGGAGGAGTTTGCAACTATTTGAGCTTAGTTTGCTTCAGTTGTGGGCCCCCTTTTCATGGGTTTTTATCTTTTCTCGTGAGAGGGTTTTTGGAGATATTTTTCACTTCCAGTTAGCTGCTTCTGCCACCTCCTAGTTCTTGGAGTTACATATTGTACATATTGAAAAAAACTTAGTCTTTTTCCTTAGTTCTTGCTTCCTTTGTTCTCTTACACATTGCAAAGAGATCGAAAATACTTGTAAATCAAACATTATTTTTTACAGTTTTAATACAACAGTACTTTATTCTCAGCAGATTGTTTAGAGTTTTGCAGAAGTTCCTTCAGGATATTCAATATAATAAGTGTTTACCTTCTATATTTCTGGTTTTTTGCCTCTTTATAATGATTTGATGCAAATTTGATGTGTTTTATTTAAGAAACCTTTAAATTTTTGTTTCATTTATGGTTGCATGTACACAAAAGCAGTTTTATCATTGGTTATAAATTGTGCTTCTTCCATTTGTCTTCTCTATTAGGTTTTGAAAACCTTGTTTTCCTTCATAAAGAAAGATTAAACAAGCTTCTTTGTGAAATATTTATGTGATTAAGGTGCCCAAGTTGAATTGTGTTAATATATTTCTCTGAGTATTAATTGTGAATCATTCTACATAGTAGATATTCTTTGGTGCATCACCTCCTAGAAATACTCTTTCATTTGAAGTTTTCAGTTTTTCAAAAGTTATCTTTCTTCCTTTTTCCCACTTAAGTTATTAGATTCTAGGAGATGAAAAGGGGAGGCAACCCATAACATGTAGATTCATCTTCACTATGAGCATATCCACATGCTCAAAGATTTTTTCATGTTTCATGAGATTGATGAGTACATAAACTTGGAATCCGGGTGTAATCTTCATGACAACAATAATAAGCTCTATTAAACTTCTTCCCTTTCTTTTCTTTCTCATATCTTTGTTTATTTCTTTTAGCTCTTTCGGGACACTTTGTAGCATAATGACCTATTTCTCCATAACTAAAGCATTTAAAGGGAAACTTACCTTCATACTTACCAGAGCCTTTTCTCATTCTTCTTACAAAATTGGCCTCTATTTCATCAAAAAAAAATTCATCCGGATCTTCAACTTTTGTAGCTTTAAATTTAGTCTATGATTTGCACCCTTTCCTTAGACTCAGCTTCCTCATTTCATAAGATATCAAAAATCCCAATAGCAGATCCTTAGTACAGGTATTATAATCTATGGTCTGCTTAATAGTAATCAGTTTCTCACTGTAAGCATCAAGAAGATTTTTGAGAATATTCTTTACAATCCTTTCTTCCTCTATAGTAGCACCAATTCCTCTCATTACAGCCACTACCTCATCCAATCTCTATACATAAGATTTAATATTCTCATCTTCAGACATGTGTAGAAGATCAAGCTATTTTTCTAAGTTTTGTAATTTTTCTTCTTTAACTCTTTCATCACCATCATGTGCTCTTTCCAAAGCATCCTAGAATTCCTTAGCCATTTTCAAATTTTGAACCTTAATCAACTCATAATGTACTAGACTATTCTTCAAGATGAACTTCGCCTTATTTTTTGCTTCATGTGCTTTGATCTCTTCAGGTGTACTCAAACCATTAGCAAGAGGACTGTAAAGATTTTTGTAAGCTTTCTCCACATCATATCCACAATACTCTAGATATTTTTCCATTAATATTTTCTAGATACCATAGTTAGTTCCATCAAACTTCAAATAATCAAAAATCATTTTTTCCAGCCATCCCAAACCTTCCTCAAGAAGTTAAGCTCTTCACCAAGGAACCTTGCGCTCTGATACCAATTGTTGAATAGGACATCTAAGAAGGGACGGTGAATCAATTTTCATAGAATTAAACCTTTAATTCAATCATTGGAACTAATACTTAATACTACTTAAATGATTAATCATCAAATTCCAATGCAGAAACTCAAATCCAACACATACACACAATAACACTAAATTTACTTGGAAAACCCAATGAGGGAAAAACCACGGTGAGGATTAACTCACACTATAGAGAATATCGAAGTTGATTACAAAAAGGCTCACTGCCTGAGATAAGGACCACTGTCCAGAGGGCTACAACCTAAAGGGCTCACTACCATAGAGATACAAATAATACTTGTTACAGAGAGACTACAATCCCAATGCAACAAAGGATTCCACCACAATCACTTGATCAACTTGCATGAATGATAGAGTTTTCCTTCTGCTCATCTAGAAACTCAACATTAAGCTTTGCACTGATCTCCCACAATATCAACACACACTCTTACTGAATAGAATCAATGTCGCATAAAACTGCACTTTCTCTTTTCTCTTATTGTGCTTCTTCTTCGCTCTTGTATATTTTCCATTACTAACTCATCTTGTATTTATACCATCTTCAACTTTGAAACATATCCAAAGTCGGCTATCGAAATCCAAATTCAAATTAGGTCAATGCCAAAACATCCTAGGGTGGAATTAGAATGAGGGCGACCCAAACACACACTTCATAGGGACCCAAATAGATCCAACATGCTTCATCATTCTTGAAAGTATTATTTCACATAAGGTCATCCACACCAGTGTAAAAAACATAGAACCATTAAGCATGAACTTTCCAAATGCCGAAATTAACTTCAATACAATCAGGGCAACTCAACTTTAGAACCATATGACATAAAACTTCATCAAAGAGAAATCCAGACCAACACCATTTCTCTCGGGCCTCAATCAAAACCACATAGAGAACCACAATTCACAACTGGTGAACACAACTTGCACTGTACAACAAATCAACAACCAAGAATCTAAATATAGCACCTTATCACAACCATGAACAACATATATGAACCGCACAACCACAAGAGAAAATTTGGGCCAAAAAGTAGAGCAACCATAGAACACCTGCAACATATCTTTATTACAATTTTCTTAATATCCTTGACATATATATCCAACAACATAGATAGTAGATAACTAGCTAACCAGTTGACATCAATGAAAACACCTTCAATCTTTCCATTCTTGCAACACATCTAATGGCCACAAATTCATTATCATAGCCAAAAAATACTTCACAAAGTGGATTGAAGCCACTCCTCTCGCCGACATTATTGAAAAGAAAATAGCTAAGTTTATCCTAAACTATATCATCTATTAGTATGGTATTCCATCATCCATTTTCATTGACAATGGTAATCCATTTAAAAACCAATATATCCATGAGATTTACCACAAATTTCACATATAACATTGTTTCTCTACCCCTATTACCCACAAAGTAATAGTCAAACTAAGGTGTCAAGAAAAACCATATTAAAAATCTTGAAAAAGACTATCAATGATGTTGGTCATGACTATCATATCCACCTTAACCCTACCTTGTGGTCCTATCAAACCAAAATTCACACACCCATAGGAGCCACTCCATATTCCCTAGTCTTTGGAGCTAAAGAAATTTTACCTATTGAGGTAGAGCTCCCATCACTCAAGTGTTTCTCTAAAACATGTCATCAGTGATAAAGAATATAGAGCTTCCAGACTATATGACTTGGAATTGCTAGATGAAATGAATCTCAATGCACTCAATCACCTATAGGTTTATCAAAATTTCCTTCGTCATAGCTATAATAAGAAGGTTATCTCATGGAAGTTCAAGATAGGAGACTTGGTACTTAAAGAAAATTAAAAGAATCAACAAAATCTGAGAAGAAAGGGAAATTTGAACCTAACTGAATAGGACCCTTTGTTATCACAACTTATGGATAAAGAGTGTATCATCTTGCCACGCCTAAAAGAGAATCATTAGGTGAGTATATCAACAATGTCCACCTTAAGAAATTATTTTCTTGATTCTTAGAGTATCTTAATAGAAAATCAAAAAATATCAAAGATAAATAGAAATATCCCCCTATGGTGAAAACCACTTTGGTGGCACCTTGGGTAAGTACGATGGTGAAAACATGAAACCAATTTCCACCATCTATTAGGATCTTAATCCCTTCCATCCATAATAAAAATCCTTCCATATACCTATCACCCCTATCATGGCTTGAAACTAGTTGATATTAGGGTTATTCATCCTATCTTAAGACACCACCTCATAATAATTTCATGACATACATCCCATTAAAAAAAATCCTATACCTAACTGGGGATATTTCCTTGACCTAGTGTTCGAATTGGATCCTTGAAGTCAGTATTAGAGGAAAAAAATTTCCATGCACCATAGAACCACTTCATATTATCCATAAGAAACAAAACCATTCATAATATTTCATAATAAATTTGCATCACTCACTCACCGTAACATCAATAAATTACCATTTCCTAAACGAGAGATTTAAACAAAAATCACTAGTAGAATTTGGTAAATAAATGACTAGGTGACTAAAAATTTGTCACAACAACTAAAAATGACTAAATTCTACTAATTTTATGAAACTCAACTATAAATGAGTAAATAAATGACTAATTTTTTCGTTCACTAAAAATTATTTAGTCACACAAATAAAATGACTAAATAGTTATTCATTTATTTAGTCACAACCCTTTTGAATAAATCATTTAAGGAATCAAGAATATAGCCCACCAAAATACTCTAAAACTTTAATAAACACACTCTAAAACTTTCATCAAAATCTTATTTTTAGGCATAGCCCACCAAAATGGAGTTTTCATTTTAATAAACATACTCTAAAACTTTTTTTGAAACCTTATTTTCAGACGTAGCCCACCAAAATGGAGAAGTGTTTCAGTAAAGAATGTCAGAGAATGGTAAGGAGATGTGTATGACAGGAGGCATAGGATTCATTGTTGCTTATCGCATTCCTAATCTTCTTAACAAGGGTTACATTGTTCATGCTATTGTTTGTAAACCATGTATTTAATTGACATATATTTTCATAATCTCAAATTCCTTCAGATGCTTTTGAAGTATCAATGTATCCTATACAGGGTTTAGAATGATTTCTTTTAATTTAAAAAATAAATTAGATGCTTTTAAAGTATCAATGTATCCTATATAGGGTTTAGAATGATTTCTTCTAAAAAAATTTAAAAATAAATGATGTATTTTCCTGTGATTAGATAATGTGGAGATCTCCTAAATCTTCCCCACCACACTATCCTCTTTGGCACTGTATTCATTACTCCAGCTGCTAGGGTTTTGCATGTGACATCTTTAATAGCTTCATGATAGTGGCTTTTAAATAGATATTAGTCTTTGCTTTAATCCTTGTCATGGTAACCCTTGAGTTCCATAATCCACCTTCAATCTCTTCTAAGAACGTTCATAGTATGTGTATAAAGCAAGTCCTTCATACCTTCCATTGTTCCAAACCACCACTCACTACCTTGCTTAAAATGTTGCCTCCATAAGCACAATAACATGTTTTAAAATCATGGTTTCTAGTGATTGACCATTAAGGTCACTACTTTCATCAAGATACAATGATACTTCTGTCTTCAAACTCAAGGCTTTATGCAAGATAACATTGTGAATTGTTTGTTGTGTATGATTTGATTTTCTTGCACATTTACTTCTTTGCTAACTGCCTTTAAGACAGGATATTGCACCCTCAACTAAAATCTCAAATAGCTCACTCACTGTCACTTGAAGATTTATTTCATAAGCATCCTTCTATAAAATCAAACTATGCCTTATAGACTGCCTACTTACTTACTACAGGGGACTCATTGTTTCATGGTATTGTGGGTCTTAAGATCCTTCAACCTTATTGTCACTACTTCATAGTCCACAAGGTATTATTCACTATTCTCCCATCTTTGATGAGTCTCAAAACACTGCTCAAACATGTAATCCACTACCTCCATTATACAATGGCTAAGAAGAAAAATTGAATCTATGATTACCACCGTTACTTCATTTGGACAGTCATTCACTAATTGCATTTTCCTTGTCTAACACTGCCAAAAGCATTTGGAAAACCCTTAAGGTTAGCAAGGGGGTAAGGAAACTCACTGTTAAAATCTCCACTTTTAATATGCAAGGTTTGAGCTTTATTATCTTGTCACTACTCAACCTCTTTTTGAATATCACACCTCAAGTGACTGTCATTCTTCTTACCATAGATTGCATTTACAAATGTCACTGAGCTACATAGTGTGTTTGTTATTGGCTACAATGCTCAAATATTTTTGGTATTGCAACCTCACTAATCTGCTAGAGTTATGGTTTATGTTTCTATGGAGGCATAGGGTTTGTACCCTAGTCATGCTCTTACCAATGCTTTTGTTGGTATTAAAAAACAACCTTAAATCTTGGGTTAGAAAATTAGCTATCTTGATAGGGTTGTGGTATGATCTTGGATTGTATCCTAGAGTGTGTGGGAAGCTTGTGTTTGATCATTAAGGTATGTAAACCTGATTAGAGAAATGTATCCTATATAGCATGGGTCTTTCTTTAATACTTTCCATAATGGTTATTAGCATATCACATTATTATAGTTTGTGGTAACCCAAGATTGCATTCAAGTATGTAACAAACTTGGTTTGTAGTTTAAGTTGTACACTTTTAAGTAACATTCATAAGGGTTAGAAAATCTTGATCACTCTCTTGAATATCCCATTAAACATGGGTTGGATTGAATGAACTACATAATTGATATAACACAACCACTCTACATATCAACCAGAGTTATAGGCTCTTTATTGCAACAAGAGATAATTGCTCTTGGATCATGCTATCATAAAATCGTAACCTGTTAGGTATCTAGACATAATAACCTAACCAAAATAACCCTGGACATAATAACCCTGTCATAATAACCCAAGGAAAAAATAACCCAGGGTCATAATAACCTATTAAACTTGAGTCAACCTGAATGCATCCAATGATGATTAACACCTAATTGTGATGACAGTGATTTGTACATGAATTTTTCTCATATGAGTGCCTCCATTTCTATCACAACACAACCACATTAAACTTGGGTCACACATGAATGCATCCTATATTTTTTATAGCACAACTGTTCCACATGACCAATAGACTTATGGATCACATAATTATAGTCACAAGAATTTGTTCCTCAGTTGTGCTCTTATGGTGATTCCATTACCATTACAACATAACCCTTTGGACTTATATTGCTCAAATCCTTACATTGCTTATTTTCGCTTTGGATGGATGGCTTCATGGATTTTTTGTGATTTATACAACTTTTTTTTTATAGTAAATGACACCATATTCTTTATGAAGCTGAAATGATTTATTAATTATGGTTTTATGATGATTTTGAGTTTTATTTAGAAGGGGTTAATATGTGGAATTTTTATGTGCAGGAAGAATATACTGTGATGCAACGTTCAGGTATGGATGTTTCAAGCAAAATTGGATTGATATGGGTTTCATAACCAGGTTGGAGAGTACCTTGAGCCAGTGTGAAACACTTTCAGGTGTTTTCCCTGGGAAGCAGAACCTAAGTGTAGGAATTTCCAAATATCCAATAGAGGAAGTTCCTTTATTCTAAAGATAAAATCATAAATTTTCTGGTCCGATTGGACATCCAACCTGACATCTTTAATATCCAATAGAGAAATTTCATACATTCTAAAGATAAAATCATAAATCTACTGGCCCAATTTCAGATCCAATTTGAGGTCGTGAAGCTCTGATAGAGGAGGTGCCTACATTCTAAAGATAAAATCATAAATTTTGTTGGTCCAATTGGAGATCCAATTTGAGGTCATGAAGCTCTGACAGAGAAAGTTCGTATATTCTAAAGATAAAATCATAAATCTGCTTGGTCCAATTTGAGGTCCAATTGTAAGAATTTGTCTTTTTAATTATACTTTCTGACATTTGGCTTGATACAAATTGTTACTTTAGAATTATGGTATTGCTTTTATTCTAATGTTTTCAACCCTCATTTTAGGGAAGAGCTTCGAAGATGGTTCCCTCAGATGGAGACTACACTTTTCTGCTATAGGTTCTCTCTAGAAACACCAAAAGCTCAGGTACTTTCATACTCAGGTACAACAGAGTTTGAGGTGAATTGCACTTAGTATTTTATATTGATATGGATATGTTCTAGCCTATAGTTAATTTTTGTAGCATAATAGATAGGATAAATAGTTGTTCATATACCATTGTTTCAAATTCTAAATTGTTATACCTTATTCTAGGAGAAAATCATAGGGGAGTCCATACATAAGACACCATTATTTCAAATTCAAAATTGTTGGCTATTTCACAATTGTTTGCTTCATTTATTTGATCTAAGACAACCTGATGTATAGAAGATGCTCTCAAAATCATAGTAAAATCCTTTATTCCAGGATGACTGTTTAGAATCTTTCCCATCATAACAATGAACAAAAGCATCAGTCATTAACTAAACTTTGCAAGAGTTTTGTCTAATTCTACTTTTCCACTCTCTTTTCCATTCTAAATTTTATTCCTAATTTCATCCATGAAGAACTTCCTTAGCCTATAGATCCTGCTGGTAGCCATAACTTTACCAAGTGTTGAGGATAGCTTCGAGTTTTTACCCAAGAAACAATTGACAAAATTTGGCCTTACCAGATCAAAATCTAGTAAGGCCAAATTTTGTCAATTGTTTCTTGGGTAAAAACTCGAAGCTATCCTCAACACTTGGTAAAGTTATGGCTAGCAGCAGGATCTACAGGCTAAGGAAGTTCTTCATGGATGAAATTGGGAATAAAATTCAAAATGGAAAAGTAGAATTTGACAAAACTCTTGCAAAGTTTAGATTAATGACTGATGCTTTTGTTCATTGTTATGATGGGAAATATTTTGAACAGTCATCCCGGAATAAAGGATTTTATTGTTATTTTGAGAGCACCTTCTATACAGCAGACTGTCTTAGATCAAATAAATGAAGCAAACAATTGTGAAAGAGCCAACAATGTTGAATTTGAAACAATGGTGTCTTATGTATAGAATCCCCCTATGATTTGCTCCTAGAATAAGGTATACCAATTTTGAATTTGAAAAAATGGTATATGAATAACTATTTAGCCTATTTGCTATGCTACAACAATTAACTATAGGTTAGAACATATCCATATATCAGCATAAAATAGTAGGTGCAATTCATCTCAAAATCTGTTGTGGTAATTGCTTTGTAATCAAAAGATCAGTGAAGTTCATTGCATAACTCATGACCATTTTGTAGTGCTATGATACAATGCTATTTTACTTCTTACTCATTGTGTTCTCAATCACCATGTGCAAATGACTTAGATGATAGATCTTTGTCACCATTTGACAATAACTTTCATTGTTTTTGGACTATTTGTTATGATTTAGTCACTGTTTGACAGTGTTCTTCCTTTCTCAGTCCTATAGGATAGAGGACAATTCACAATTTTCAACTCTCTAAAAATGGTAAATAGATACAGTAAAGATATTTAAAATTTTAGAAGTGGATTTTTTTTAATTGCTAAAAGCCTATTTATCAGTTTTATAACTTAAAATTATTTAAGCTATTTGAATAGCTAAACTTCATATTATAAATCTTTAAAGTACAATAGAATCGAGTACCTAAAATGATTACAGAGAAGTTGAATGAAAATTAGTAAATTACTATTGATTTAGCTTTTCCTTTTACGTGTTTACAGGGTTATTTCTTCTAATATTTGTTAGGCCTATTTTGGATTCTATGGAAACAACAAAGGCAATTCAACATCCAGGTCTAAATGAGGTGATGAACCATCCTTCTATGATGAAGTTTGCAAGATACACCCAAGAATAGATCTAAAAATATCATATTTTTAAACCTTCAGATCTTTGAGATCGTTGCAGATATGATTTGATTTTTGTATAGCTGGATTGATCTAAAAATATGTTACTTGAAAATGATGTGAATGAAAATGTTATTTGTTTAAAATAATCTAAGGGTGTTATTTTTCACTTGCACAAAAAAAATTGTCTACCTTAAGATAACCGTTAAAATTATCATTTTATTAATCATAATATTTCATTGTATATTTGTATTTTTTTAGATTGTATTGAATATTTAATGGTAGTTTTTTTTTTAAATCAATTCAGCATAATATACTTTCCATGTACTTCTTTTCATCACCTATAAATATAAATTTTTGTTACTTTTTGTGATCATCAAAAATAGAGATGGTTTTAGTCTCTGTGAAATATTTTCATGCATGTTTGAGATCTCTACAAGGTGTTGAAAAAGGCCATAGGGTTTGGTAGGGTTTTGAGTATCCTTATTATTTTGATGGTAATGTTGTCACTAAGTTCTCTCCTTGCCCAAATATAGTCACCTAAGAAACTACCATGATGCTCTTGACTGTAAATTACTTTGTTCTCCCTATCTTCTCACTATAGGTCTGATTCTTCAACTCTATCAATTGCCCTTCCATCTCAGTGTATTTTCATGCTCTTGCATCTATTCTCTTATGAATTCATTCTTATGACTCTAAAAGCTATCACTAGGTCTATTATGACTATTAGGTCTTTGAGGGTATATGATTTTCTACTACGAACTCTTAGATTTTCATACTTTTGATGACATTTCTCCAAGGATGTTTGCTTGCTGAATTAACTCTCTGTATATTCTCCATTATGCATTAAAAATTCATGGTTTCTAGTTAACTATTTATTGATGTAACCATTTCCATGTTTCTTGGGACTGACATCCCTATAGGATAGTTTCCCTATAAATTTGAATGTAATTTAAAGGTAACCATTAATATTAAAAAGTTTCATAATATTGTTGTGTCAAGGTAGTAGATGGTCATGACAAATTTCATAAGACTGTCATGACAAGTTTCATAATACTTCCATACTGCAAGAGCCAAGAAGAAATGGTGTGGTGCAACAATAACATCCCGCATTATCGTGAAGGCCGAGAAATAAATGTGCGGTATGGAAGTAAATAAAATACTTCTCCCACATCCCCATAAGAGCTAAGAAGACATGATGCAGTGTAGTGGTAACATCCCACATTACTGCGAAGGCCAAGCAATAATGGTGTAGTGTAGCGGTAACATCCCGCATTACCGCAAAGGCCGAGCAATAATGGTGCAGTGTAGTGGTAACATCTTGCATCACCGCAAGGATCATGTCAAAATGGTGTGATATCGCAGTTAAACTATAAAATGAAATATCACATTTCTTTGAGGCATTTTTTTGAAACAGTTCGCTTGTCTTGTGTATATTGCTTCCACATTTTCATGTATGTCTAGCAGGGAACTTGTAACTACCACATATGACAAAAAAAATACCTTAATCTATTATGCTTTGATGGATGTCCCTTCATTATTACTAGATATCTGATGTATTGCACATTATTATAGTGTAAGCCTATTTTTCAATTTTTTTCATTTAGCATCACCAATATTCTCCACAAGAACATTGTCCCTATTTAAAATGATGGAAATGGTTGAAATCTCTCAAAACAATTTCTCTTGCAAAAATCTTGGAGATGAATTTAGATGCAGTGTGAAAATCAGAACATACTCGAAGGTTCTTAACAACTCTAATAGTTGTACCAAGGGCCATGTTTAACAAACTAAATGCAATTTCTTACTTTTCACTATGGTGGCAAATAAATGATTCTTTTTTCTTCTATTCCACAGCATTGAGTAAAAGTCTTGAATCTGGAAATACCTTGTTTCCTTCATTTACCAAGCCAATTTCTCCAATTTTGCATAGATCTCCCATTTTTGTGGATGTGATTTGTCTCCTACACAAAAATAATGTACCATTTTATGCCCTTAAATCTAACTACATTCAAGTATCTTTTTAATTTCTTTATCTTTCATCAATTTCCTTACCCTTTGAACCTCACCACACCTACCCACTTTTGCATAGATGTTTTAGAGAACATAAGTTGCCGCATTTTTAGGATCCAACTAAAAAAGTAGTGTTGCTAGAATACTCAGCCTATATTCATATATGATCCACAAGAACCAAAGGTTTAACTGGCATCTCAGTAATAATGTTTAGGGTGTCCTAAAGATAGCCATCACAAGCATGAAGGTCAACCATGCACACCTAATGATCAACTATATATGTAATGCAATAAGGCTTACTAACATGTGAAGTATGTGTAGCCCTCATCCACTAAACCTACATGACTACATGCATCTAGAACACAAGTAAATCTTACAATGTCGGTGTCCCAGAGTGCTTCATTAATTTAAATATTTTGAGAGCTTCCTTGCAAAATCAATTTTGTGCACATTCCAAAATCATATCATTTCATTCCATGAGATGACATCTCTTTGAGGAATTCTATCAAACAATTCATTTTGTACTACATTTTGGTGTCAAATCGTTGGTAATTATGGTTAGTTTCATTACATTCAAATTATGAATTCTGGGAAATTATATACAATAAATAGATTGATGGTTGTTTGGATAGTGAAATTATCTCTCTTAGAAATTAACTAAAATATCTAAAAGGATTATTTTAATTAAAGAGGATTTTGTGCTTATTTTTGTAACAATGATTTTACAGTGCAACTAGCTTGCTATTTTCATTCAAGATACAAGTCATCAAAGTCAAGCTCATACCAAGAAGATGGTACTCTACTTCAAACCCTCAACCTCACTTAGTTTAGTCTGCTTACATGGGGATATTAAGGAAGTTGGTAAAAAATTAATATATATCAAAAAAAAATTGTGAAGGAGAATCCTGTGAGATTCAATATGGCAATGGCTCAATGTCTAGTTTCTTAAGTAAAGATTATGTCACAGTTGGAAAACTTGTTGTGAAACATCGGGTTAGTAATTTTTGGATGTTAAGGATTCCTAGTTGGATATCAAAGATCTTTTCTCATCAACTTAATTTGAAATTTATGTATAAATGGATTCTTCCATGGTGCAGGTCTTTACTCAGACAACACATGAACTAGGGTTGACATTTTTGTTGTCTAATTAAGTCTAATAGCATTCTTAGGCTTGGTTTCCAGGAAATTTATGTTGATAATTTTTTTCCAGTATGGTTAGTGTTGATAGCCTTCATTCTATAATGTCAACTTCATTTTATAATCTGAGCATATCACCTTTCTTAAACTTTGAACAATGTTCCGAAATCAAGGGTTCAATATGCATATTTTAGGCCTATGTTGAACACTCTATTTAAGGCCTTTGTTGACAAGGCTAATTTTTTTTAATTGATTTATCTTTCTGTTGTGTTTGGACTTTTGTAAACTTGCAATATACAATGCACTTTTATTCTTCGTGAATTGAGACTAATAGTAATTTGTTTGGTTGTATTAAGGCACAACTTCATTCATGGCATAAAAGGCAACACCATGTTGCTCATATCATATGGCATGTTGCATATAAAGGAGGAAAGATTCTAGCTGGGTTATTGTTGACTGCATTGAAGGAGAGAGCTTCATATATGGGACATGATCAACACTCTCCTTGGATTCTACATGTTACAGCTTCCTCCGGGAAGATTTCCCACATTGTAGAAGTTTTAAGAGATGAAAGGGGCATGTTCTTGCATTGAAGGGATTCAAGCATGCGTTTCCATCATTGTAGAATTTTTTTGGAGAATTTTCTTTCTTGCAGTCATTTTTGTGCAATATTGTAACTCAAATTTTCAGTCTTGTGACTGAAAATAACAATTGTAATACTCTATTTATAAGTTGTAATTAGAACACCTTTCTTTTATTAGTAAAGTTCACTGATTTTTTATTCTCAATGGTTGTTTTATTGTGTGCAGTTGATGATTGATGTGTATTTCTATGTTTTATGCTTAAATCTTCAAATATCAGTTAATTAAAATGACTAACAATACTACTAATTGACATCAATTAATAATTAAATTGACTAAATATACTAACAATTGATATAAATCAATGAACAGTGAATAAAAGTGACCAAATAAGTGACCATTTAACAACAATCAATGACTAAATATATCAGTGAATAAAAAAATGACTAAATAAGTAACCAGATTACAACAATCAATGACTAAATCAACAACTAAATAAGTGACCAGTTAAATATATCAGTGAATAAAAAATGACTAAATAAGTGAGCAGATTACAACAATCAATGACTAAATCAACAACTAAATATATCAGCAGAAAAAAAAAATGACTAAATAAATTACCAGATTATAGTAATGAATGACTAAATTAATGACTAAAAATACTACCAAATCGATCAATCAAAACAACCAATAAATGACTAAAAATGGTTTAGTCATCAATCTGGTCGCATTATATATGACTGGAAATAAACTACTAATGGTCACGTGACCAAGTTCAGTCATTTATAAGAAGCTTTTACTAGTGAATAAACAATAAAATACCCAAAGATATTGAGCACTCATGAAACAATAATAATTTAGAGAGTCTTGCAAAACTATCTACAATCTATTGATCAATTACCAATTGATTTACTTATATTTTCTAAACAATCATACCTTAATGGATGCATCTTTCCTACAATTGGCATTATTGAATTTGAGCAAACATCTCTTGGTAATAAAATATGATAGTTGTTAATCATTTGGTCCTTGAATCTTTTTATTGCTTGATTCATCTCCTTATCCTATTCCAATATTCCTCAAGGATATATTCAAATTATTAGAGGAGAAAGAATGGGGCAAGCTCATTTCTTTCGTATGTTTTGTTTGTGGCATGTTCTTAGGAGTTGCTATGATAGGTATGATCCTTGTGTGTGTGGTGTTGGAAAAACAAGGATAGACAACTAAGAGGTGGGGGGTGAATCAGTTGTCACAGAATATTAAACTTTTCAATCTTTACTTAACTTTAATCTCAGATCTGATGAATGAACAGTAAACCACAAGCAATCAACACATCAGAAACACAGAGAACACCAAAAAAAAATTACGTGGAAACCCTGTTAGGGGAAAAGCCACGGTGGATGTTAGTCCATAATATTATACCCTGTTAAAAGTATAATGAAAATAGTAAGGGGAATGTACATGCATTCAGGCACACTGCCTAGAGCTCACTACTCAAATACAACAAGGGCTCACTTCCCAACAATACAAAATAGGATTAAATCCGGAGGGTATGAACTGAGAAAATAGCTTCTACACAAGCCTAATTATAGTTCGAGTTAAGCACAGAAAAACACCTTAACTCTTCACTCTCACTCTGCTCTGCAATCGAATGAATAGATCAATTATAGCACACTTGCACTATCTCTGGCTTCTCTCACACCACACACACAATAACTTCACTCAACTAATCACTCATATATATCCTCATTATGGAATTACATCAACCACTTAGTCAGCCAGAAAAATAAAACATATTTACAATGTTGGCCTAAATTAACAATTAAATTTTCAATGCAAATTAAACATCGTCGGCCAATACAATGATGTGACCCAAAACAATATCCACAAGCGTTCCAAACATTCAAATTTCAATCTCCAAAGATCCACAACACGTTACCACCAACATGTCGGTAAGGAACATGAAAACGCGAACATGCACAAGAAAAATCTTTGACCACAAGCACACCGATCAACGTGGACGTACAAAAATGATGGAGAATGATCTAGAAACATCCAAAAACATCAAGAACTAACAAAGAGGCATCCACAACAACTAGAATTACACAAACTTCAATAAGGAACACTGGCAGAGACCACAGAAACACTATTAGAACACAATTGTTCATAGCATGATCAAGTCTTCACGCAGACCTTTGAAACTTCTGGTAGATGAACTAAATACTCTCAGCAATAAACCCTTTAGTCCACAACAATTGATCTTCAACATACATAACAAAATACCTTCATTACCTTCACTATTCCACTAGAAACCTGCAACTCTTCTTTTAACAATTTTCTCAATATCCTCAACATATACAACCTTCAATACAATAATGCTAATAGTGTTGACATCAATGACAACCACATATCAGCAACACAACCATAGCATCCAAAAATCTCCCCATTTTGCATTGATGGAAACACATGATGTGAAAAACACCATCAACACTTACTCCCCCTTAGATTTTGACTCTTCTTCCTTGACCTCTTCTACATGGTCTTCTCCCCACAAAGCTCTTCTCCCCAAATAGGAAACATTTTTTCAGATAACTCTTCTCCCCCTTTGACATCAATGGAAAAGATAAGAATTATCTTCCCACATACAAGCACTAAACCACATATCTACACATCTGACTGCTCCCCCTGAGTAGCAACCATAGAAACATCAATCTGGATCAAGAAATATAACTTTGAAGCATATAGATTAATGCAAGTAAATGCATCTCTTAGTTCTTATCAGGAGGGGTAATCACCTCTAGCATTTCTTTGATATATTCAAAAGTATCCTTTAGCAATGGCTTAGTGAAAATGTCTACAACCTATTCTTTGGTAGGCACATACTCCAGTTTGACTTCTTTCTCATTTACTTTCTCCCTCAAGAAGTGAAACTTGATGGATATATGCTTAGTATTAGAGTGTAGCACTGGATTCTTCGAAATGTTTATTGCACTTGAATTTTCATAGTATATGGCAATAGGTTCTTCATATACCACCCCGATATCTTTCAACATTTTTTTCATTCACATCACTTGAGTACAGTTATTTGCAGCAGCAATATACTCTGCTTCAACAGTAGATAGAGAAATGGAAGTCTGCTTTTTGCTCAACCAAGACGCCAACTTCTTTCCTAGGAAGAAGGCACCACCCATAGTACTTTTCCTATCATCTACATCTCCTTCCCAATCTGCATCAGTATATGCATTCAAAGTAAGATCATCATCCTTAGGATACCAAAGTCCAAAATCAATTGTTCCTTTCAGATATCTGAAGATTCTCTTTACAACAGTCACATGAGATTCTTTTAGATCAGCCTGAAGTCTAGCAACCATACATACAACATTCATAAGGTCTGGTTTGGTTTCAGTTAAATAGATCAATCCGCCAATCATTGATCTATATCTTGTTTGATTTTCCTTAGGAGAATCATCATTCTATGTTAACTTGCATCCGATTACCATGGGAGTACCAATAGGTTTTGAATCTTCGATGCCAAACTTCTTTAGCACCTCTCTCACATATTTGGAATGAGATATGAAGATCCCCATGTCTAACTGAGTAACTTGTAGTCCTAGAAAGAACTTCATCTCTCCAATCATACTCATATCAAATTCACTCTTCATTTCATTAGAAAACTTCATACATAGATTATCATCTCCTCCAAAAATAATGTCATCAACAAAGACCTCAATAATTAACTCTTTGTCATGATCCAACTTGAAATATAAGTTGCTATCAGTAGTACCTTTATTGAATCCAAGCTTTAGTAAGTATTTTTCCAGTCTAGCATACTAGGCTCTGGGGGCTTGCTTAAGTCCATATAGAGCTTTCTTCAATCGGAAAACCATCTCTTCCTTATCAGTTAGTTGAAATCCATCTGAATGTTCAATATAAACTTCTTCTTCTAGTTCTCCATTTAGAAAGGTTGACTTCACATCCATTTGATAGACTTTATAGTTCTTATATGCAGCATAAGCAATAAATAATCTAGCAGCTTCAATTCCGGCAATAGGGGCAAAGGTTTCTTCAAAATCAATACCTTCCATTTGTGAATACCCTTTACATACCAGTCTTGCTTTATTCCGACGACTTCACCTTGTTCATTCAGCTTATTCTGAAAGACCCATTTAGTACCAATCACATTTTTATCTTTAGGTCTAGGAACAAGTGTCCATGTATCATTCTTTTCAATCTGCATCAGTTCTTCTTTCATAGCTTCGATCCAGTGTTCATCATTGCAGGCTTCATTGACATCTTTAGGTTCAATCTTGGAAATTAGGCAATACTCTTCTGCTATCTTCCTTCTAGTTTGCACACCTTTACTATTATCTCCTATGATTCAATTTTTGGAATCATTAGCTTTACATACCTTGGAACTTTAGGACTCTCTCGAGCTTCTGGTTCTATTGTTCTCTCTTCTACACTTGTACTTGTCTCTCCTTCCTGAATTACTTGATTTACCAGAACAAATTGAAGTTGTTTTACTAGAACATATGGCACAATCTGAAGTTGATTTTGTGTCTGAGCATTCTTCCCTTGATTTGTATTGTCTTCATCTGAATCATATCCACAATATCTGGATGATCTAGCAGATTCCTCATCAACTCTGACATTTTCACTCTCAACCATCTTTCTCAGTCTTTTGTTATAGCACCGGTAGGCCTTGCTTTTGGTAGAGTAACCTAGAAAGATTCCTTTGTCACTTCTTGCATCAAACTTGCCTATATCCTCATCTCTCTTAATATAGAATTTACTTCCAAAGATCTTGAAATACTTAACAGTAGGCTTATATCCAAACCATACCTTAAAAGGAGTCTTACCAAAATTACAATTGACATTTACCCAGTTCAAAGTGTACGCAACAATACTTACAGCTTCACTCCAATAGATGTGAGGGACATTTGCTTCTATCATCATTTTTCTAGTAGCATCCAGAACTATTTTTTTCTTTCTCTCTGCAACTCCATTTTGTTGTCGGGTTTGAGGGGAAGATAACTATCTTCTGATCCCATGCTCTTCACAAAAGGAATTAAACTCCCTGGAGGTGAATTCACCACCTCTTTCTGTCCTTAAGAATTTGATTTTCAGACCTTTCTCATTCTCTACCATAGCTTTGAAACTTTTGAACTTTTCTAATGCTTCACACTTTTCTCTTAAGAAAGCTACCCATATCATCCTAGAATAATCATCAATAAGCAACATAAAGTACCTTTCACCATGAAGACTTCTGACTCTAGAGGGACCACAAAGATCAGTATGCACTAGCTCCAACAAACCATTTGTATGATGTTGTTTGCTCTGGAAGGAGACTCTAGTCTGTTTTCCCATCTACAATTCCTTGCAGATTGTGTTAGCAGGCTTCACTAGCTTAGGTAGATCTCTTACTTCTTAAGTGGAACTTACTTTGACAATGTTATCAAAATTCACATGACACAGCCTCCTATTCCATAACCAGCTTTCATCTACTTGAGCAATTAAACAACTTTCACTAGCAGTATTCAGGTGAAAAATATTACCTTTTGTCTTTTTACCTGAAGCAATTATCTTTCCAGAGCTTCCAAGTATCCTGCATCTTCCATCTTTGAACTGACGATCATAACCCTTGTCCACCATCTATCCAACACTCAATAAGTTGTGCTTCAACCCTTCAAAATAAAGAAAATCATCGGTGTTGTGCTTACCACCTAGACAAATAGATCCTCTGCCACGAATCACACTAGCAATGTTATCTCCAAATCTTGCAGCCTCGTCGTCATACTTTTCTAGACTTACAAATTTTCTTTTGTCACTAGTCATATGATGTGAGCATCCGGTGTCAATAACCCACTCAGACCTATCACATTTGTCATTTCTGAATTTGTTAGAGCACTCAGCAATGCTTCCATAGCCCTGACATTATTCTCAACCTCTTTAATCTCATCAGTAGTAGAAGGACCATTCTAAGGAATAACATATGTATTCTTAGTAATCTTCCAGTAGGCTTCACCAATACACCTCAAATGACACTCCATCCTAGCTTTCCATAGTGAGTAGTTTGTTCCATCAAATCTAGGATGGTCCTTCTTGTATGATGCCATCACAAATCACCTCAAGCTTTTAAACTTCTTCAGAGGAACTTGGCTCTGATACCAATTGCTGGTAAAACAAGGACAGACAATTGAGAGGGGGGGTGAATCAGTTGTCACAGAATATTAAACTTTTCAATCTTTACTTAACTTTAATCTCAGATCTGATGAATGAACAGTAAATCACAAGCAATCAAGACATCAGAAACACAAAGAACGCCAAAAAAAATTTACGTGGAAACCCTATTAGGGGGAAAACCACAGTGGATGTTAGTCCACAATACTATACCCTGTTAAAAGTATAATGAAAATAGTGATGGGAATGCACATGCATTCAGGCACATTGCCTAGAACTCACTGCTCAAATACAATAGGGGCTCACTGCCCAACAATACAAAATAGGATTAAATCTGGAGGGTATGAACTAAGAAAATAGCTTCTACACAAGCCTGATTACAGTTCTAGTTAAGCATAGAAAAACTCCTTCACTCTTCACTCTCACTCTGCTCTGCAATCGAATGAATAGATCAATTATCTCACACTTGCACTATCTTTGGCTTCTCTCACACCACACACACACTAACTTCACTCAACCAATCACTCATATATCCTCATTATGGAATTACATCAACCACTTAGTCAGCCAGAAAAATAAAACATATTTACAATGTTGGCCCAAATTAACAACTAAATTTTCAATGCAAATTAAACATTTTCATCCAATACAATGATGCAACCCAATACAATATCCATGAGCGCACCAAACATTCAAATTTCAATCTCCAAGGATCCACAACACATTACCACCAATATGTCGGCGAGGAACATGAAAACCCGAACATGCACAAGAAAAATATTTGACCACGAGCACACCGATCAACACGGACATACAAAAATGATGGAGAATGATCTAGAAACATCCACAAACATCAAGAACTAATAGAGAGGCATCCACAACAACTAGAATTACACAAACTTCAATTAGGAACACTAATAGAGACCACGGAAACACTGTTAGAACACAACTATTCATAGCACGATCAATTCTTCACGCGGACCTCTAAAACTTCTGGTAGATGAACTAAATACTCTCAACAATAAACCCTTTAGTCCACAACAACTGATCTTCAACATACAGAAAAAAATAACTTCATGACCTTCACTATTCCACTGGCAACCTGCAACTCTTCTTTTAACAATTTTCTCAATATCCTCGACATATACAGCCTTCAATACAATAATGCTAATAGTGTTGACATCAATGACAACCACATATCAGCAACACAACCACAACATCCAACATGTGGGACTAACTTATAGCATTAAAAATCACCTTGTGTATATAAGGTCATTTAAATTCCTTTATGCATTAGGCCTATCATGTTTTGTAACTATGTTCCACTACATATTCTGGAAAGGTCCCATCATGTCTAGTATAAATAAGGATGATCCTTCTTTGATGTGTTGAATTCTAGGAAAAAGTATATTGAAGTCACCATGGATTATCATACCTTGGTGTACATATATCCACTTGCCACATATTAAACACTTTAGGCAAAAGGATACCAACACCACCATGGCTTAACATGCCTTGGTGTGCATATATCCAAATGCTACAAATAACTGCTCTATGATGATAAAAGTAGCACAAAATAGAAAGCACAATATCTATCAACTTTTATATCCATCCAAATCAATAATTTTGTATCCATCAATCGCATATCCCTTTATTTCATCTCATTCATCATATATATCATTATGTGGTACTGATCAACAATAACCCTTCCATCACTATTTCCTCATTATATTCTACCATACTAATTTATAATAATGCATGTTGTTGGCCTTCTACAATGATTTAACAACTAAGCCCTTACAACTGTGATTCAAAGATTGGACATCTAATCTGAATAGCTATCTTAATCATTACGAAGGTGCATTTAACTTTTCAACCCAAGGACCTAGACTTGAAATGGGTCAGCATAATATGTGCACTAGGAATCCAAAGTAGCCATATTCATTCTACAACTAAGAAAGACATAATGTTGAAAGTAAATTGTTGGAAAATAAATAACATAAGTGTTGAGCATCAACCAATAACTATACTAAGTTGAAGTACATGACAGAAATTAAAATCTGAGCGAACAAACAAGAAACTACTATGTCTGCTTTGGCTGTAGGAACAGTCACATAATGGAATTTTAGTGGCTATAGGAATAGACAGTTGCCAGATTCTTAACTAATTGTTGAACAGAAAGTACTAACTAAACTAAAGGATGGAATGCTCACCAAGTGGGCCCCCTTGGATGAGTATATCCCTTAAAACAAATGTAAACTTATAACTTCATTTTACTCATTGGAAAGCATGAGTACAATCGAGCAACATCACTATATTACTGAAAAAAATAAGAATGCAAATACAACATTAGATTAATCAACCTTCTGAGAAGGAGCATTCGAGTCTTATTTATAGGAAGAAAAACTACTAACTAACTACCTAGCAAGGCGATCAACTCCACTAGATTAGGAGGATGTCACTTTAGGGAAAGCATAAAAAGTGGAGAGGAGGTTGTGCACGCATGGAATCTGATCAAGTCAGTTTTCCTTAACGCAAATCTAGCATAACAATAGCTCATATATTCGCTTAACAAACTATTTAGACCATTTACAAGGCAGTTACATTTTTTTCGATTTAAACTAGGAATCTCCCTCCATTGACCTTTGAATGATCACCTTGTTGACCTTTATGGAAAATGACCAACTGGCACAATCTTCCTCGATTTTGTAGGATCTAATTATATCTACATAACAACATTAGTACACACAACAATTGCATATCTATAACTATCTTAAAGTAACATTCATTAATCCACATGTAAAATTAACATAGATAGTTCATATAGCATGCCAATGCCATTTAAAGGTTACAAAAATAAGCTTATGCCCAATGTCTATGGTTTCGAGGAAATAACATGAAAATGTCAATATCCAAGTATCAAGGTCTATGACAACTACAACAAATGGATAATAAACTCTATCAAAATTGACCCATAAACTGGACTCATCACTCCCCCCAACCTAAGGATTTGTTGGTCCTCCAATAGAGGAAGGGTTGTTATTTTTCTTATTCAATGCCCTAAAATTTGCAACTGGTAGATGTCCTACATCAGTTATTGCAATGTATGAATTAGGGTCCCAATAGAACCCTTGCTTGTTGTCCAACTTGTTTCATCTTTTCCTCTCTGTAGCTATATCATACTGGTAATACCTAAAAATTTGGCATGGGCCATAATAGGATAGGTGTCTAAAAAGTTAATGGAAGCCAAAATTGTCCCTTTGACCTTCCAATTTGTATATATCTATCAACTCTTTTACATGTTGCAGCATAGTTCTACAGACAATGAGGCTCAGCTTGTTTTAACTCATCAGTCAGATTGTTCCACCTCTGTGATAGATATCCCATTATAGATTCCTCTATGTTTTTTTCTACCCTCTCATATTCTTTGTAAACTACTTCTCTCTCAAACAGGATCCTACTGCTATAGCTTGGTCGGTAAAGGAATCTATGCCATTCCCTGAAAATGTCTCCTGGGTTTCTAGATTTAGCCCTGATGGTCAGGGGGGTGTTGAATTCTATTTTCCTATAAGTCCTGAACTGTTGTCCCCAACTAATTTCATTCTATATCTAGGACATGAATTCCCTTAATTGGAGATCCCCAACATACAACAATGGATTCCAATCATGATCTTGGGACACAGCATAATTATGCAAATAGAATTCACACAACATTTTTTTCATTTTAGGAGGAGCAATCTGATAAGCTTGAAAAAATTCAAGAGGAGTCTCAATGGAAGGATTGAAACCTAAATTAATCCTTGCTATTTTAAAAGAAAGATTATTCTTCTTCAAATATAGAGCATAGACCCTTGGAGGAGTCTTGCATTCTAATATCTGAGGTACTAAGGTTGCTATATTGTCCACCTTTTCCTTTAAAGCAGCAATTTTTGTATTCTTCTCTTCAATCTCTTCATCTTTCTTTTTAATTTCCTTCTTTAGCCTATGTTTCTCCTCTTTCCATTCCTCTTCCATCCTTTGCATCTCATTCCATAAGTTCATGGCTACCATGTGCATAGAAAAATCATAGGGCTTATGTATTCCTACCAAAAAAATTCCTGGCACTGATGCTTGCTCTTCATGTTGCCCCAGCTGCAAGGATTCTGATTGTTCAACCAATTCCAGCTGCAGGGGTGCTAATTGTTCCCTCAGTTCTAGCTATAGGGGCTCTTGTTCTTGCTCTTGCTCTAGGAATGCATGCTCTTACTCTTGATGTAGGAACTCTTGCTCTTGCTCTTGCTATAGGAGCTCCTAATTCTCCTCATACTCTTGACTTTCAACTTGTTCTGCAATGGAAGCAAGCTCTGCCAACCTTATATTTTCCTGCTCCTCAAAAATGTCCTTTCCCTCAACGTTCACCTACCCCATTGGGGATTTTGTGTCCTCCCGTGATGTTTCTCTAGTCCTAGGGCTTCCCTATAGAGACATACCAGCGGCTGGAATAGCTAGTATTGTCATGTTTCTCTTCGATTGCAAGAAGAACAGTGTCAACCTTCCATTTCTTAGAGCTTGATGCTTCTTTTCCTACCGTTTTCTTTTTAGCTTTTCCCTTCCTCATTTATGCTTCTTTATTTTGTGCCCTAGTTCGAATTAGGATGCCAAGAGGGACATCATCATCAGAGTTTGAAGAAGAACTAGCTTTGTCTTAATGTTTTGTCTCAGAAGAACCAATTTCTATAGTTTGCTCAGCTACAAGAGGGTTTATACTAGGGCATGTGCCAGAAGCTGAGGTTCTAGAAGTGGCTTCAACAAAACTCACTCTCCTACTAGCCCTACGAGGTTGAGGCAAAACCCTAGGTCACAAATGCTCTGGTCTAAATTGATCAATATTTAAGAATTCTTCCCAAGTCATATCAAACACATCATGCAAAGATTTCTCTACTAATAATTTTATTAGACAATGGTGGGAAACAGAATTATCCCTACCTTTTTGGGTCTCGACTGCCATGATTGAAAGAAGGTGATATAACACATTTGGCACATTCATTCTTCTCCCATGCCTCATATGATTCAGGAGTTTGAAGTGCACAGAATGTAGGTTTGACTGACGGCCTTCACAAGTAAGGTACTTCACAATGTAAATAGCTACTTGATTCCATGGATTAGGTAGAGAGGTTCTCTTCGCACCTTTCTTTTCCACATTCAATGGAGGGTCACTAGGTTCTGTAAATTCAACCATAGCTGACCTTGCATCTTTGGTAGTAGGGTATTGTTCACCATCGGCAGGCAACCCTATAACTTCTGCAATCCTCTCTTCAATAGCTATTACCTCCAACCCTTTTACCATGGCTTTTCCTTTAGACAATGTCTGGGAAAATTCCAACGCAACATCTTCATTATAATCATTTAGCTTTAAGAAATAATCTAACCATCCACAGTTTCTGAACTCAGCCTGGCAAGGTGCATCCTACAGTAATACATCATGAACCATGGGTTCATTTCCAATTAACCCACCTCCCATTGTTCAGTTGTCTACAATTAAACAAGCACTCTGCAAGGTTTCCCTTCCTGCAATCTTTGTCTAAAATCCAAATTTCTCCTTCCTGCAACACTGTTGAATTCCCAATGCCAATGTCGTTTGAATTTTACCTTTTTGGCGACTTAGGATTATGGCAAAGGCAATAAAGGAAGTAAAGGACTAATAAATGAAGGATATGATCAAGAAAAATGGCGGCGGTTGATGTCATCTCACACATGCGAGTCATCACCTCACTCAGAATTCAAATTGGCTCAATTTAAACTTTGTTGACATGGACTAGCATGGACTGACACGTGGACATGGTATTCACACTTCCCCCCCAACCTAAATTTGAGCATGTGTCCTCGCATGTGAGGTAGTAATGACGATTTGACAGGGGTAGGGAATAATTACATGCTATGGAGAACATCTATATTAATGTACAGTAATTAAATGAATGTACTAAAAGACAATTAAGATGTAACAAATTGATGCGCACATACCTGAATTTGTGGAATATTTGTTGCAAAGAATATGGAGGAAGTATTAGTCACCTTTTAAGAAGTTAGTTGAGCAATTAACGAAAGTGGACATGGATGGGCAGATGGGTGAATGAATGAAGAATTGGACTCCCACAAAAGTGGAAGTCTTTATTATGGAAAGTTATGTACCTTAGTTAGTCAGAAGGAGGGACACTAGGTCCGCTTCCTTCGGCTGCAGGAAGTTTGGGTG
Organism: Sequoia sempervirens; assembly: GCA_007258455.2. Taxonomy (NCBI): domain Eukaryota; kingdom Viridiplantae; phylum Streptophyta; class Pinopsida; order Cupressales; family Cupressaceae; genus Sequoia; species Sequoia sempervirens. The sequence continues at coordinate 487,307,293 of VDFB02047230.1, read as the reverse complement.
TTGCATGTTGAGTGAATTACAACAGGAATTCCTCCTTGGAAGTTGGTTTGTGATACAACTTGAGGCGATGACTATTGACAAGCAGCTTAAATCTGACAAGGTCAATGGTAGTGAGTTGAACAGCTCCATTGGGAAATACTTCAACAACCTCATCTGTTCCTAGCCACCTTGTCTACAATTTTCCTGCATTATCTTGATACCTTGAGTCGTAGAGCAGTGCCCAGTCACCTGGCTGGAATTTCTTGTCCTTTATGAATTTTTCATGCCACTTTATTCTCTAATTTTGCACTACCTGTATGTGATGCAAGGTTGCCTTCCTCATCTCATCCAAAGCATTAAACTACATGATTTTATCCCTTTGTGCCTCAGAGATATCCATCCCTAAGTCTAGTGTAGTCCTAAGAGTCTTATGCTCAAATGAAATGGGCATCATAGTTATCTGTCCATACAGCAACTCAAAAGGAGTGAAGCCTGTGGTTGTTTTCCAGGTGGTCTGATAGGACCAAACAGCTTCTAGCAACCTATTTTCCCAATCCTTCCTATGGATAGCTGTAAATAGCAAAAAATTCAGATTTAATGTTGAAAACAACAAACTAACTAAACCCTATCAAGCACCATGAAGCACAAACTAAAATGAAAATGCAAATAAACAAAGGAAATGCAAACCAATTTTCAAACTAGACTTGATTGACCTCCATGGCTCTTCTCCACCTGCATGAGAATGCAAGATTTTGAAGGTTGATTGTTGGAGGAATGTTGGTTGCTTAATTCAGCAACATAACATTGACATGGAGATGATAGATGAATGACAATAGATAGAATGAATGAAAGACTCAAGAATGATTTTGACAACATAAGGACACTTGAAGAATCAACCCCCCAAATGGCTTATGAGAGAGTTTATTTATAGGAAATGCCTGATTTGGATTGACGGTTGAGATTGAATGTCAATAAGATGTCTTAATCAATGGCCAAGATTGAAAGTTGTAGTATGAAATAGGTTTAGGTCAAAATTAGGGCAATGATAAAGATGAAGGGTTGAGATTGAATTATAAAATAATTCAATCAAGGGCTGAAATTAAATGAGATGTCAAGATATAAGATTTGATTTGGAAGATAAGATTGGCACAGACAAAGAGGTGATAGGAGAAATTAAATAATTAAAATTATTTAATCTAGGTGACCAATGAATAATTAAATAATTAAAGATATTATTTAATTATAGAGGAATGTGACAAAAGGAATCATTTTGAATTAAATAATGATTTAATTCAAAATTCAAGAGAGTGGACCAAATTAAATAAATAAAATTTATTTAATTTATGAGAGAAGAGGCTAATGAATAATTAAATAATTAAAATAATTATTTAATTATAGTGGAAAGTGGAAAAAAATTAAATAAATAAGAATTTATTTAATTTTAGAAAGAAGAGGACTTAATTAGTGACGTAATTAAACAAATAAAATTTATTTAATTAATGAGGGAGGAATAAAGATAGAAAATGAATTAATTAAATAATTAAAATTATTTAATTAATAGAAGAATTATGACTTTAGAAAATAATTAAATAATTAAAAATTATTTAATTATGAAGAATGAAAGGGGAAATGATGGAGAATTTAGAAATCGCAAGCCTGGGACAATTTTTGGTGTCTACATTTTTCCCCTCTTTGAGATGATGTTCGAGATGATGAGATCTATGTCGAGTAACATCATTTCAAAGAAGCTAAGGTATGGATAGAGGAAAATGGATGATGATAGAAAGATGGGATGATGATGAAATAAGAGTGGGATGATGATGCCCCCTCGAGAGGATAGGCGGGTTGGACAAACACAGGTATTCTCTTGAAATGAAATGATAAAGAGGGACAAGATGAATGATGTAAGATAGGAAGTATATGAAGGAGATGAATGATACATTATGCTACAAGAAAGTGAGCAACCATGATGTTTTATGTAACACTAGACATGATGCACCAAGGTATAAGGACCAAGGTGATGATGTGTCTCGTGCCCCGACGTAATACAACATTGTCTAGATACAAGATATGAATATTAACTGGAATAATTCAGACTTGATGCAAATGCAATATAAAAATTATAACACACACAAGAAAGCAGGCAAGCATGCACAAATGATACAAAAATAAAAACCCCTATCAAGCTGCAAACCGATGAGTAATTGATTGATTGATGATGATGACTGATAGTGTTGTCATTGCAGGGGAGGACATATCCCTAGATCAACACAAGGATGACTGACTATTTGACAGATTGACTTTGATTGATTGGGTTTACAACAAGATTAGGATCAAGACCAAAGGATGTGATTGGATAATTTGGAAAGATTGATTGACTTGATTGGTATGGACTAAGGATTGACTTGCATTTGGATTATTGCTTGGAATGATTGAAAATGATTTGAAATGGATGACAGGATGTGATGAATTGAATAGAAGAATTTATGTGATTGGATTGATTTGATTATAGGACTGACTAATTGATAATTTGAAGACTAATTTGACATTGTTTTTGAAATTTGACTGATTTTGACTGGATGACTAATTGGACTATGTTGCCTGTTGGTTCATGATTTAAATGTTGATTTTTTAAATGACTGACTATGTCTTGACTTATTTGACTGGCATGACAAACATTGACTATGTTTTTGGATTTTTGAAAGTTATTTGGATGTTTTTGTGTTTTTTAGATATTTGAATTTTTTTTTTGGATTTTTGATGTTTATGATTTTTTTGGAGATTTTTGACATGTTTTGATTCTTTTGGATTTTTGAAATTTTTTTTTTTTTTTGGATTTTTGAAATGTTTTGAGGTGTCAATGGACAAAAATTTGGGTAGCCTTTATGCTAGATACCAATGACAAGGGGAAAACCAAGTCTAGGTGCAAGGGTGGATGATAGGATAAGAGATAAAAGGCTCTTGATAGATGGATGGATGGAATGAATGTATAAGAAAACAAGGATGTGATCTCCAAATACTATGTCGTATAGGAATGGTGTGCCCCATTCTAGGTACAAGACTTAGGATTTTTCATGACAAAGCTTATGACAATAGGATAATGATATGATTGGTTTAGAAAGGATGAGGTATGTCAAGAGATACCCAAAACATGTTTCAACATTTTTACCCTATATCTTCATCAAGATCAAAAGGAGAAGGGTGGATAAGTGGACCCAATATGATAGGTAGGTATGATGGCTAAGATGGTAGGTAGGATGGACATGATATGACATGAAAATGATAGGTTGGATAGATAAGACATTGTGCCCCCAAGTGTAAGTGGCATAGAAGATCAACCTACACATGATGCCTGTTTGCCAGGTTTTCATCATGGTACTTATCCAAGGCACCTGTTTACCAGGTTTTCACCGTTGGACGAAGGAATTTCTCTTTACTTTATTTTTTTTATTTTTCTTTTTCTTTTTTACTCTTTTCTTTCTCTTTTTTTTTGACTTTTTGGATAGGAAAAGGGGAATATGGATAAGAGGGACTCAAGTGTCTAGTTCCATGAAAGGTGATACTCCCACTAGAAATGGATGTCATTGCATGGACCATGTCAAATGTGCTCATAGATGTTGGTAAGGGATGACATGAAAGGGAGATGGAGTAGGTAGATGATGGATTATGATTCAGATTATGATGTGGATTATGTAGGGAAGATATATGACTTATGCAAAAGATGAATGGGGAGGCTTAGCCAAAAGCATGGACCATAGGAAGTTGATGGGGGAGATATGTAGGATAATGAGTGAAGGATGAGGGGATGGAGGTATGTGGAATTGGTGTGAAATGGAAGGGAACCATGACCAATGGTTGCACACATTGTGATAAACGTTGAAGCTTTTGATGTGGACGGGGTGTAGGAAGCAATGGAGATGGTGGATGAAGTGCTTTAGGTACCCACATAGACTTAGTAGTTTTATGACTTTTATTTTGCTTGTGGGTTTTAAGAATTTGATATTTTTGAATAGAATGGGAATGTGAGGTGGAAGGGGATGGTTGGGATTTTTGTGATGTAGATGCCTCATTTGACTTGTTTTCCTTTTTCTTAGGGACCCAAACCATTTTAGTTTTGGAATTTTCTTTTGGAGGTATGGGCTTATATAACTTTTTGACTATATTTTGCTTTGAATTTTTGTATTGATGTCCTAAGGCATAAGGATTTTTAGGATTTTTTACTTTATATGTAGAGGAATTGAAATTTTTGCTTTTAAATCCCATGGATATGGTGGAATGAGTGGAAGCTTCTTGCTTAGACAATGTGTGCATTTGTTGGTCATGATTATAAATGTTAGGGTATTTATGGATAAATGGATAAGAGAATTGGATGGTAGGGATATTAGGTGTTGGGAGTAATGGAGGTAGATTAGATGGAGGGATAATAGGAGTTGGAAGTAATGGTGGAAAATTTGGTGGTGGAAGGTGTATGGTCACATGCTTTTGACATTTGTAGGATGATGGAGGAGGGATGGCAACATATGTCTTAGGCGTATGATAGGATTTATGATGGAAGGAGGACTTAGGAGGCATGGAGGAAGTACCGACATCCTGAGATTGGTGTCCTTGGGGTATGCAATGGACAATGGGACTAGATGTAGGTGGAACACTAGACACGAGTTCCTTATTGGATGGAGAAAATGATGCAAGGGAAGATAATGGTTGTTGTTGTTCTAAGGAGGAAAATTCATGAATGAGGGTGGAAAGACCAATAGGATATGATGGAGGACTTGCAATAGGGTCGATAGTGGGTGATGGAGGATCATTAGGATCTTGATTAGCATTATGTTCACTTAGATCTAAGGTATTTGTTTGATCTTCTATGTGTGCTTGGGAGGCATATGTCTCATCAAGGGAAGTGGATGTTGATGGATCATGGATAGGACTAGGTGGAGGTGAATTTTGAATATATTGCTCATGGATGGGTATAGGATCAAGTTGCTCATGGATAGGCTCTTCATCATTATGGACATCATCTTGATCATAGAAAAGATATAGATTATGGATAGGTTGGATGACAATGATTTGATCTTGATTAGGACTAGGGCTTGATGTTTCCACATGCTTAGGATTAGGCTCTTGACATAAATCTTGGGTTGCTTGAATGGAAGTGCAAGGGGATGACTCTTGAATGGGCTCGACATGTTCTAGATGGTCAACAACATAGGAGCATGAAAGAGGGTGACTTGGACTTACAACGAAAGACTCTTGAATTGGCTCAAGGGGTTGAGGATGACATGGTTGACTTGAAGGACTTGGCATGATGTTTGAGGACTCTTTTGTATGTTCAAGTATATGTGTTGAATGACATGGCGGCAATTGATTCCTTTCTTGTAGCCCTTGGGTCACATCCTTTGTAGGTGGATTGGTGGATTTATTTAATGCCATCAATTTATGTTTTAAATATCTAAATGTAAGGCATTTATTTGATGGAGGATTAGATGATGGTGGGGGTAATGAAGAGTTTGATTGGTTAGAAGGTGGAGATGCCAATGAATTAGGACTAGGACATGGTTGCTTAGGGATAGGAATTTGATTGCATGGTGGTAAGGGTGCATGGACTAGATTGGTGTTCCCCTTGTCAAAGGTGGCATTAAGACTTAAATGCTCTTGATTTTGTTGCCAAGGTGGACTTGGGATCCTATATTCTTGTTGTGATATGGGTGGATATGTTGATGTGGCATTGACATGATAGGTAGATGGGTTAGGTTGGAATGATGATGAAGGTGACACATAGGATTGTGGTGGAATGTCTTGAGGTTGGAATGGTGTTTGGAATTGTTGTGGTATGATTTGTTGTTGTGATAATGATGGAGGGGTTGAATAGGATAATGGTTGTTGAGAGGTTGATTGATGTGGATAAGGGTTGACATTAGAAGAGTTGTGATAGGTTGATGAAGGGGAAACTTGATATGTGGATGGATGAGGTTGATATGATGATATAGGTGACACATAGGATTGATGTGAAATTTGTTGATGTGGTGATTGGACTTGATAATGTGCTTGTTGGACTTGACAGTTGGCCATGAGGTATTGGATTTGTGCTATGAGTTGTTGTATTTGAGGTGATTGGCCTATTTGAAGCTGTTGGATAATGTTATGGGCTCTTTGAATGATTTGTTGGGTTAAGGGTGCTTGACTTGTTTGAGCTACATGAAATATGTCAACAAGGTCTTGTGCTATGTCTTCAGATGTTTCCATGGTGTAAAATGATGTTGATTGGATTAAAGAGATGATGATGATTAAGATATGATGTGGAATGACAAGATTGTATGATGTGGATGATGTGGCAAGTGTTTATTGGAAGTTTGACTTGGGAAATATCAAACACAAGATCTCACATGTAAATGCATGAACACACACACCAAGCACAATGACAAATTTGTCTTCCAAGATTAAATGTTATGATTAAGCAAACACTTGAATACACAACAACAAGCCTTATGACTAGTCAAGTGGGGTATGGCCAATTAGGTCTCAAGCGAGTTTTCACAAGGTTGAATAGGTATAATTTGGAAGCAAAATCTTGCCAATAAGCTGGGAGAAAGGGGTAACCCACCCTTCACCATCACTTCCCAAAGGTATAAAGTTCTTTGGGGCTTAGCCCAGAGTGACAAGATTTCAACTCTCAAAGGAGCTTGTCTTTGGATTCACACTCGATTGAGGTCATCCTTTGGAGGGGTGTGTGCTCCAAGCAAGACTCCTAAGAAGGGTATGACAAAAGCAAACCAAGTGAGGTGTTATGGAGGACACACACACTTGATTCACACTAACAGTGATTAATTTCCCTTTACAAAATTGAAATGTGTGTAAAACAGTTCAAACACTTGTTCTTTTTAACCCCAAGTCAAGATGTGTGATTGAATACAATGGTTCTTTTTAAGCCTAATTTCAATGATGTGACAACAAACAAGATTTATTTTAGACCCCAAAATCCAAATGTGTGACAAACAAGATGTTCTTTTTAAGCCCAAATTGAAGTGTTTTGACAAGCAATGATTAAGAGATGAAAGATGGAATGTGTGCACTTAGAATTTATTTAGCTCCAAATCTTTGTCCACTTGATCCAATGTGTCCTTTGAAGTGTTTATTTTCTGCACATGCACAAAACCAACAACAAAGCCTAAACCCTAACAAGATAATTGAACACTACTATTAGAGGGTTAGCTAGTCAAGACAAATCTGATTTTTGGAAATGTTTTGGAAAGTAAAATTAAAAATACAGAGAATAGAAGATGTCTAAAATTTCAATATCTTTCCAAAAATGTAAACAAATCCGAAAAATTTATTGTTTTGCACCTAAAATTATTTTTTTATGAAAAAATCATAAAAAAATTATAAAAAATACAAACCAGCTCCAAAAAAAATTATTTTTGGACTGGAGGTGTCCGATGTCATCCTAAATCTGCAAAATTTTTGTTGTGAGTAGATCTATAGCTGTTTGTGATATATAATCATATCTTTGTAAAACCCTAATTTTCAAAGATCTATTTTTTGACTAATAATTTTGCATCCAAATTTAAAACATAAAGAATAGACCCCTATTAAAATTTAGATAGCTTTCCAGAAATGTAAACATATCCAAAATATTCAACAATTTGCTCTCAAAATTGATTTTTCATGAAAAATAGAAAACAAATTATAAAAAAATTCAAACCAGCTCTAAAAAATATGATGCTTGGACTGGAAGCTCTTGACATTGTCCCAAAGCTTTAGAAAAAAAATTGTGAGTAAATACGTATCTTTTTGAAAGTTATGGTCGAATCTTTGAAAACTAGGGCTTTATCCAAAATGATGCAAAACCTGAAACAAAAAACAAACAAAACCTGCAACAAAAAGAATCCAACTCCAAGATTTCTCAAAATGTGTTAAAATATGTCGGGTTCACCAATGTAAATAGGGAAAAATTTAGATTTAATGTTGAAAACAACAAACTAACTAAACCCTATCAAGCACCATGAAGCACAAACTAGAATGAAAATGCAAATAAATAAAGGAAATGCAAACCAATTTTCAAACGAGACTTGATTGACCTCCATGGCTCTTCTCCACCTACATGAGAATGCAAGATTTTGAAGGTTGATTGTTGGATGAATGTTGGTTGCTCAATTCAATAGCATAACATTGACATGGGGATGATAGATGAATGACAATAGATAGAGATGGATGAAAGACTTAAGAATGATTTTGACAGCATAAGGATACTTGAAGAATCAACCCCCCAAATGGCTTATGAGAGATTTTATTTATAGGAAATGTCTTATTTGGATTGACGGTTGAGATTGAATGTCAATAAGATGTCTTAATCAATGGCCAAGATTGAAAGTTGTAGTATGAAATAGGTTTAGGTCAAAATTAGGGCAATGATAAAGATAAAGGGTTGAGATTGAATTATAAAATAATTCAATCAAGGGCTGAAATTAAATGAGATGTCAAGATATAAGATTTGATTTGGAAGATAAGATTGGCACGGAAAAAGAGGTGATAGAAGAAATTAAATAATTAAAATTATTTAATCTAGGTGACCAATGAATAATTAAATAATTAAAGATATTATTTAATTATAGAGGAATGTGACAAAAAGAATCATTTTGAATTAAATAATGATTTAATTCAAAATTCAAGAGAGTGGACCAAATTAAATAAATAAAATTTATTTAATTTATGAGAGAAGAGGCTAATGAATAATTAAATAATTAAAATAATTATTTAATTATAGTGGAAAGTGGAAAAAAAAAAAAAATTTATTTAATTTTAGAAAGAAGAGGACTTAATTAGTGACGTAATTAAACAAATAAAATTTATTTAATTAATGAGGGAGGAATAAAGATAGAAAATGAATTAATTAAATAATTAAAATTATTTAATTAATAGAAGAATTATGACTCTAGAAAATAATTAAATAATTAAAAATTATTTAATTATGAAGAATGAAAGGGGAAATGATGGAGAACAAAGCATTCAACTACGTGATTCTATCCCTTTGTGCCTCAGAGATATTCATCCCTAAGTCTAGTGTAGTCCTAAGAGTCTTATGCTCAAATTCAATGGGCATCATAGTTATCTTTCCATACAGCAACTCAAAAGGAGTGAAGCCTGTGGTTGTTTTCCAGGTGGTCTAATAGGACCAAACAGCTTCTAGCAGCCTATTTTCCCAATCCTTCCTATGGATAGCCACTATTTTGGTCAAAATGGCTTTAATTTCCCTGTTAGTCACCTCAACTTGGCCATTGGCCTGAGGGTGATAAGGAATAGACTTCATATGCCTTATGTTGTATTCATTGACTAGTGTTATAACAAGGGTTGAGGTGAATTGAGCCCCTTGATCAATCACTATCTCTCTTGGAACCCCATACCGTGTGAAAATTTCCTCATAAAGAAATTTTGCAACCTTATTATCTCTTGCATGCTTCATGACCTTAACTTCTACCCACTTGGTTACATAATTAGTGTAAACCAAAATTTAGGATTTACCATTTGATGGAGGATCAATGGGTCCTACAAAATATAATCCCCACTTATCAAATGGAGTGATTACTACCTGGGGGTAAAGGGGCATCTCATCAGATTTGGTTGGTCAACCCATCCTCTGGTATCTATCACACTTCCTTGTATATTTCCCTACATCGTTGTGGAGTGTGGGCCAGTAATATCCTATGTTCAAAATTTTCATTGTTGTCCTTTTGGCTACAAAATTCCCTCCGCAGGGTTCATTGTGGCATGCATGCAAAATATCATATGTCTCATCTTCCCTCACACATCTCCTCATGACATGGTCTAGTCCAGTGTAGAACAAACATCTATCAATCCATGAGAAAGCAAAATATTTTTCAATGAGCACCCTTGTCTCTTTTGGAGAGAAATGAGGAGGAACTCTCCCTATGACCAAATAATTAGCTATGTTAGCATACCAGGATGTATGCACACTGATGGGAAATAAGTGTTCATCAAGGAAAGAGTCATCAATGACTTGATTGTCCTCTGATGTAGTCATCCTTAAAAGAAATTTTGCAACAACATTGGCCTTCCCTGGTTTATCCACAATGGTTATGTCAAAATCCTGCATCAAAAATAACCATCTTGCTAGCCTACTTGAGATCAAGGGTTATTCATGAGGTACCTAATGGTTGCATCATCTTTGTGCACAAAGATCTGATAGCCTATTATGTAAAGCCTAAATTTTTTAAGGGCATAAATTACTGCCAACATTTCCTTTTATGTCACTATATAGCATTTTCAATTGCTCCTTCTCTTTGTCCTAAGACTACTCCTATAGCATAGTCTGATGCATCTGTATGAATGTGAAAGGGAAGTTCCCAATTAAGACCTTTGAGTGTATGAGCATGAGTCAAAGCTGCTTTGAGATCAGAGAATGCCTTGTCACAGTCCTCTATCCAGTGGAATTCAGCATCTTTAGTTAGGAGATTGTACAATGGTGCTACCATTTTGCTGAAAATTTTGATGAAATGCCTATAATAACCTGCATGTCCCTAGAAACTCCTAACATCTTTTTTATTTTGCAGGTATAGGCAGGTTGGTGATCACCTCAATATTGGCAAGGTCTACTTGAATTCCTTTGTGAGAGATGTAGTGGCCAAGGACTACACCTTCCTGCATCATCATGAAGCACTTTTCACTATTTAAAGATATATTGTGGTCTTCACATCTCTATAGGAATCTCCTGAGATTTTATAATGCTTCATTAAAATCAACACCATAGGTAGTAAAGTCATCCATATAAATTTTCATACAATCATGAGAGATGTTTGAAAATATGCTAATGATTGGCCTTTGAAAAGTTGCAGGTGCATTTCATAATCCAAATGGAAGTGTTGAGTAGGCATAAGTCCCCCATAAATAGGTAAAAGTGGTCTTCTCCTGGTCCTCAGGTACAATGTGTATCTGGTTATACCCATTGAATCCATCTAGAAAAGAAAAGTATTGCTTTCTTGCAAGTGAATCCAAAACTTGGTCTATGAAAAGAAGGGGGAAATGGTCCTTTTTGGTGGTAGCATTGAGTTCCCTGTAATCAACACAAACTCACCACTTACCTCCCTTTTTGGGCACAATCACTAATGGAGACACCCACTGGCTATCTGAAATGGGGTAGATAAATCCTGCATCCAACAATTTATGTAGTTCTCCTTTTACAATTTCCCTCAGTGCAGGGTTAATTCTTCTTTGTGGTTGCCTCACTGGTGTACAATCATCTATGATGTATATCCTATGGGTGTAGAGCTTAGGATCCAATCCCTTCATATCATGATAGTCCCATGCAAATGCATGTTGGTGGGTCCTCAGTAAGTTTTCCAATGACAATTGTTGTTCTTCACTCAAGTTGTTAATATTTAGGTATTTTCCTTCTGGCATTTGCACTTGTGTAGTCAACTCTACCATAGCTACTTCACTAATGTTTGGTACCTTGAGTTCATGTGGAAGCAATGTATGAGACATACCTGTTGTTGTAGGAAGAGTGGGTAGAAGTGTCTTTACTGGATCAACAGAATTAGATGGATGAGAGGATGAGTCTTCCTGCACCTCACAATGGTTCTCAATTATGTTAGACAATACTTCATCTTCATCCTGAAGCTGCATGAAAGAACTTCTACATAACATCATAAGTTGTGCCACAGAATTGATTTCCTCGGCCTCTTCACCAACATGTGGCCATATAAGGTTATCCATATCATGGGATGGTTGAGCAGGAGGGTAGAAAATAAGCTTTTTGGTACTTTTTCCATTAGAAATGGTCATGTCTCTTGTCCAACATCCAATATAGGCATATGTTGTTGCTAACCATGACCTTCCTAGAATAATGGGGTATCCGCCTAGTGTAGCTTTAGGAGAAAGAATCATGAAATATGTTGGGTACTCCCAAGAGTCTAGAGTTACCACAAGATCTTCTATTATACCATCAAGTTTAACAGTGGAACTATCAGCAAGTTGCAAGATAGTAGGAGTAGGTCTCATGCCTGCAACATTTAGTTGATGCAGGATATCCTTGGTCATTACATGTATTGTTGCTCCCAAATCAATCAGAGCATTCTTTATTTGGATCCCATTTATGAAAAATCCTACCACAAGACTACCTGGATCATTGTATTTGGGAATAGTCACTTTCCCAAGTATGATGTCAGCAAGCTGTCCCACCACATGAACCATAGTGGGGTCTTTCTTTTCCCTGCCTGGCTTCTCAAGGCATGCTTCCTTAATTACTTTTTCATATATGGGAACATATTTTATGGCCTGAAATAAGGGTATCTTGACACACATATGCTTCAACTGATCTAGAATTTCAAAGGTTGATTCCTCCTCTTCCTTTTGTTTCACAATTTCCAACCTTTGAGGAAATGGTGGTTCTTGTTCAGTTTGCTAGTCTAGGACTGGTTCAGGATTTTTAGGTGCACTTGGCTAAATGGGGTCATTCAGATGCTCTTCTTCTTCCACAGGAAGCACAGTGATAATGGGTGTGGAAGGAGTTGGAAAATTAGTTCTTGAATGCAAGTGGATGTCACTTACACTCATAACATATGCAGGGAATTGATTTGGATCAGCAAAGTAGACTAGCTACTATTGTGGTTTATTATTTGGGTTAGGTGTGGGTTGAGCTGGTAGCTGAGTAGGTTTAGGTTTATTTGAACTTGAACTAGTAGGAGGAGGCATTATAGCAGGTTGTTGGGGCTGAGAAGGTGGTTGCATGTAACTGGTGGTCTGGTTTGGCCATTGTTGTCCTCCCCTCCATTGAGATGTTTGCTGCCAATTTCCTGGAGGTGGTTTCCAATTTCCTTGAAACTACTACCAATTCCCCTGGGGTTGTTGCCACTGGGGTGGAGAGTTTTGGTGATTGGGCTAGGTATTTGGAGGGTTATTCTAGGGTTGTGGTGGATGTCCTCCATAATAGGATGGACATGGAGATTTCCATTGGTTACCAGATGCATAAGAATTAAAATAAGGCCTAGCAAAGGATAATGGATCTGGTGGCATACCTTGTCTTGGAGCCCATCGCCTCCTTTGTGCAATGTAATAGACTTGATCATCATCACCTTGGATTGGCTTGAACTCAGGTGGGATCTTCTTACTGTCAATATTAGCTATCATTTTGCATCTGCAGTCCTTCTTCTTTTGTCTACAATGAGGGCAATATTTTTCCAACATTGCCTCTGCCTCCTCTTTCTTCTTCTTTGCTTGAAGTGTATCCAACTGAGTAGCCAAGTTGTTTATGATGTCTTGCTTGAAGTCTGCTAGCAAGTGAGTAATCTCCATCCTTGAAACTCCATTGGTAGATGACTTACCCATAGAGGATTGGTAAGCTCTCCCTTTCTTTGAAGTTTCCCTAGAATATTTCTGACATATCTTCTTGATATATTCCCAAGGAACTTGGGTGATATCTCCTCCTCCCATTAAGTCCAAGGCATCAGTGCATCTGTCATTAATTCCTCTTAGGAAAATCAGCTTTTGTGATTCTTCATTAAGTGTATGGTGTGGAGATTTCTGGAGGAAAAACAAAAACCTTGAAATATAATCCTCCAGGCTCTCATATTCCTTTTGTTGCATCCTAAAAATGTTCTCTCCCCTCATGTCACTACCCCTACAATATTCCTTGTACTTCTCAAGGAACTTTGTCTTCATGTCATCCTAGGTCTCCACAGTATTTATGCCTAGGCTCATAAACCATCTTAATGGAGCTTCTTTCAAGGTGGTAGGAAACAGCTTAAGCCTATGGGCATTAGTGGTATAGTCATAACTCCTATAGAGTATATCAAACTCAAACAAGAAAGTATCAGGATCTTCTGTGACAAGTCCATATAACTTAGGAAGGACTGAAGCATGGCTATTTTTGAGGTTGTCAACTTCATTCTGATGAGAAATGGGGAAAGGAAAAGTTGGTTGGTTAGGTCTATTCCCATTTGCATCACCCATTTATGCCTGATGGAGTTCCAAAGTAAAGGGATTCTCAATCTGATTTTGGCCTTCAGAAGAAATTTTAGAACTAGTTAGATCAGGAAATGCATCAGCAAAGGGGTGTGGCTATTCTTCTTCTTTGTCTCTTGGAAGATTTTGATGCTCAACTAGCTAGAATGGATCAGGGTTATTAGGAAGGAATCTCCCATGAGCATCTCTCCTCCTTCCTCTATGCATACGGTATCAGCTCAATATCAACCAACTCACACAAATAATTGGCAAAAGAATAATGGATCATTACTTTCCTAAATGATGGGTATACTAAGAATGAACTTTTAGAAATACTACAGCAAGGAAAAAAAACTATCAATGACTCCAAAGAACTCCCTAGTTTGACACCATCCCCAACAACAACGCCAAAAATGTTGTCCTTCTACAATGATTTAACAACTAAGCCTTTACAGCTGTGATTCAGAGATTGGACATCTAATCCGAATAGCTATCTTAATCATTGCGAAGGTGCATTTAACTTGTCAACCTAAGGACATAGACTTGAAATGGGTCAACATAGTATGTGCACTAGGAATCCAAAGTAGCCATATTCATTCTATAGCTAAGAAAGACATAATGTTGAAAGTAAATTGTTGGAAAAGAAATACAATAATTGTTGAGCATCAACCAATAACTATACTAAGCTAAAGTACATAAAAGAAATGAAAATCTAAGCAAACAGATAGGAAACTACTATGTCTGCTTTGGCTACAGGAACAGTCACAGAATGAAATTCCAGTGGCTGCAGGAATAGACAGTTACTAGATTCTTAACTAATTGTTGAGCAGAAAGTACTAACTAAAATAAAGGATGGAATTCTCACCAAGTGGGGCCCCTTGGATGAGTACCCCTTAAGACAAATGTAAACTTAGATGCACGAACTTATAACTTCATTTTATTCATTGGAAAGCATGAATACAATCGAGCAGCATCACTATATTACTGAAAAACTAAGAATGTGAATACAACATCAGATTAATCAACCTTCTAAGAAGGAGCATTTGAGTCTTATTTATAGGAAGACAAACTACTAACTAACTACCTAGCAAGGTGATCAACTTCAATCGCTTAGGAGGACACCACTTTAGCGAAAGCATAAAAAGTGGAGAGGAGGTTATGCATGTGTGGAATCTGGTCAAGCCATTTTTCCTTAACGCAAATCTAGCATAACAATAGCTCCTATATTCACTCAACAAACTATTAAGACCATTTACAAGGCAGTTACAATTTTTTTGATTTAAACTAGGAATCTCCCTCCATTGAGAGTCTTCCATCCATTGACCTTTGAATGATCACCTTGTTGACCTTTATGGCAAACGACCAACTGGCACAATCTTCCTCGATTTTGTAGGCTCTAATTATATCTGCATAGCAACATTAGTACGCACAACAATTGCATATTTGTAACTATCTTAAAGTAACATTCATTAATCCACGTGTAAAATTAACATAGATAGTTCATATAGCATGTCCATGTCATTTAAAGGTTACAAAAATAAGCTTATGCCCAATGTCTATGGTTTTGAGGAAATAACATGAAAATGTCAATATCCAAGTATCAAGGTCTATGACAACTACAACAAATGGATAATAAACTCTATCAAAATTGAGCCATTAACTGGACTCATCACATATATCATGACACAACCAAAATAATAAAGAATAATGTATCCATAAAATTCATACATCCTACATACACACATGTTAGGAACCATAAATGAATATAAAAAAAATCCATTATTTATCATCACATGCATATACCCTATATCTATTAGGTCAATATCATATAGGTCATTAACATCATATCATTTAAAACATAAAAATATCATGTCATCATATCATGTCAACATTCCATATAACTATCATTATATATCCATCACAATATTGCGTCATGCAAAATCATCAATGCATACATAGGTTCATCACATAGTAGAATCAAATAGGTATCATAACATCATCACATAATATGCATAACTATCACAACCAAAAATGAATCTCATCTCATATATATTAAAAATAATGTGTCATGCTACACCGATATACAATGTCTATACATGGGCTCATCACCTATAATATGTAATACATTAGCCCATAGGAAAAAAATCATGTTTCTACAAAATTAGTATAAAATAGGCTATAGGGAACTCTCTCCCTCAAAATGGGAAGGAGTTGGATACTGCAACACTGATGGAATTGGTTGCTATGACCTTGAAAATCCTATCCCTCTTTGTCCCTCCTCCCCACTCTACTCTCATGGTGTTGGATGAGGTGGTGGACCCATTACTCCCTCACTCATTGACCTGTGAGATCTAGATCTCTCAGATATAATTTGTGTAAGGCTAGGAGCTCAATGCTCTTGTGGAACCACTCCATCATATAGAGAATTATAATAGATGGCCTCTTGTGTTGATATCATAATCTCCAAGATCATCTCACCTATCGACCCTTGTGCCACATCTCTAACCCTGAGCAAGACTACTCTTCTCTTTGGAACCAGATAAATATTGCATCCCTCTCTACAGTCATACTAGCTAGCTAACCCTACACACTAGACAACTATACCTACAAGCTTTATACTTGGGCTTGAAAATTTGTAACCTAACCATCACTATCATGACCCACCACTTGTTGCACTACTAGTGATTGTTGCACCACCTATTATCCTACTGATGGTGGTTACACTACCTATTGTACAATAGGTGGTGGCACTACTACCTGCTAGGTACTAGGTACCTATCATCCATATCCCACATCATCACCTCCTTGTCCATTATCCCTATGATCAACTCATGAAGTACTCACCTACCTCTCCTCCTCTCCTCCCCCCCTCCCCCATCTCCACTTATAGGATCTACCAGTCATGTCTCATCCCTTCCAACCACATATGATAGGCCACTATTGTCCTTGCATCAATAATATCAATATGTCCACTAAAGTGGTACTAACCCCTCAAAATCATCAATAGTTGTGTCTAGGCTATCATGGTCCCCCAATATAGGATCTCCCTATGTGATCTAGAAAATAAGGCCTCGCTTATTGGTGTATCATATTGCTCCACAAAATGTCTATGGACTCAATCTGGAAAAGATAACTCAATGATTTATGTCATCCTCCCAATTAAATAGTGTGTTTGTTGATAGTACGATATGTGATCTTCATCATCTAACCATGCCTCACACTATCTCCATGGCCTCTAGGTAAAAATAACCATGTCATCTATGAATCGTCTCTAATATGGTACATCCCCTAATATATGATGAGAAAATGCACAATCATATGCATATACAAATGAAAACCCCAGTGACCATGCTTTGCTTGCTACTAGTCACATGACTATAATATGATCCCATGCCCATATGTGTAAGAGTATCACTTTACACCCTATGCTCGCTCCATGTCTGCAAACAACTTGATGTAGCTGATGATAAAATACCTAGCTAGTACACAAGGATGTCATGCATAAACCACACCATCCTCGATCATTCACTCAATAGTTATCCCATAGCCAATAGGGAATCCATGACTCCTCTTGTCCAAGACTAGCACACTAATAATCACTATCACTAACATCATAGGTAGCACATAAAAATATGCTTGTATGTATCCCAAATTGATCTAGTCCTTGATCCCAAGATTATCCATCATAAAAACTTGGATCAATGCCAACTTCCCACCATTTGTATCATACACCACCCACTTGCCATGGATTGGGATCTGAAGGATCCTCCACACATACTCGAGGGTGATCATTACCTCTCCTATTGATAATAGGAAGGAGCTTTACTCATTGTGCCATCACTCAACCAAGGCTATCATCATAGCCCTATGTGCTCAAATCTTAGGCATATAGGTAACATAAAACAATATCACGACTCCTAGGAACACTCGCTCATCCCCACTAATCTACCACCTCAATCTTATAGCATCTGGATTTGTCTCCCAAGACATCAATGGCTCTTTCCCACCTTGCATCCATCAAGCCAGCTAAGTCAACATATTTCCCCAAAATCACTAATAGTTGTGCCATTTGAAGCGTTAATTAAGTCAAACCCTGCATTTGTGTCATTTCTAGAAAAAAAAGTACCCTCCTCTCACAAGTACAATTTAGGTCATCAAAGGCACCCATCTTGACATTAATTATGCATAACCTGAAAATAAGTGCACTCATTTCTAATATTTGCGCCCATTTAGGCACAATATTTCCCATTCAATATAATTGTGCCCCCTATACATTTGTACACCTTTTACAATTGTGCAACTTCACCATAGTTGTACCATTTCACAACATTCCATTATGCAAAAATTATGCAATATTCACCTACAAGTGCATATATTTCTACATATGCATGAAAAAACACACCATTACACTATTCTTTGTTAGACAATTGTGCCAACCTAGCACAATTACACCAAAATCGTGCCTATTGCACCAAATTGTACTTTGGTGCATTTGTCTGAAAACCTAATTTCACCCTAATAAATTATATTAAATGCACAAATGAAAAATAATGTTCAAAGCACCTACCTTGGTTGGCATGTCATCCCTTCATCCATACAGCCTCACCTATTCTACACAATGATCACCCTCTAGAATCCCTGCCATTCTCTCCATAATTCACTCTCAATAAACTAGAGCTCACTCAATTTTCATAAAAAAAGAAATGTAAATGAGAATAAAATCCCTCCTCAACAACTTTTATACTCCCCAAAACCCTAATTTTCTCATCCCACCATCCCCCATCTCCCTAACCTCCACTTCATTCTCTTTATAACTAATTTCATTTCATTTCGCCAATTTAATTTGCATCCTCCTATCCTCCACAAAATTCATTCCTTTTTTATAGTTTTCCTACAAAATTATTTTTATAATTTTTTTCTATCAAACTCTAGAGGGGGTATCCACCTTCATTTTCATTATCCCAGGAAAATTGGGGCATGTCACCAAAAAATTTATACTTTCTTTTAAACAACACCTAAAAAATGTATTGTCTCAAAAGGGGCAAAATGTAGACACTTCAAATTGACTAAAATTTCCCATCATTGCATCACACTAATCATTCTTCTAGTCATTATCTAATTAAACTAATGTCATCTTCAATAGTTAAATAATTTTTAATTATTTAGTTATTCAAAACTTTAAATTTTCCCTCCACTATTAATTAAATAATTTCAGATTATTTAATTAATTTATATTATCACTTATTCTTCTACGATCAATTAATTCACTAATTATTCTTTTTCTTCTCAATTAATTAAATAAATCATTATTATTTTATTAATTCCCCATCATCCATTTCTTTAATTAAATAATTATTTTCAATTAATTAATTATTCTCCCATAAATAAATAAAATTAATTATTTTATCCTTCTATACATGTAATTAATAATGAATTCATTTTATTATTAATAACCTATACATTTCCACCTCATCATCTAACTGAGACTTTCTCTTGGTCCACTGCTTAATTAATTCCACTTCACTCTCACTCACTTTGAGTTCACTAAGCAATCAATTAACTCCTCATCAATTCCTCTCATCAATTTCAAGCCATTGATCTTTTCAGTCTCTCATCAAATCTTGATTGTTGATCAATGTCACCAAATATCTATAAATTCAGGCTTCTTATCATCTATTCCTCCTCCCGAATCATTGTGAAGAAACTATATTCATATTATCAATGCTTTATGCTATTGTGCTACCAAAAATTTGAGAGTAAGTACTATTACACTTTTCTCCAAGGTGCAAAGAGGAGAACAATGGAGCTCAGAAAAGGGGTCATGCAGGTTTATAGAATATTTTTTTAGTGATTTACTCTATGCTTCATTGGTGTGATATTTTATTGAATTTGATTGTGATTTTTGTTGTTTGTTGTTTGTGTTTTAATTTTATAATGATTTTCCAGG
Organism: Sequoia sempervirens; assembly: GCA_007258455.2. Classification (NCBI taxonomy): domain Eukaryota; kingdom Viridiplantae; phylum Streptophyta; class Pinopsida; order Cupressales; family Cupressaceae; genus Sequoia; species Sequoia sempervirens. The sequence goes on along the minus strand of VDFB02047230.1, from coordinate 487,287,417 downwards.
TCATACAACACCATATGGAATTAGATTAGGATGATTTCATATATTTGGATCCAAGTTCCGTATTGCATATTTGAAGGGTGATAATACTTTAGATGAGGTTCATGGGAGAGGGTCCATTGATATAAGCAAATTTTCTTAGGATCTTCTCTATGTTCCTTCTTTGTCAACTAATCTCCTATCTATTCACCAAATCACATATATAGGCTTGAGAGAAAGTGTCAAGTTTACTCTAGATTTCGGGATCATAAATAAGTTTACCAATGGATCTATAGTAGCAATTGTGAGGGAAGATCTTCAATCTCAACTATGTTCCTTCTCACATTTTTTTTTACTACTTAATCATTTTAATTGAGTAAGTTATGGCATGATCAATTTGGTCATTTAAGCTACCACTATTTATAATAGATCTAGTAATAGAGCATGGTAATAGGGTTACCTTCTATTTAGTTTATGATGGATTTTTCTAAGGATGAATTCTTGATAAAATCATAAATGATAATTATGAAAAAGCACAAGCATGGAGAGCTACTAAGATTCTAATGTTGTTACACAATTATTTAGCTAGTCCATTTTTTAAGCCTTGATTGAGTAGGGCCAAATATGTTCTTACATTTATAGACGACTTATCTTGGTTCACTTGGGTGTATTTTCTTTGATAAAATATTTATTTGAGTAATTTTAGGACTTCAAATCACTTGTTGAGAATCAATATAGGAAATCCATAAGATTTTTCACACTAGCAATGGTGGTAAGTATGTAAACTATTGATGTGTAGTTCTATACTCTTGAAGGCATAAAATTGTAGCATATAGCTCCATACAATTCTCAGTATACTAAGATATTAGAAAATAACAATATACCCTTAAATTTAATGGTGAAATACATGAACCACTCTAGATCCCCTACACAAAAATTCTAGGTAGAAGTATTTAACTGTGCAAACTACACCTAAAAATAGGATTTCACATGATGCCTTGAAAGGAGTTACTAGTTTTACTTTTTAACCTTGGAATATGATGAAATATATAATGAAACACTTTAGAGTCTACATGGTTCCATCTTGGATCCACTTTCAAACAAAATAAAAAATTTGGATCCCCAAAGCATGTCATGCATCTTTGTTGGCTATCCATATTGTACAACTCCAACTACGTTCAATAAATTTATGTAGATAATGCACACATACAACATAATAGACCAATGGATCCCTTATTAAGAAATTCATTATCCTAGAGGTACTTCATTTAATTATCAGCCAGGAAATCATAACCTTTAGATGATGTTGGAACTATATGTGTAGTTGAGAATCCTAAATTTTCCTAATCAATTATGTATAGAAGAGTAATAAAAGAAATTATAATTGAAATTAATTTGAATGAAATAACACTATCTATAATAGATTCACATGAATGAAAATTTATATGGGTAACTATAATATATACTATGGTAACTACTCTTATGAAGATAATAACTTTAATGATTCAACTATGTTGCAACTCCTTGTAATAATAATTTAGTTTAACTACAATTAGGAAATATAATTTAACAATTCATTCTATTGTAATTAATAATATAAACTACAAGGAGTATTATTGTACCTCAAGTGGCCCTTTCTTGAGTTGTTACAATCTCATAATATTTTTTTAAATCTTAACCCAGAGATTCATGGAAAAGACTGCATCCTTCTTTATTGTAATTTGAACATACAAAACTGAGAACAAAGTATCTAATCAATAGGAAGAGTTTTTATATTCAAATTACTTAATAAAAAATATTATCTATCTCAACCTCTCACAAGATCAGACACATATATAATATCTTTGAGATTTGAGTGATTCTTGGACTGAAAACAAATTGTAACAAACTATCAACTCTCTCAAAAACATGGGAAGAGGACTAGGCCTTATTTCAAACAGTAAATAAAATTTAGTGAAGATAAGAGTGTCATAATATATTAGGAATCTATATCTTTAAAGAAGATGATTATAACTAAATATTTTCCTAACAAGGAAAAAATTATTGCAAGACATTAACCACTATTATTATAAGTATTTTCTTTCCTCCACAACCCAATGATAGAAAAAATTAAAAATATGGGGTGATCCATGAATAAATCATGTTTACAATCTCTAACCATTTCCTGCATCCGCTTCAAAAAAATACACATATTGTAGGAAATCACCCTCTTTGGTTGTGGTAGACAAACATCCTTTTACTGCGGGTTGATATTCCCTTTGACATAGATTGACAGGTCCTTCATTGCAGGGGTTAGTTTTGTTGCAAGAATGTGCAGTTTGTGTTTTCATTGATGTCAAAAATATTTGGTGTTGTCATTGGTGTCAACTGTATGAGGAGTTTGTTACAAGGATGTGGAGTTGGTGTTGTCTCTGATGATGCTTTGATTAGTTACATTATGTTGTCATTAGTAAGCTACTGGTGTCAACCTCTAGTTTTTTTTATAAGCTTCTATTTATGGATGTATGGTTGAGTTGCTATGTTGTAGTTGGCTTGATGGTGATGAGGAAGTATTGAAGATGTTGATGATGTGTTTCTGGTGCTTGGTTTCCAAGTGTTTTTGAGAAAATTGAATAAAAAGAGGAAATAGTTTGTTGTAGTGGTGATGTTGTAGAGTAGTGTTCTAGTTTGGCTCTGCATTTATTTTGGGTTGAAGATCTTCTTGCGTGGTTTAGATATGTTGATCAAAGGTGTTCAAAGGTGTTTTATTCAAAATTTAGTGTGTTGGATAATTCTACAGAGGAAGTTGTGTTCACCAATGCACGTGAACTATATTTTACAAAGGTGTCTAGGAGAAATGTTTTGCTCCACATTTCTCCACAAAATGGCTTCAAGTCTTGCGGATCTGGAAGGGTGTTGAAAGTGTTTGTATCTTTCTTTTTTTGAATTTTTTTTGGTTTGGTGCTTTAGAAGTTAATTTCTTAAGTTGCAATTTATGAAAAAGTTGGTTGAGTGTATTGGGTGTGTACATTCTTCAAGTGGAATTTATTGCAAAGGAATTTATTAGTTTCTAGGGAATTTGTGGAATATTCAAGATCATGTTAAACTATTATGCGGTGTCTGAGTCATCTTTGGATTTGAGGAAGCGTGTACTTATGTGTTAATGGTGTTAACACAAGTTTGTTCAACCTTATGGTTTACACTAATTACAAAGATGTTTTGATGCTTGTAGAAGCATGGTGTGGCATGTATGAGTGGGTTTAGATCCTAGCTAAGGTGTTCTATGATTTTCCTTCATTCCCTTCCATCGTGGGAATGTTTTGGTGCTGACCTAATTTGAATTTGCATGGTTGAGGCCCATAGCCAACCTTGGAGAATGCTTTCAAGGTTGAAGATTATATAAATGTGTTGATCTATTGAGGGATGTTAAGAAAGATAAGTATGATGCAAATGATGCAAAGTATAGAGTTTTAGGGTGCAAATTTGAGAAGTGAAATGTGATATTTCATGTGTTAGATTACTTAATGTAGTGAGCATAAAGTGTCAACAATTCTTCAGAAAAACTGTGAAGGTGTTGGTGATGTTATGGTGGATTTCTCTATTGCATTGAAATGGTTTTCTCATTGTAACACTCTTCTCTATCTTCTTTTCTATTCTGGTAGTGAGCCTTTGACAGTGAGCCTTTCTTTCTTTTGGGTAGTAAGCCCTCTGATAGTGAGCCCTATTGTATTTGGTGTTGATATTACTTTATATTGTGAGCTAATCCTCATTGTGGTTTTTCCCATCTTGGGTTTTCCATGTAAATTTGGTGTTTCCTTGTGTATGGTGTTGATTTGGTTTTTTTCTATTATTTGCTTTCATGATAAATCATTCTAATAGATTAAGGGTTAATTGGATTAATGTGGATCTGAATGTTTGTAAGGGTTTTGAAGTATTATAGTACAACTGATTCACCCCCCTCTTATTTGTTGTAATGGCATGAATTTGCACCCCTTGCAAATTCCCCGTTTACACACCTCCTACCTTAGACAAATTAAATCTAATGATGTTATTCCATGTCCCTCATTCACTTCCCATCCACTTGGTGGCTATTTTTAGTGTTAGTGGAGGATATTCTATCAGGGACACTAGCATGGTGCACGAATATCTATGCAACGCGCTACCATCCTGACAGGATTCCTACCTCTAGAATCCATAGAGGTGTTACAACTCTCCATTGGCAATGAAGTGTAACGTCCCTGCACCCTTGACTGACCTCAAATGGCTCTTTTTCCTCCAAACTTCATCTTCAAATTGCTATCCCATTCATCTTCTTCGCATTTCTTGATCAAACTCACTTCTACATAGTTCATTCATAGCATTTTCACCATCTTTGAAGCTCCAAGTTGACACTCTGTTAATTTTTTTCCTCTCGTTGTTGTGGCAACATTGGAATTCACAAGCTTGTGAGCTCACATCTTCCTTCATGTGCCTTGAGAGCATCTTGTTGGGGAGGTGATATCCATTCATTCACCATCATTGTATTATTTTTGTAACATATTATTGTTAGCATAGCACATAGTACTTCTATTTCAATACTTTATTTATCATACTTTCTCTATAATGGCTATTTTGGCTGTCTGTGGAGGTGTAAACACCAAAATGGAGGTTTGACTATGACAAGCCCTAAAATAGCCCCAACATTTTTCATCATTTTGTTGTGTGTAGTTATTTCGTTCATGTGGAGCTTGAGAGAGGCTAGACCAACTGTAAGTTGGATTTTTACCACCTTTTCTCTTACCAAATTCTAGTTTAGACTTCTTAAAGTATTCTTCTTGTTCTTTCTACCATTTAGTTATTTTTTGCTTTCTATCATCGTATCAAATTGTACTGGTCAATTCGTTAGTAAGTTCCTTTCAATTTTTGGCTATATTTTACACTCTTTGTCCATATAGATTTTGACACTTGATTGGGACGCCCGTGCGCCACACTATCATCTATCTTCTCCACTAGAGTCCTTTGGTAGAGAGTCGCTAAAGTTATTTTCCAAACACTAGAATTTTCTCACTTGACTTCCAAACCTCTCGGGTTGATAGAAGGAAAGAGGTAGATCAATTGTCCTTCCTTTTCACCCTCCTTAAATATTACACCCATCCTTAACAATCCCTTAGCATGAGCTAGATCAAGGCAGTTGATTGTTCTAGACCCTCCCATGACCTAGGGTCCTGAGCACTCAGTCCCCCTCATCTACATTTTGGTGAACCCGATGTGAACCTTGTATTATCTATTTCTTTGTATTGAGGTTTTTTTTATCATGTCTACGTGGGCTGTTGGCTTGTGTAGTATGACACTTTATGAGCTTCACAATGTAGTCTACATATTTTGGGCACGTAGTTAGAATGAGTGTGCAACACTTAGAGATGGACTTCTGAAGTGTCACTAAAACTCTCGCTTCTCAAGAGATGGCATTGGCAGTAGAGATGAGTTTCTTTAATGAAACCACTCGTACCCCTACTCCTTTTGTCTCTCCTACAGCCCCACCTTTGAATGATGATGATGAACTCACTATTCCTGTAGAGCATATCATTTCTCTAGATAGGAAGCTAATGGATCTCAGAAATCACTTAGGGAAAGATCAAAACACAGCTAGGGCTGCTAGAGTTGTTAATGAGATCAGATATATGCTAGACAAGATTGAATGGGAATAGAGTTTCTTCATGGCCTTACCGATTTAATAGAAGTATATGTCCCTTCTTACAACCCTAGTTCAAGTATTACCTAGGTCATGAGCTTGACACTTATGAAAGACATATTGTTGTCTCAATGCTTGTGACATCAGTATGCATGGCTGAAACAGGCCCTTCTATCAAAATCTTCACTCTTGCTCCACCCCCTACTATCAAAGCAAGCAGAGTACCTCTAGGGTTCAATGTTCTTCCTCCTGGGGGTAATCTTGTCTTTGGCAGTGGGATTTTTGATAGAATGGGAGCTGGTAGTTCTGGTGCTCTTAGTGGCTCTGATGGAAGTCATGGAGGTGGCTTCGGTAGTGGCTACGAAGGTAGCTCTAGTGGAGGCTATGGCGGTGTCCCTAATAGTGGCTCCAGTGGTGGCTCTAGCGGTGGCCTTGGTGGTGGTTCTGGTGGTGGCTACACTAGCCCTATGTCTTCATCTGACCCTATTTTGAATGCTCTACTACAAAATATGGGTCAAATGTAGAACCAGCTAGCAAGTTTGTCCCAAGCCTCTGCCTAGTCTATCTTTCAACCTTTCTTCCAACATAGCCCTTTGTTGATGACGATTCTAAACACTCCCTTCCCTCAAGGGATGGAAATTCCTAAATTTGAGAAATACGGTGGTAAAGGATACCCTCCAACACACGTGTGATCCTTTAACACAATTTGTACAAACTTCTTTCACCATAATGCCTTGATGTCCAAATTATTCCCTTGATCTCTCAAAGACATAGCACTAGAGTGGTACTATTCTTTGCACGACAATTCTATATTCTCATTCGATCAACTTGCTAATCAGTTTCTCGAATAGTTTCAAGCTAACATCAGGCCGAAGATGACCTTCTCGGATCTCATCCGATGTAAGCAAGGAGAGCATGAGAAAATTACAAATTTTGTTGCTTGATATCAAGCACTCTTTTCACAAATATCTTATCCGTTACCCGACTCAAATGTACAGAAGGTATTCATTGGCAACCTACAGAGACCCTGGTAGGAGAATTTTTCCTTAATGAAGTATCCTTCTTTTGTGCACCTGTGTGAGGTGTTACAGGAATATCAACAAATGATCGTTTAGTTCAGTGGGTCTTCCTCGTGCTCCCATCCAAAAGGAAGATCTATTGTGTCAATTTTAGGAAAAGGAAAATTTGTTGCAAATGTAGTCATCGGGTCTAATGACAAAGGCCTCAAGTGCAATAGATAGTTCACAAAGTTGTTTGAATCTTACTCTTCTCTTTTGAAGTTGTTAAACGATAAAGTTATAACATTGGAAGATCCTCAACCTCTTAGATAACCTTACTCTGACTAGTGTAGGCACTTAAAAATGTCCTAAATGATACTATACACTTGAACTTGATATACTAACATTGTTTCATCCTAAAATTCATCCTCTTTTCACTTGTTTAATTAAATAAGCCTAGTTATTTAATTAAATGCATCATTTTCATCTATTAATCTAATTAATCTAATTAGGTTAATTCCTACCCTCTCACACTAAAATTTCATCTAGTTTAAGTGAATAATACAAATTATTTAATTTAAACCCCCTAAATCCTCCCATTTAATTAAATAATCCTAAATTATCTAATTAAATGTCATTTGAGCCAATAGTGGCATGGTCTGTTGGTTTAAAGGTGGCATTGTTGTTCTTGCCACCAAGGTTCAAACCCCATTGGGGTGGTATTGTTGAGTGGTTGTATTCTGGTTCATATCTCCAGTTCAAAAGCATTTACCCCTTGAATAAATTAAATTAAATGTCATTTGCAACCCCTTTTCATTAAATAAGTTAATTATTTAATGGATATCCTATTATTCCTCATCTTGCACATTAAAATTTAGTTTTAATTACTAAATTACTAATTTCTTCACCCATCCACTTGCATAGGGAATATTCCAAAGGAATATTCTCCTATTTGGCTCCAAAAAGGGAATGATTGTTTTCAAACAAACTTTCTAACAAAATTTGAAAGTTGTTACAAAGTGTGTTTGTTTGAATCATTCTCAGCCCTTGATGCTTTCTTTGATCCATGTGATCTTTGATTCTCATTCATTGATGAGAATCCTTGATCCATTTTCACTCTTGATTCATTATTGACCATTGATTGATCAAATTGATCTCATCCATTGATTCTTCATTTTCTCTTCTATAAGTATTTCACCATTTGGAGACAAATGGATCCATCTTTTGATAACAAAGTTATGCTATTGAAATTCATACTCACTTGCATCCATATTTAGAATTTTTTAGAATTTTAGATTAACCTTCATCCATATTAGCTTAAGCATCCATTAATGGCTTCCATTTTAGATTAGCTCATATCCATTTTAGCATAATTTACATCCATGGCTTGCATCTTTGAATGTTGTTTCCATTTAGCATAGCTTGTATCCATCTCCATCAAGCATTTTTAGCATTTAGCACTCATTTTCATCATGTTAAACTAGTTTTGCATCCATGTTTCATTCATATTTCATCAATTTCATCGATTTTCATTAATAAAATTGATTGAAACAACTCATATGATCCAAGGGATTGGGAAAGGGTCACCATTCCACATTAATGCGACACCACTCCCCCAATGGGAGAATATTTGAAGTCTTAGAATAGGTTTTTATTATGCTTTCGTGTTGATTTATTGTTAGTTTTAATGGTTATTTAGTTTCTTGATGATTTTGAATATCTCGTTGGGATCATGGCTTAGGGGATTAAATATAGTTTAAATTCATTTGGATTTGGTGTGTTTAATTTGTACTATGACTATGGTCGCATTTTGGCACTAAGGAGGTCTATACTAATTGAATCTAATGAATTTCTCTTTAGATTCCCATGTTCTTAGTTTTGCAATTATATCGACACTTTTGGAGGCTACAACAATGCCATTTTCAGGCGTCACCATATAGTGATGCCTTTACAAGAATTACAATGATGCTTAATTAAATTGAATGACACCTTTTAATTTAGTGACGCTTTTTAAATTTTAGATTTATTGTAGATTTAAAAATGGTGACACCTTTGATATAGCAACGCCTTTGTCATCACTATTTGTTTTAGAGAAATGCTTTCAAAACTCCACCAAAGTGATGCCTTTGAATTATAGTGGCACCTTTGTCAATTATAGTGCTGCCTTTGTGATCAACAACGCTTTTATTGGTAAACAAAACAAAGAGTTAATTTTTGCATGTGCTTTAAATTTTTTATTTCATACGATCTCTTATATCTTACTGACATCTAGTTTTTTTTTTTAGGCTAATTGGTTTTATAGATTTGAAAACATCTGAAGTGAAGGAGCATACTATCATTCGTCCATACATTGTAAAAAGTGTTTTACACTTATGGGATAATTATAACCCATCATATGTTTCTTTGCTTTATGTTTTAGGACCACTAAACTTCCATTGGGTTTAAAATTTACTTTCAAAGTTGGTTAAAATTGGACCCACACATCCTCATTTCACAATATCAATTAAAATTGGACAAAACAATCAAACACTTCCATTGGTTCTTAAAATGAAGTCATTTTGCTATGTTGGATTAAAATAAATGAGTGTTTTCTTTGCTTTTATACACTTGTGGTGTGTATCCACTCCCCTTGCACTTCATGCGATCTTGGGTGAAGAGAAACACTCAAGTGTACATTCTTTGCTTGTGTGCACTTGTAGTATATATCCACTCCCCTTGTGCTTCATGCCATCTTGGGTGAAGAGAAATACTCAAGTATGCTTGCATACTTTGTGTCATCCTTAAGAGAGGATTTACTATGAGATACATCCCACAATAGAAAACTCATAGGAAATTTCTCACCAGCACATTTATCGTAAGGCTATATTAAAGGTTGTGATATCATGAGATAGCTTCAATCTGGGGTTTCCATAACACGCTACACCTAATCCCATGCCTTAAGTGGAACAGGAACAGTTGAAGAGCCTTAAGTGGCCAAGTGGGTGAATATGCGTCTTGGTGTTCTTGGTTTGTTGTCATTAAGAACCTTGTTTAAGTAGTGGCCAACTTTGTCCTTCCAAAGATTTCTTCAAAGTGGTGGATTGGAATTTATTTCCAAGAAGGTACTTGCCATGTCCAATTTTGGTAGAAGTGTAGAGGTTAAGAGTTCATTCTTAACATACCTCTACACTTTTCCCTAAAATTGCATGTAAAATCATCTCTTCTACTACGAAGGACATGAGGCAATCCCACCAAGAACGTACCCACTTGAGCTAGGAATGTTATTGCTTGTGAGTCAGTTTGACACATTGTTTGGTTTCAAAACATCTTAAACACACATCAACAAGTTTATCAAATTTCAAACCCTTTGGATTAAGTATGGATACCTTTTGAAAAGTCCTAATATTGTTGCTTGTCCCTAAGGATTTTATCCTTAGAGGCTTCTAAATATTGAACTTATATCTAAATCCTCACTTTCCAAAGTTAGCGTAGGGAACTATGGCCTTAGATTCTTGATTTTCACATAATGGACTTTGTGGAATGAAAGTTGGATAGACATAGACATTTTAGTTTGAACATTAATTAATACTTTATTGATGTGGTAATTAAACAATCTCACTTAATAAAATATTAAATCAAATGAACACCCCACATTGATGTATGTTCAAACATTGATCCCCCCAAACACAAGCAAAATTGAGACAAGGAAAGTATTGCAAAACATTGAGTCCAAGTTCTATTTTCCAAATTATTGAGTTCTATTGTCAAAATCATTGAGTTCTATTACCAAAATCATTGAGTTCTTAAGGATTTATCACTTTATAGGTATAGCATGTTTCTCACTACTTTGGTCTTGTAAAATTCAGGTCCCTTCTAGGTTAACATTTTTGGTCAAAACATTTCATCCATGTTCACACATTTTACATCACAAATTACCAAACCAACTTTAGAAACTTTTGGACGCATCAACACTTTGGTCTTAGGTATTTATCAAACCAATCCCCTAACTTAGCTACTTTTTTTGTGAAATAGATCCTTTTTCATGCACTTAGTTGAGTTGGTTATCACATTTTGTGGACAAGTCTATCTTAAAGGTCACAAGTCTACCTTAAAGATTTACAAGTTCATTAACACCTTTATCCATGGCATCAAAACAATCAAAACTTTTTGTCTAAAATTATTTTCCAAAAATTTAGAAAGTTCATATCCCATATCATTCACCCTTTTCATCATCCACTCACACCATTGGTCCAAAACAACTTAGAGAGTTCATTTTACCAAAATTTGAGTCAACTAGAGAGTTTCAACACTAAATCTCAACACACCTCTCCCATAGGCGACCCACAATTTATGATTACAACAAGATCACAACACAAGAGAATCATGGAACAAACCAAAAACACATCTACCACAAGTGATCCAAACCCACAAGAATTTGATCCAAGGAGCCATTCTACCCCCTCACAACAACCACAAAATCCTTTAAGGTATGAGGTAGAAGATGTCACAAACAACCCACTTGAGCTCACTAAGGAGGAACTCCTTGAATATAAACAAGAGCATCAAACCTTATAACATGTTTCTCCCACTTTTCTCACACAAACTTGACACAAGGGTTAACCCAATCTATGAACCAACCAATCCCATCCCTTGTGCCAAGTCAAACATTAACTCCTAGTCTTGCAACTAGGATTTCCACAAATTTTGGTCACACTCTCCCTTTGGAAGGAAACACACTTTTTGGGAACTCAAAACACCAACCTTCCCCCAAACACAACTTGGGACACCAACATTTGGTGCCCAAACTCATTCTTCCACCACCATTCCATATAATCCCCTACATCCATACAAACCACTTACAATCCATAACACCACGATAACCTTGACATTTCGAGTGCAACCATCTTCATCCATCATCATGAATACCCAAAGTTTTCCCAACGTTACATAAGGAAATGTCAACCAAGTGCTTCAAGTAGGACAACAAAGTCAAGTTAACACCCTCACGCAAGGTAAACCCTTAACAAGTGGCTCCAACAACCCAATTGACACATCGAAACAAGTGGTTACCAAAAATACTCAAGTCAATCCATCATCCACATTAGCCCCATCTATCATCAATCCATATTAGAGCAACACATTGATCACAAACCCCATCAACCAAGGTAATACCTTGGCCCCACATCAGACACACTAAGGGAACCCTTCTAATCAATTGATACAAGGTCAGAATGTGCCATTAACATCACAATACCAAATATCACCATCATCATCTTTACCATTGGTCTCCCAAATCATGCAATTTCAAATGGGGTCCCAATCCTAAATTCCTCCATCCCAATCAACAATCTTACAAGGAATGATAGCAAAAAACAACCCATAATTCACTCACCCCATGATCAACCAAAACCCATCTCACATATCCCAACATCAAAACACTTCCATGTTGCAAGCGCAACAAGCTCACACTTTAGCTTTGCAACAAGCACATCAAGCTTATCAACAAGTGTTGCAACAAAAACAAGCTCAAGCTCAAGCCTTGCAACAACAATAATCTCAACAAAAATCCTTAATCATGCAACAACAACAACAAGCCCAACAACAAGCATTACTAGCCCAACAATATTCCCAACAACAAGTGATTGCACAACAACAACAACAACAAGGTTTATACTATAATCCCCAACAAAACATTGTCAATCCAAATACATTAGGAGCGTATACACCTCTACCACCATCACCTTCATAGTATCAAACTCCACCCTACACACCATACACCACCTCGTCTTATCAAAATCCCACTTACAACTCATCCTCCATCCCCCAACACACAACATATGCTCCACCAAATCTGCAAGACGATATGTCATCACAGCTCAAGGTGCTCATGTAACAGATCTAGGATATTCAAATGGGAAAAATGAAGAAGCTACATACACAACAAAACTTGTGTTCATACCCTTTTGATAGAAACATCACCATGGTACCTTTCCCACCCAATTTTTAGGTCCTTATGTTTGATAAATACAAAGGGAGGGGAAATCTTGTGGATCACATCAAAGAATTCCATGTCATGTGTATGGAGGTTGCCTACAATGATTCCTACTTAATGTGCCTCTTCCCACAAAGTTTGGTGGGCCCCACAATCGATTGGTTCTCATTGTTTCCTTCGGGCATCAAAACCTTCCAAGAAATAATTGATAGATTCATAGATCATTTATCCTTTAGCCTATACATGGACGTAATCTTATAATAGTTGTACACTCTCAAGCAAAACGAAGGAGAATCCTTCGCTAATTTCTTACAAAGGTGGAGGAAAAGAGATAGTAAGAGCAAGTGGCCTATTCCTGAAGAACAAGTAGGAATTATCATTGCTAATGTTGAAGGGGAGTTGTCCTTCCAATTAAAGATGCAATATGTTACCACTTTTGATGAGCTTATCCCTAGGGCCCTCAACATTGAGAGCCCTAATCTCACAGGGAAACACACAAGCATATAAAGACAACCACCCATCTACCAGTTCAAATGACAAGCCTCATGTATGGGCTAAGAACAAGAACATGACAAATTATGGCATCATTGATGCTAAAGTGGTCATAAGTGCTCCTAGGAAAAACACAAATCAACCAACTAACGCCCAACCAATTGTGCAACAAACCACACCACCACCATAGAATAACCAAATAAATAACACCAAAACTCAACAAAGAAGACCCCCCAATAGGAATAACTATCCAAAATGAAAATACAGTCCATTAGGGGAACCTATTGAATCCATCATGCAGAAATTGGTATAGTCAAACTTGATTGTGCTCCCAAATTTCCAAAACTATCAAGAGCCTCAAGATAAACCACTGTGGTACAGCGAAAAGGATCTTTGCGACTTTCACAAAATCAAAGGGCATAAAACATCAAACTGCATGAACCTTAAGAACATCATCCAAGACCTTATCGAAAATGGAGACATAACTATTGATGTACCAACAGGTAACCAAGATCTCAAGATATACAAGAACCCTATGCCAGATCACAACAAAGGGAATGGCGATAGCAAGGGGAAAAATTACACCAACATAGGACATGTCTATTCCAATGTGGTCACCTCTTGTGACAATGTTGTAACAGTCATCACTATCAAAGGACCTAGTGCGGAGTGTGGAGTCACCACACAATGTGGAAAGGTTACAATCCAGGGAGCTTCATCTCAACCTAGGGCACAACCTACATTTCCAATGCCAAACCCTAGCAACTACAGTCTCCTTAACCATCTAAAGAAGACTCCCACATAGATCTCTATTATGGAACTATTGAAGCTATCCCCCACACATAGGGAGATATTAGAAAAAGCCTTATCCACTTCATCTGTTCCTAAAAGTATCGATACCAAGCAGTTTCAAGCTATGATAGGGAATATCACTACACCCCATCTTCTCACCTTCTTAGAACAAGACCTAACAACACATCCATCCCACAATCACTCTTTGCACCTTGAGGCCATTTTTCATAAGAATAAATTTAAAAGAGTCTTAGTGGATGGAGGTGCTGGTCTAAACATTTGCACCCTTTAGCTAGTCAAGAACTTTGGTTTTTCATAGGATGCTATTGAAAAGATAAACAATACGACCCTAAGAGCATATGGCAATAAAGAACGAGTGTCGAAAGGAATCATCAAGCTACCTATCCAAGTGGGACCTATCATTGTTGATACCACATTCCAAGTGCTAGATCTTTATCTTCCCTACAACATATTGCTTGGTCGACCATGGATTCATGACATGCAAGCTATAGCTTTCACCTATCACCAATGTGTCAAGTTTCCTTTTGAGGATAAAGAAGTGACTATCCATGGAGATCTTGAGCCTTTATACTATTACAAGAACCTTGAGGCTAAGTTCTAAAAGATCCCCCAAATACCAAAGAATGATGAAGGCCCTACACCCTCCTCCTCATTTGTTGACCCATCTTCTCTTGCATCTACCTTAGAAACCAAAACACCCATTGTGTAGAATATACCCAACATCAAAGCAGTAATCAAGGACAATTTTTTTGGAGATTATAATCTAAAGAAGGACACTTTTGTGTTGGGAAAATTACCTCTTTCCCCTAAATCTCATGGGAAACCCACACCTGTCAACAATTGAAATATTAAAGCTTGCATCTACCACTTTCACCAAGTGGGGGGATTTGAACAAAGAGGATGTTAATGAGGAAGATGTATCTAAACTATATTATCAAGACAACCTACCCATGCTCGTTCTTCCCATAGAAGATGATAATAAAGGTTTACAACTAATGATGGGATGGGGGTACAACAAGAATGAAAAGTTGGGACAAAATGATAATAGTTTTCTAGAACTCATTGTTCCTAAGAGACGTTCAAAGAATCTTGGATTAGGATGTACTACTAGCAAGGTTACCCTTATTGGTAAAGGTACTTCTAACAAATTGGTCGAGGCTTCATCTTTGTCACCAAAATCATGTGATACTACCCTAAATGACTTCCCCCTCAATGTTGCTGACCTATTTGAGAATAACTCTCTCTTTATGATATCCACAACATCTTTCACCCCAAATGGCCAAACCACAAAATTAAGCCTAGTATACTCCCAACTCATTGATTGGGACCAACAAGGAACACCAACTCTAGATATATTCAAAAATGATGAAGCAATTCAGAATTCATGGGACTCTGCAACAACTTACCATGTGGGGATCACAAAGCAAGATTTGATATAGAACTAGACATATAGGCATACTATGGGGAGACGATTAAATCCTTCAGTCGCAAAATTGGCAACAAGAGAATAACATGCAAATATTTAAGTGAAAACCACATTGTGGCACTTTCAGATCACAAAATAGTAAAAAGAAAGGATGCATTTGATGGTGAAAACCTATCTGAGGTGCCCAAGGATGAAGGATTCAATCTCCCCCTTAGTGCAATGCATCCAGAAAAATCAGTAGTACTGGAAGAGAAGGCTACTCCAATGAATGCAAGAATGGAAGAGGCACCTAAGATAACATTTTATGTTGAAACCTTGTTAGATGAAGAACAAAAAAACTTAGAAGCATTCCTAAAAGAAAGAAGAGAAAACTTTACATGGTCATACACAGATATTCCAGGGCTCGATCTTGAAGTGGTTGTGCATCACTTAGTGTATCCTAAAGCCAAACCATTCAAACAAAAATTGAGAAAGATGCACCCTCAAATTGCATTACTGATTAAACTAAAGTTACAAAAGCTCCTTGATGTTAGATTTATCTAACCAATTGACTATCTTGAGTGGGTTTCCAACTTGGTACCAGTCTCTAAACTAATTGGGGGCATCAAAATATGCACAAATTTATGAGACTTGAACAAAGCATGTCCAAAGGATGATTTCCCTGTTCCCAACATCAACATCATTGTTGACTTAATAGTAGGACATGAAATGTTATCACTCATGGATGGATTTCAGGCTCTAACCAAATCATGATTTCCAAGGAGGATCAACATAAAACTCCATTCACTTTTCCATGGAAAACATATTGTTGGAACATGATGCCATTTGGGCTAAAGAATGATGGAGCAACCTATCAAAGAGCGATGACCCTAATATTTCATGATATCATCCATAAAACAATGGAAGATTATGTGGATGATATTTTGGCCAAATCAAAGAAAAGAAATGAGCATATAGATGTATTGGGACCAATCTTCAAAAGGCTTGAAGAGTATAAGGTATGATTGAATCCAAAAAAGTGTGTCTTTGGGGTAACATCAGGCAAGCTTCTTGGCTACATAGTGTCACAAAGAGGGATAGAGATTGATCCAACAAAAGTGAAAGCAATATTAGACATGGAGCCACCACAAACATTTAAATAGATGAGAGGGATATAAGGAAGGTTACAATCCATTAGGAGATTCATAACGCAACTATCAAATAAGATCCATCCTTTCTCGCATCTTCTTCATAAAGGAATAACATATAAGAGGGATGAGAAGTGTGATAAATCCTTTTAGTAGATCAAGGACTACCTATTGTCACCTACAGTTCTAATGCCACTGATACCAAAAAAACCATTGATCCTATACATCTCAATGACATCAACGACACTAGGTGCTCCTCTAGCCCAACATGATGAAATGGGAAAGGAAAGAGCTATCTATTACATCAGCAGGACCTTGGTAGGCTATGAAATGAATTACTCATCCATTGAGAAGGCATGCTTAGCAGTGATCTTTACTTCACAAAAATTTAGACATTACATGTGTGTACACTAAATCAAGCTTATTACTAAGATCAACCCATTAAAATATATGTTATCCAAAGCAACTCTCACCGGGTGAATGGCCAAATGGGTAATGATCTTGAAAGGGTTTGGCATAGAGTATGTGGAGCGCAAGGCTATCAAAGGATAAGTTATTATAGACCAACTAGCAAAAGCACCCATTTATGCGGAGAATCCTTTGATATCTAAATTTCCTAATGAATCGGTGTTTTTCCTCAATGCAACAGATCAATGGAAAATGTACTTCAATGGATCATATACCCAACATGGATCAAGGGTGGGTATTCTCTTTATCACCCCTCAAGGTGATTGTATTCCAAATTCATACCGGCTATCATCCCCATGTACCAACAATATTGCTAAGTAAGCTCTAATAACGGGTCTAAGAAGAGCGATCCAATGGCAGATACAAGAGTTAAAATTCTATGAAGACTCAACTAATTGTAAAACAAGTCAATGATGACTACCAAACCAAGGATGATAAACTCCCTCCTTACAATAAGATGGCAGAAATTATAAAGGAATTATTCATTGATATAACTTTTGAGTAGATACCTCATATGAACAATTGAGCAACAGATGTCATGGAAAAAATTGGGTCTTTATTAGACATACCACATAATGTCCTTCAATGTGAATTCTTGGTAGAACAACTTCTTGTATCGGCTTTCAAAATTCCTAAATTTGAATTTTTGTGTGTAATCATTCGTCTCGGTTCCCCATGGTATCATGATATATATTCACCTATCTTAGCAAAGGTACCCTCCCATTCGATATCACCTCCAACCTTAAGAAAACCTTCATTCAGAAGGAATTTTGATACGTCATATTATGCGATACCTTATACCATAGAAGCATCGAGGGTACATTACTATGATGTCTCAACCAAGAGGAAGCCTTGACCACTTTAACAAAAGTACATGAAGACATTTTTGGTTCCCATTCTAGTGGAATAACCTTATCCAAGAAACTGTTGAGGATGGGGTATTACTGGCCAACTATGGAAAGAGAGGCTTATTAGTATGTGCAAAAATGTGTCCAATTTCAACAACATGGAGATCTAATCCATTCTCCAGCTCAGGAGCTCCAACTGATTGTCACACCTTGGCCTTTCTCACAGTGGGGGCTTGACCTCATAGGAAAAATTACTCCCACCTTGTCTAATGGCCACAAATTCATCATCACGGTCAGTGAATACTTTACCAAGTGGGTTGAAGCCATTCCTATGACTTATATAATGGGGAAGAAAATATCCAAGTTTATCCTGAATTATCTTATTTATCGCTATGATGTTCTGAAATCCCTTACCTTAGATAACCAAACACCCTTCAAGAATTAGGATGTAAGAGAGCTATGCCAATAATTTAACATTCAACATTGGTTCTCTACCCCCTACTACCCCAAGGCAATAGTCAAGCTGAGGCTACAAACAAGACTATTCTAAAAATCCTAAAGAAGACAATCATTGAAGCTAGTCATGACTGGTATTTTCAGTTAATCCCCACCCTATGGGCTTATAGAACCAGTATTTTCATGCCTACAAGTGCAACCCCTTTCTCCTTGGTCTACAGATTAGAAGCCATCCTACATATTAAGTTCAACCTTCCCTTGCTGCAAGTGTCACTGCAGAATCTGATCACTAATGAAAAATATAGGGTATCTCAGGTTGAATGAGTTAGAATTCTCAAATGAATGACATCTTGATGCCCTAAATCATTTGCAAGCATACCAAAACTGACTGAAACAAAGCTATAACAAGAAGATCAAGAGTCGATCTTTCCAAATGGGAGATCTTGTCCTTAAGTAGAATTAGAAGAATATTCCAAATCAAGATGGTAAAGGAAATTTTGAGCCTAATTGGTTAGGTCCATTTTTTGTCACAACAAGCTATGGATTAGGAGCGTACCAATTATCAACACCTAAAGGTGAACCCTTGCAAGAGCTAATCAACAGTCTACATCTCAAAAAAAAATATGCCCAGGATTGAAGGATGTAAATCTCAAAAATACGAAAAAATCAAAAAATGATCCTAAATTCAAAAAATAAGAAAAAGGATTGAAAATAATAAAGAAAAAAATTGTCCTCTAGTGAAAAAAAATTCGGTGGCGCTTTGGGAAAGTACCTTGGTGAAAACCTGGAAAACAAATGCCTTGCATAAATAAGCACCTGCATCTATCTTTGGCTCTTTAGCTTATCATGCTTTGCATCCATCCATCACATTGCATCATTCATCCTATTTATTCCATCACCCATCCACGTCCATTTCATAGCTTGATATTGTAAAGTGTCATATTCCCCTTAGTACTACCTGGCATATTCCTAAGGTCACTTTGTCCTACCTATATCAAGGTAGTCTATCACATCACACTGAGGGAAATTTGTTATGATTGCAATGAATGGGGTTCTTGTATATCTTAAGGTTATTATACATCTCATTGAAAATCCCAAAAACATTCATAAAATCTCATCAAAATCCTATATAGCTAAAATCCAAAAACATTCAAAAAATTGTAAAGTAAAAATCCAAAACATGTCAAAATCCCTAAACAAGTCAAAACATCAAAAATAAAAAATCAAACCACGTCGAACTACGTTTTCTCTAAGCTTGAATGTAGGCAAGGCCATCATTGATGTGCCCCTAAGACACTTTAGGTTAGGAGTCCATCATAATAAATTGGCAATCCATTGAGTGTTCATTTCTAATCAATAATAAGTAAAATTCAATCGAACTATGTGGTATCTACGTGTATAACATAGGCAAGACTCATCTTTGACAAGCCCCTGAGGTCCCTAGGATAGTATTTTAGGTTAGGTTCTTGGTCAAACTTAGAAAACCCCAAAACATTTGAAAATTTAGAAAAACACAAAAACATTGGAAAACCTTAGAAAACCCTAAACAACCTCAAATAATCAAAAACATAAACATTCACATACACTTTCAAGAAGACCAAAAACAACCTCAAAACATTTTCAAAATACCAAAAACATTAAAATATTCTAGAAAATACCAAAAAAATCCATCCCATTTCAATTTCACCCGCACTAAACTTCATCCATATAAATCAATCATCATCTTCAACCATTGGTAAAATAAGTAGAAAAACAATTGTCGCAAGTCGTGAAGTGTGAACTTAAATGTCAAAATCCAAAGTCTAGATCATAGGTAAATGAGTCAATGGAATTTGTATCAACATCCTATCAAACACTTAGTCTTAGTCAAAACATCTAATAAACATGTCCTAGGATGCATCCTTCCTACAATGGGCATCAACATCAGAAATCACCTTAGCTATGTTACGTTGGCAAGAGATATAGATAACATTGACTGTTTGTTTTTTATCTTTTTCTCATTATTTATCTTATTGACCCATTCTAAGCACCTCTCTATTTTGTCTAAATGATTTAAAGATGAATTAATGGGGCATTGATCATTATCTTTCGTGTGTTGTGCTTGTGGGGTACTCTTGTAAAATAATCTTGGCTCATACTTGCTTAGTTGTGTGTTGGGAGGTCGTTTGGAGTAGATTGTTGACTATTGTGTATGCTTTGGTTCAAAATATTCAAAACTTCTAAACTACATTCCAATAAGGTTTTCATATGTCAAGGTGTGAACAAGTACTATCCTATCTTTTTTTCAAATTCAAAGGTCCATCGCACTAGATACAATTCCATCTTGGTTATCAATACCTTGGTGCATCGTGTCTATGTGTTATATCAAAAATAAGGAATGACGAAGAGTCCCAATCCCAAGAAATAAGAAATAATCACTCTCATCACCTTAATCTAATAAAGTATTGAATCATAGGATTTTTGGACTTCTAAATCAATATTAAAATCAGTGGTTAATCCATCTCATTCTTCTACTTCTATCCATCTTATTCTTCTATCTTTACTAACAGTTCTATCCAGGTATCAAATATGTGTGATATATCAAAATATACACAAGGCTACCCATGGTCGATGACTGTCTATACATCATCAAATTTGTCTACATCAGATATTTGAGCTTTCTAGTCCTCTTTGAGTTGAACCTATGTTCAATCTTTGTCATGATATCGACCCAAAAATTCATTTTTTTTCCCAATCTCTCGAGGGGGCATGGATACCAGCTTAATTCCTTTCACAGGGGCAACAATGGGGCATCCAAAAATTAGGAATTTTTTAATTTTTTTATCTGAGCAGTAGTTTTAATCCAAAAAGCATCAATCCTTGAACCAATGTAACAGGTACCTTGCTTCAAAGAGGGGAAAAATGTAGACACTTAAAAATGTCCTAAATGATACTACATACTTGAATTTGATATATTAACATCGTTTCATCCTAAAATTCATCCTCTTTTCACCTATTTAATTAAATAATCCTAGTAATTTAATTAAATGCATCATTTTCATCTATTAATCTAATTAATCTAATCAGGATAATTCCTACCCTATCACACTAACATTTCATCTAGTTTAAGTGAATAATGTAAATTATTTAATTTAAACCCCCTAAATCCTCCCATTTAATTAAATAATCCTAAATTATTTAATTAAATGTCATTTACAACCCCTTTTCATTAAATAAGTTAATTATTTAATGCATATCCTATTATTCCTCATCTTGCACATTAAAATTTAGTTTTAATTACTAAATTGCTAATTTCCCGACCCATCCACTTGTATAGGGAATATTCTCCTAATTGGCTCCAAAAAGGGATTGATTGTTTTCAAATAAACTTTGTAACAAACTTTGAAAGTTGTTACAAAGTGTGTTTGTTTGAATCATTCTCAACCCTTAATGCTTTCTTTGATCCATGTGATCTTTGATTCTCATCCATTGATGAGAATCCTTGATCCATGTTTCACTCTTGATTCATTTTTTACCATTGATTGATCAAATTGATCTCATCCATTGATTCTTCATTTGCTCTCCTATAAATATTTCACCATTTGGAGAGAAATGGATCTATCTTTCGATAGAAAAGTTATGTTGTTGAACTTCATACTCACTTACATCCATATTTAGAATTTGTTAGCATTTTAGATTAATCTTCATCCATATTAGCTTAAGCATCCATTAATGGGTTCCATTTTAGATTAGCTCATATCTATATTAGCATAGTTTACATTCATGGCTTGCATCTTTGAATGTTGTTTCCATTTAGCATAGCTTGTATCCATCTCCATCAAGCATTTTTAGCATTTAGCACTCATTTTCATCATGTTAAACTAGTTTTGCATCCATGTTCCATCAGTTTCATTGTTTTTCATTAATAAAATCGATTGAAACAGATCAAATGATCCAAGGGATTGGGAAAGGGTCGCCTTTCCACATCAATGTGATACCACTCCCCCAATGGGAGAAGATTTTAAGTCTTAGAATAGGTTTTATTATGCTTTCATGTTGATTTCATGTTAGTTTAATGGTTATTTAGTTTCTTGATGATTTGGAATATCTCATTGGGATCATGGCTTAGGGGATTAAATATAGTTTAAATTCATTTGGATCTGGTGTGTTTAATTCCTACTATGAATATGGTCGCAACTGGTATGATGGAAACGTGTTCTACCAATACCATCGCATCCATGGGCATGATACCGAGTGTTTTATGCACCTACGTCATGAGATATAGGATCGCATCAATGATGGTACCATTCACCTTGATGGTAAAAATTAGAATGTGAACAAGTCTATGGCTAAGGTGAATAGTGAATTTTAGATTTATACAGGCCCATTTTAATCTCACTTTACAAATTTGATTATTGATCCTTCTAGTGCTTCTCTTGAGGCCTCAGCATATGTAAATGTGGTTTCATTTACTCACAATCTTCCCCCTCCACTTGTGACTATTTCAACAGATATAAATTTTACATCACAAGATTTTCCCATGAATAGCAAAGCTTCTCCTCTATATATTCCCACTCGCGTCAATGGAAATTTTGTGAAAGCAATCCTTGTGAATCTGATGGGTCGTGTGAGTGTTATTACAAAGGAAAATCTTTTGTTGAATTAATTATAGAGGATTATGAAAATATGAAGACCACCATATGTACCCATGATGGCCTCTCTCTTGCTCCTTATGGTTCTATAACCCTTTCCATCCTAGTGGGACCTAGGACTGTGAATTCTACCTTTGATGTTATTCTGGAATCTAACTTGTTCAAAGTGAAGCTAGGCATCCCATGGATAGTTTCTGTGAATGGAGTCACTTTTGTTATTCATAAATGTCTGAAATTCTCTCATGAAGGTGCAGTGCATGTCGTGCATGACACTAGATATCAGCCATTGGTATCACATGGGGTATATTCGCTAGATCATTTTTGGCCCTCCTCGATTGGTCTACTTCCTCCAAGAATAGACTTGCTTTCTCAAGACTACATTAAATACAAGACCAGGGGCAAGGTGTAGCCAAAAATGACTTACCTTGTAGCGTAGTGGTAAATTGCATCCTCCTCTCAAAAAGGAAGGGGGAATCCTACTCGCACTCAGGGGTCTTCTCATTCTTTCTTTGCAGCTCACCTGCATTCGCCTCTCGTCCTGCTATGACACCTTTGACTTCCACCCCTATACATCTCTTCGGGAGTCCAATGGTTCCCACTTGGTAGAAGGCCAAGTGTTAGGTGTTCAACCTTCTTATCTTGCCCACAGTGCCCCAGCCCATTTTGTATGGTAAGGGGAAGGGTCCTTGTGGAGTCACCTCTACATCTCGGCCTCCTACTACTCTTTCCCCTAGGGTGGTGAATGGGAAGAGGCCCACTATTAAGGTGCTTGAGTCTACTTCTCCTTTTTTTGTTATCTCTTCTCCTGCATCTCTTCCTCTTGTTTCTATCTAGGATTCGCTCCCTCCACTAGTAACAGTTGTGATGGCACTCTGATGACTAAATAAGAGTCTTCTACTCCTCCTGAAGTTGTAGCCTCTAGCTCTCAGAGCTAAAGAAACTATCTTTCACGTGAGCATAAGTGCCAGAGGAAGGATTTGGCCATTGAGTAGGTTGTTTTTCAAAAAGGAGGAAGGGGAGCCAACAACTCTTGTTTCAGTATCCTTTTTTGTGTCCTCCTCTTCCACCCCTTCTACTTCAGCTCCTGCCACCTCGATCTTGCTTTTAGCTCCCCTTGTGAGCATGAATGACCCTCACCCTAAGAGGTTGCAAGTGTTCATTGCTCCCTCAACTAAGCCTCCTCTCCTAATGTCCCTTCCAGACACCCACCTTTTCCCAAAACCATGGATATGTCAAATACCTCGGTGGTGTCCACTACAGTTTTCTCCTCTTCCTCCTCACCTTCTGCTTCATCTGTGAGGATCTCACATCCTTCGATGAAGTGCAAGTTTGAGGAAAATCATGATTCTAATGAGGATCAGAAGAAGGTATCACCTTCTTTAGAAGTCGATTCTGGTTTGTCTTGCACCATCCTAATAACGGAGGCAGTCTTCGGTGAGGTCAGTAGTGGATCTCAGGTGCCTCGTTCATCGCCCACTCAATTGACACATGACACTCTCGTCAAGTGCATGTTCAACTCTATAGATGATATCCCAGCTTTGTCAATGATTTTTACAAAATCAATGATGTTTACCTCACAGGAGTTGACCGAAGAAGACCTCAAAGGGCCCTCTTCCTTGGCTCTTTTCATAAGAGAGTCAGAGGGTTCTCCCCTTGCTATCCCAGCCTTGTAGGCTCATCTACCTTCCCCTTATAATGGTATAGATTGAGGGAATGACGACCTCTTGGTTGATGAGTACTAGGAGGGCACCTCTTCTTTATCTATAGATTAGATTTGTGTGTGTGTTGTGTTTCCCCTGTGCTTGTCTTATATGTTCCTAGAGGACCCTTGTCACCCTTGTAGGTGCTTGGATATAGGAGTGTTTTTTGTTGTAAACTAATTATATTTGTTACATCATTCTTCCTCTGTTGTTCCTTGATTTTCAACAATTGGGGACGATGCAAAGTGTTGGGGACATTTAGGCCTCCCTTCCATGTTGACCCAAAAAAAAATCATTTTTTTTCATGTAACTTTCTTCACATGGTCTGATAAAGTAGGGGGTTGATAAAAATTCACATATATATTATTATATTATATCTATCTATTTATATTTATGAGTAGTTATGACCCTAAAATATTAGATCCTCCTGTCTCTTGGTGTATTTGTGGTTTTTTATATTTCTCTCTTCTTTGCTTGCTTCGTGATGTTGTGGTGCCTATGTGTTGTCCCTCGCATGTGCAAAAAAATTTCCATGGTTACATCTCGTCATGTATCATGGGCCACAACATCACCTTTTTCTCTTTCCTTAGGATGTAACATGCCTTTGTGTTTAGCACACACCATCCTAAGGGGGGATATCATACTACTTCAATTTTCAAAAAGGTGTATTTGGTGGCCAACAAATCCCTCATTGAAAATCCCTTATTTTTCAAAAATTGCATTCTTCAACAAGGACTCCTAGTGTAACTTTTCTTTCATCGTAGATTTGTAAAGAAAGAATCTAAAAAATTTCCTTTGAGAAGGGAGTACTTTTTTTTATGAAGAAGTCTGAAAACCTTCCCTTGCGAGGGAGTATTCTTCCTTTCAAATTCCTTGATGAAAGAGATCTTTTGAAAGGATTCCTTGATACTAGAATGGTTTCCGTAAAATGTCTTCTACCTTTCAAATAAAGTATCCCTTGAACAAACTCCTTTTCTTTTGAATGGTTCCTGAGTGACCCCTTTGAAAGCTTCTCCTTCAATTGTTGACTATCTGTGTGACAGTCCGTCTGCCTGCGTGGATTTTTTCTATCTAACATTTTTTTTCTGTGGATTAACATGTTTCTTTGCAAGACCTATGAAGATGCTTTTTCAATCAATCTTGGAGATCTGAGGAGCTAGAGCTTTCCTTGAAGGACTAAGCACTTGTGAGGCCTATCAGACTTTGTGAATCCTTTCTCATATGGCTTCCCTCAAAATCGAGCACTTGGGGCACCTCCTCTATAGGACCGAGCACCTATAGAGCCTTTTGTTCACCTTCCATGGGTCCACAGACCTGCGACACATTTGTTCAACTCTCCTTGGGATCGAGTACTTATGGATTCATCTCCTCTTCCTATGCTTTTAGGTGTGTCAGATTGTGGTCTACTTCCTTGACGGTTCAGGTATACATTTATAAACTTTTACTCTACTTTACCATACATTCACTAACACTTATGCTCACCAAAGTGGGGGAAAAATGTAATGGCATTAATTTTCACCCCTCATAAATTCCCCATTTACGCACCTCCTCCCTTAGAAAAATTAAATCTAATGATGCTATTTTGTGTCCCTCATTCGCTTCCCATCCACTTGGCAGTTGTTTTTAGTGTCAATGGAGGATATTTTGTCAGGGACGCTAGTGCGGTGGGTGGACATCTGCGTGGAGCACTACTATCCTAATAGGATTCCTACCTTTGGAATCCGCATAGGCATTACAACTCTCCATTGGCGATGAAGTGTAATGTCCCTGCACCCTTGACCAGCCTTGAACAACTCTTTTGCCTCCAAAATTAATCTTCAAATTGCTATCTTATTCATCTCATTCATCTTCTTCACACTTCTTGATCACACTCACTTCTACACACTTCATTCAAAACATTCTCACCATCTTTGAAGCTCCAAGTTGACACTCTACTGGTTTTTCTCCTCTCGTTGTTGCAGAAATGTTGGTATTCGCAAGCTTGTGAGCTCACATCTTCCTTCACATGCCTTGAGATCATCTTGTTGGGGAGGTGATATCCATTCATTCACCATCAGCATATTATTTTCATAGCATACTATTGTTAGCATAACACATATTACTTCTATTTCAATACTTTCTTTATCATGCTTTCTCTATCATGGCTATTTCAGTTGTCCGTGGAGGCGAAAACACCAAAATGGGGTTTTGACTACGACAAGCCCCAAAATAGCCCCAACATTTTTCCTCATTCCGCTATGTGTAGGTATTTCATTTGTGTGGAGCTTGCGGGAGGCTGGACCAATCGTAAGTTGGATTTCTACCACCTTTTCTCTTACCAAATTCTAGTTTAGAGTTCTTAAAGTATTCTTCTTGTTGTTTCTACCATTTAGTTATTTTTTGCTTTCTGTCACCATATCAAACTTTATTGGTCAAGTCATTAGTAAGTTCCTTTCAATTTTTGGTTATACTTTTCACTCTTTATTCATACAAATTCCAACACCCGATAGGGATGCTAACGTGCCACACTATCATCTGTCTTTTTTCCTTGAGTCCTTTGGTAGAGAGTCGCTTAAGTTGCAGTCTAGACTCTAGAATTTTTTCACCTGACTTCCAAACCTCTCTGGTTGATAGAAGGAAAGAGGTAGATATTTTTTCCTTCATTTTCACCCCCTTTAAACATTAAACCTATCCTTAACAAATCCTTAGTGTGAGGTAGATTAGGGCAACTAATTTGTTCTAAACCCTCCCATGAACTAGGGTCCTGAGCACTCGGTCCCCCTCCTCTATAGTTGTCTTGTGCATTCAACAATTGGTATCAGAGAAAGGTTCCTTGGAAGAAAGCTTATCTACTTGAGGTATATCTAGGATGGCGCACAAGAAGGATGTTCCTATGTTTGATGGATCAAATTATTCATTCTAGAAGACAAGAATGGAAGGTTTTTTGGTTTCTCTTAGATTTGAGATCTGGAGATCTATTGAGAGAGGATATACTATTCCTATAAATGGTCTAATCATTGATGATGAGATCAAGGCCTATGAAAATAATGGTAAAGCAAGGTATGCTCTCTTAAGTGGTCTTGCTAATTTTGAATTAGTGAAAGTTATGAATCTGAAAACTACTAGAGAAATTTGGGTAAAGCTAGAAAGAATTTATGAAAGAGATGATAAGATAAAACAAGCTAAGATGTAGAATTTGAAGATCATGTTTGAGACTCTATGAAGGTCTGAAGATGAAAAAATCACAAGCTACTTTTAGAAGGTGGATGAAGTTGTCAACGATATCAAAGGTCTTGATGGAAAACTAAAAGAAGAAGAAGTGGTAAAGAAGGTACTTAGAACTCTTCCTAAAGCTTATAGTCATAAAGTTTCTACTATTGAATAATTATAAAATTTGAACCAATATACCAAAGATTAGTTGTATGGTTCTTTGACTACTTTTGAAATGAGAAAATTTAGTACAAGTAGTTAAAAAGTTGAGACTACTTTTAAGGCTGGCAAATTAAAGAAGACCGCGGAATCAAATCATGAGGATCTTGATGATGTGGAAGCTAACTTTGTAAGAAGAATGAAAAAGGATACTAAAACATAAAGTGGTAAGTTTCCTTTCAAAAAAATTAGTTGTGGAAAGATAGGTCATTATGCTTCTAGATGTCCAAACAGAGCTTTGAATAACAAAAATAGGGAGAAAAAAGGTAAGATGATTAAGAAAAGTTATTATGTTAAAGAAGATTCAAGTATATTTGATGATGAATATGATTATGGAGATTATGAGGATGGTGAATTCTTGTTCATGGCTTTAAAAGATGAAACTAATTCTACAAACTCTAAGAGATGTGTGAAGGAAAGGGCTTTGAAAGCAAGTGATAAAATAGAAGGCACTTTGGTGTCTATTTTTCATGCTAGAAAGGAGAACTATTGGAACATTGACAGTGGATGCTCTAATTATATGACCGATGATAAGAGTAAGTTTGTTAAACTTAAAAAATATGGAGGACTAGTTAGGTTTGGTGATGATACATCTGCTAAGATATGTGGAAAATTTTCAATCAGTTTTGATGGAAAACATAACACTGATGATGTTCTTTAAGGGTTTAAGACATAACCTCTTGAATGTTGGACAATTGTGTAGCAAAGGATACAATCTTATTTTTCAAGATGATTTCCGTGAGATCAAAAAAAGCTTCAGAACTATGATTGCTATTGGAAGAAGGATAGATGGAAATGTCTATTAGCTCAAAGGTGTATGGTTATTGTTTCATGACTCAAATCAATGAGAGTTGACATGGAAGAATGTGTCACATAAATTTTTATAGCCTAGTAAGAATAATTTTAGTTCAAGCTATGAGAGATATTTCAAAGATTACAAAGCCTATCAATGCTATCTGTAAGGAATATCAAGTTTGAAAGCAATCAAGAAGAAGCTTCAAAATCAAAGAACAATCTTCTACAAGATTGTTGGAATTGGTGTATATATATCTTTATGGTCCTACCAGAGTAAGAAGTCTTCAAGGTGATAGGTATTTCATGATATTGATTGATGATTATTCTTGAATGATGTGGGTTACTTTTCTCAAGGAAAAATTAGAAGCCTTAGATAAGTTATGTTGGTTAATTTCAAAGAACCAAGCAAATCCCACTAAGCATCTATGAATTTTCCAAATTCAATTCTTGAATACTTAGGAGATGATTGGCCAAAAAACAAGAGGAAGCTAGGATGCTTCCCTCCTACACTTTGGGCTCTGCAAGACCTAGGAGGGTGTTCCCACAATGTGCATCTTATAATCTTGCTACACAATTATACCACACATTGCACAATTAACAAATACATTCTCAATTCAAATGCTAAATCAATGAAATCTTTAAAGAAACTAGCAATTCCTTCAAAAGATCACACTTCTAAAGTTGAGAATTCATACAACACCAACCACAACAAGGTTATATCAATTAAAATATTATTTATGAATGTTGTTCTCAAATTGGATAACCAAAACCATGGAAAATGCATATAATACTTAAGATCAGTGCCATATCTCTATGCAAGGAGTCAAAACACAGCAAATTGAACTATAAGGTGATTTTAATCCTAAACATTGATGATCTTCGTGAGATTTCCTTGAAATTCACATATCAATACTTAGACTCTATGACTACTTATCAGATCCACTAAACAATTATATGAATTCATGATTTAATCAAAGCATTTTAATTGATCCATTGAACCAAATCCTAAATTAAAACACACATCAAAGCATAATGATAGTGAAGATTAATGAAAGGATTCTTGATCAAATTTTCATTAATAATTTAGATACAATGTAAATATAGAGAGATGATGGACTCAAGAGATTTGCATTATTGTTCAGATATTCTCCGAAACCATACAATTGAAAAAATTCACTTGCTAAACTCAAAAATTAAGATACAAACTTCAAATATGTTCTCTTTGTGTTCAAAATCTGCATAACTCGGATCTAGAATTCAACAAGAGACCTGTACTAATGGTCCTAAATTCCATTTTATGAGAAAAAGGGAGCAAAACAAGCTTCAGGCCAAAAAGTACACGTCACATTTCAATTTTTCTGCTATAACATATATTCCCTTTGCAGTTACATTTACACTTTTAATTGGAGAGAACATATATGAGACAAAGTTTATTTCCATTTGCTAAGGAGGATAGACCCGCCTTCCAAAAGGCACTTTGTTGAAAAGAATAATCTTCTAACCATTGCAGCATATTCTTTCCTTTGAACAAAATGACAAAAGATGGAAAAGATGGAAAAGGTGAAGAAACATTCAAATCAACATCCCAGTCATCGGTGATCAGCATTTACCTATAGTTTTTTCAATTTGGATACACATATATTTTATGCATTGTAATCTCTAAGGCCAGACCTGTACTATACTTGACCAAGTATATGTGTTCTCCATTCCTGTGTTCACAAATCCAATACATCAATAAATATCCTCTTCCACAGCTCATATTCTGCATCAGATGGCCAATTGAAATAAATGATTTCATCCATCTTCTTTCTATATGGAGAGTATTTTTCTATTACTGAATTGGATTCCTTATCAAAATCTTCTAGGAAGCTGATGATGAAAGAGAATTTTTCCAAAGCATTCTTCAACATGTCAATGTCAACCTTCTCACAAATAAGAGCTACTTGAGAAACAATTGTGGTGTCCACCTATTCCTTCCATGTTTGTATGGGTTTCACCTCATCATACATCTACTGAATATCGGGTAATAATGTCAAGTCTGCCTCATCGAACTTGGCCTTCAATTCTCTTATTTTTTGCTCTAATGGGGTAGCATACCCCTGAACTTTTGTTCCCTAACCTCACTAACAAATCTATAAGTTGGGACCACCCTCATATATTTATCCTCCTATTGCTTAGACCCAATTGCCATGAATCTCAAATTATCAACCCTAAGAATCTATTTATCTAGGATTGGGGTAGCCAATTCCTTATCCCTCTTAGATAACCTTATTGCTTGTAGCATTAAAGAATAATTTGAATGAAAACTATTCAATTTACCTTGAATCTTTTTTATTTAGATGTTTCAAAACAATATGAACAATCTTTGAATTGTTCTCATGCATGGTGTTTTGAACCTATTCAAGCAATCTCTTGTATTCTTCAATTTTCAGTAGTAATTCCTCCTTGGTAGGCTCAGTTGATGGAGTTGCACTTGATGTGCTTGGTTCCTCAACTGTAAGTGGTTCCTAACTCATGTTATATGGAACTATTTCCAAGTCTTGCTTTGGTGGAATAGGAGATTGAGGATGTGTCATTGGAGATGTGGGTGTAGGGTGACTTGAGCTACTTGGGCCTTGTGCCCTCAATATTTCTATCTATCGCTTGTATAATGCTACCACAGTTTCTAGTACAACCACCTTTTGTTCAATTCCATTATATTCATCAACCAATTCATTGTACTTACTCCTATACCTATCCCTTTCAAGAGTAAGGCTCTCTATTGTTGCTTTAGAAAATTTTACAACATTTACTACCATATCTATTGCTTCCAAGGTTGGAGTGTCAAAGACTCTCTTTATAACCAATTGTCCACTAAATGGCTCAACAACTACTAGCTTTTTGGATCCCAAAGACAATGACCAAACTGCCAATGCATCCCATTCTTCATTGAATGTTGATCCCTAAAGTGCCAATTTTGCCTCTTCTTCATTTTGAAATAGGGGCTTTTCAGACCTCCTTATGGTGTCCAGTACCACTACATCGACTATGTCCCACTCAGGTAGCACAATACACCACTCTTTTGTACAAGTTCTCTAGCCTCCTTAGCTATAATTCTTTGGAAATCCTCCCTCATAACTTTTCTCACATTTTCCTGGATAGTACCTTCAAGGAGTTCTGGATGTAAGCTCCTTTCTCTGGCCACATTTTTGCATATTCTGAGGCTTTTTCTCTCCATATAAAATCCTTGAATGCCTTGGTTTCAATAAAAGAATCATCTTCCATGAATGCTTTGTAGGCTTCCTGCCTCTGATCATCTGCATTGTTCAAACCACTAAGATCAGCCTTTCCAAGTCTAAGGCCACTTTCTCTTGAACTTGAGGCAACCTCCCTTATGGGAGAAGGCATCCCTTGCTGCATTTCTTCAAGAGTAATAAGAATATCATCCTCCTTTGTATTAGGGTAGTCAACTACCCCTTTAGCCTCAATCTTTTGCTTCTTAGCAGGTGGTTGCTTTGATGGAGTAGGACTTCTAGGGGGTGTATCTACATCAGCCACAATGGGTGGATCCTATCTTGGGGGTGATGGAACTAATCTCTCAGGAGAAGTTTCCTTGGATCCCTCTGATGTAGTAGGGGTTGGCAATGTTTTCTTTTTCTCTACTATCTTCTTCTTCCTGGAATATATTATTATCTTTGATGGTGGTTGGTAAGAGGGTCTCTCCTCCAATACTACATTGGTATCTTCCTCAACTATCACTGATTTCCCTTCATTTGTAACCACACACTCTTCCCTTAGGACACCCATTATGCTCTCAAAATTGTCCATATCACGCATAATTCTATTGAACTCACCCTTAATATTGGGCATAGGATCATAGTTGGGATTGGATTTTTTAACCTTATCCACCATCTTATTGAAAACCATATATTTTTCTTTCCTCTCCTCTTGTTCTTGGAAGTAAAAAACATTCCTGATTACATCCTTAGGATAGTAAAATTTGTGTACAAAAGAGCCACTTCTATGCTTTCCCTTCATTACAGCAATAAATCCCTCAGGGTCATGGTTTCTTAGTGGCATAGTGTTCAATTTGTATGGTGTAAGAAGATGCACCAAGTCCTTCCATCCTTTACCATTACAAAATCAGCATGATGTCCATTCTAGGAAGAACAGGCCCTTTTTCAGTGTCTCGGGCAGGTGTACCATTTGAGCTCCTCCTAGTTGCCTCATGATCTCCAAAAATCCAATCCTCAGTGGCACATCTCTTGGTAGTACAAATGGATTCACATTTGTGCCATAGACTCTAAATATTGTTATCCTAGGATATAGAATTATATCCCCCCAATTGTGGCTCAAATTCAAATTTTCTCTCCTTTCCATAGCCCTCAGGAAGTCATGGATCTCCTTGGGAATCCTTGGCAGATCATATACTAGGAACCTCCTCAGCTTTGAGGCAAAGGCATTGTGGAAAACCACATAATCAAATTTATGGTCATCTTTGTCAAGAATTTGGGTCCAACATTGCACAGGTAGATCAATGTCATCTTCCTTTTTCTTCAACGTCATATCCTTCTCAAAATTCTTCTCACCTTTATACAAGAACATATGCATTAATAGATAATACCACCAGAAATGTACCCAATCCTTTCCTCGTAAATAAACTAAACCCTTGTGGATACGCTCTGCTAGATATGTGGTGTAGTCATAAACTATATTGAAGGATGGGTGTTATAAATGTGCCACCATATAACTATACTCTCTTGGAAAGGTATCAGGTGGAGTGAAACCAATGACCTGGTATAGGGAATAGACTATTTTCTTGAAGTAGTTAGCAAAATACTTCATGGGGAAGGGTTTTAATTCATATCTACCAATCTTTATTTGTTTCCTATTCTTCCTAACCCTGGTGCTGGCAATGTGCACAAGTAACATTGTTGTTCTGAGCAGCACCCTGGTGTTCTCATATTCCTTTCTGAAGAAATTCATATCAATAGGAATCATATCCTTGTTCCACTCATGCAACTGGAAAATATCTACAATTTCTTCTCTAGTTATTTTCAACATCTCCTTAAAATCAAATGCTTTGATTACTCTGGAAACTAGGTCATATCTCACAGCAATGTCCTTCAATAGTTCAGCATCCATATATACATTGGGAACTACCAGCTTTCCCCTATCTAATCTCTAAGGATTGCAAACAGGCACACCAATATTTATGTTTTTGAACTAGTGCTAAAATAATTTCCATACAGTGAAAGGAACTTTGGCATCCTTAATAGAACACTTCTTGTCCATTAATTATTCTTTGATTCTAGGGCCATAAATAGAAGTCTTCCCTCAACCTTTTTGTAAGTGGAAGGTTTCAATAGGTCAACTATATCTTGGGAGAGTGGTCTGGATGGTGTTGCAGAGTCAGTGGTCTATGTTTTGGGCATCATTGGAAATGGGATAAGTTCAGATTAATTTAGGGCTTCGACACAAAAGGATTTAAGACCTAGCTATTAATTCAAACCTAGGGCTTAGCTCGAAGGTACAAAATTTGAAAGGTTTGGAAAAATTATGACCTTCAAAAGCAAATTCAAACCTCAGTAAAGCAATTAAAACAAAGCACAAAAGCCAATTCAACTGAATACGCAGTGAATATTAACCCTAATTCCAAATAGCTTGAATAAAGCACAAAAAGCTGTGTTTTTTTACTTACGACCTTTTATTCGCAGGAAATCCTAATGTTGATCGCGCTAAACTCTGAAAATTCCTTTTCTCAATCTCCTATGTGCTCCAAATTTGTTTGCAATTCTCAATTATGTGAAAACCAATCATTTACATCCAATTTTAACAAAATTGGGTAGCTTTGGAAGTCATTTCTGCCATTACTGCTCACTTGCGTGAAGCAAAAATGGCTACCATGTTCATACCTTCAGTTTTGAATGTTCGTCATCGATCTCCCTTTGAGATGGCCTTTCAGACGACTCAGATCGATTCAATGATGTTTGAATTTCCATCGTTGTCATGCACCACTCCATTAGCCAATGATATTTTTCCAACTAGACACTAACCCATCTGCCCCTGGTCTCCACCTTCTCTCTTTCCAAGCGACCGTAGAATCCACGTTTCGATAGCCCACTGACCCTGTAGCTTTTATTAAAGCAATATTTTAATCTTGTTGGGTGAGTGGGGAACAGATGAGATTTAATCTCACCGTCGCATCCTGGTCGTTGATCTGAAAGCTTAGGACATTGGATTCATTAGTGAAGATTGATCCCCACACCCGTGGTGGTACACATTTCAATATCCCAATGACCCCACAACTTTTATTTAACCATTATTTTAATTGTCCAGGACTGGCAGGGAATGGCCAAGATAAACCCTTGAGATCGAATGGTCGGTAATATCTGCACATGCAACAAAGTTAGTTTTAAACATGGGGCCATGACTAGGTCGACGAGACTTAACCCTTGGGAAGAAAGACTTAATACATAAGTCTTTAAACATGAAATATTTAGCCTGACTATGGAAAAATTAAAATGATAAACTTGTAGATGGTGACCGACAGACTTAGACAAAAGGGGCCGATGTGAATAATGATTTCAATGGCTTGAGTTACAAAAAAAGTGACCAGCAACTAGGTGCAACAGGTCAACAAGGGATTAGAACATTCAAAGCTTATGACTATACAAATTTTGAAAAGAGGGTTTTTAACTTAAACCCTAAACCCTACCCTCGGACACAAAAGCTCAAAATCATGACAAGGAAAGACTCATCTCAATTTTTTTAAAAAAAATTCAGTAGCTCTACCAAGTTCAAAGAATTCAAAGTTATGGTTGAGAATGAAATGGATATGAAAATCAAATGTTTGAGATCTAACAAAGGTGGAGAGTTCACCTCCAATGAGTTCAATATCTTTTGTGAGAATCGTGGAATAAAGAGGCATTTATCTACCTTCAGGACTCCTCAAAAAAATGGAGTGGTTGAAAGAAAGAGTAGGAATATTCAAGAAGTTACAAAGATAGTGATGAAAGATGCAAATCTACCAGAAGTATACTAGAGAGAAGCAATTCATACTGATGTTTATATACTTAACAGAGTGCAAGCAAGAGAAAATAGTACAAAGACTTCTTATGAGCTATAGTATGGAAGGATTCCTACTGTTAAATACTTCATAGTATTTGGAAGCAAATGCTACATCAGAAGAGATGGAGAAAACCTAGGGAAGCTTAATTCCAGATCTAATGAAGGTATCTTCTTTGGATATTCTACTAAAATCAAGGCTTACTAGTACTACAACAAGAGGCTAAGAAAGATTTTTGAGAGTGCAAGTGTCAAGGTTGATGAAGATCTATAGAAGAATTTAGTGGTGATAGATGGATATGAACCAGATGAGTCTTCTTGCAGAGAAGAAGAAAAGATAAGGAAAAAGAAGTATAGATTGAAGAGGAAGAAGCTTCAAAAAAGATTCATAAAACCCCTAAGTATGTGCAGAAGAATAATTTTGAAGAACAAATTATTGGTGATAAGAACAAAGGTGTACTAACAAGAAGGAAAGTTGCTAAAGATCAGGTAAATCTATGTTTAATTTTTGAAGTTGAACCAAAGATAGTGATTGAAGCATGTAAGGATGAGTATTGGATCAAAGCTATGGAAGAAGAATTAATGAAAATTGAGAAGAATCAAACTTTGAAACTTTTCCCAAGACTAGCAAACAAGAATATAATTGGAAATAGGTGAGTATTTAGTACAAACTAAATGAGAGTGGATAAGTTGTAAGAAACAAGGAAAGAATTGTGTGTAAAGGCTACTCACAAGTAGAAGGAATAGACTTTTAGGAGACATTTTCTTTGATGACAAGAATGGAAGCTATCAGGATGTTTTTGGATTTTGCAGCACATAAGGATTTCAAAGTATATCAAATGGATGTGAAGTTTTCTTTCTTGAATGGAGAATTGGAAGAAGAAGTATACATAGAACAACCAGAAGGATTTCAATTATCAAATAAATTGGATATGGTTTACAAATTGAAGAAGGTATTATATGGATTGAAGCAAGCTCCTAGAGCTTGGTATGCAAGGTTAGGAAAGTACTTGTTGCAGCAAGGATTCAATAAAGGTACTGCAGATAGTAATTTTTATTTCAAATTTGAAAAAGATCAAATCTTGATTGTGGTTGTATATGTTGATGGCATAATTTTTGGAGGAAATGAAGCTGTGTAAGAAATTTTTAGAGATGCAGAAAGAGTTTGAAATGTCTATATTTGGGGAGATGAATTTCTTCCTTGTGTTGCAAATCAATCAAAAAGATAAAGGTACTTTCATTTCACAACCAAAATATGTCAAGGAAATGTTGAAAAAGTTTGGAATGGAAGATTTTAAACCAATATGTACCTCTATGGTTATCGGTTGTAAGATGAACAAGAATGATGAATCTCCTAAGGTTGATCAAAGCAAGTATAGATCAATGATTAGAGGACTGTTATATCTAACTACTACTATACCCAATATCATGCATGTAGTTTGTCTCGTGCCTACATTTCAAGAAGATCCTAGAGAGTCACATGTTGTAGCAGTAAGAGGATATTAAAATATTTGAAGGGTACTCTATATCATGGCTTATGGTATCTAAAGGATATTGAATTTACTCTTAGTGCTTACACAAATGCAGATTGGTTTAGTTATGTAGATGATTGGAAAAGTACAAGTGGTGGTGCATTCTTTCTTGGATGCATATTGGAGACATGGCTAATCAAGAAACAAGATTTAGTATCTTTATGTACTACAGAGGTAGAATATATTGTAGTAGCATCTTGTTGCACACAAGTTTTATGGATGAGGAAAACATTAAAGGATATCAGAGTGGTATATGATGAACCAATTTCTATCTTATGTGATAATACAAGTGCTATCAATATTTTAAAGAATCTAGTAATGTATTCAAGGACAAAACATATCTCAATTCGGTGTCACTTTTTGAGAGAGAAGGTTGTAGAGAATGAAGTGAAGCTTGAAATGTGCCTACAAAGGATTAGGTTGCTGGCATATTTACTAAGGCTCTTCCTAAGGATACTTTTGAGTATCTCTGGGAGAATTTGGGGGTTATTTCCCCTCATTCTTTGAACTAGATGCATAAGGAGATGCATCGGTCCAATGGATCTCAAGATTCATTCTTTGGTCTGGATTGATGTTGGTGGCTACCTTTCAAGGGGAGTAGGTAGTGGCATTTATGGTTGTTGTAGTAAGGATGAGTCTGCAGAGCAGTAAAGGAAAGGAATTTGTAGAGCAATGGTAAACAGTATGATTAATGTCAAAGGGAGAAATAATGATGCAAATATTTTTTCCTTTGTTATCGATGCCAAAGGGGGAGAGAGAGCAATGTGAAAAATAAAGATGTTAAAGGAAGAGAGAAATTAATGAGTTAATTGTGTAAGGGGAGAAATTAAAGAAGAGATAATGAGTTGGTATTGAGGGTCAGAGCTATTATTGATAGTTTTTCACATCATGTGTTGCCATCAATGACAAAGGGGGAGATTGTTGCAAGAACGTGCAGTTGGTGTTGTCATTGATGTCAACAAGCTTTGGTGTTGTTATTGGTGTCAACTATAGGAGAAGGAGTTTTTTAAAAGAATGTGTAGTTCATGTTGAGTTTTTGTTATCTTTGATGATGCTTTGATTAGTTACATTTTGTTGTCATTAGTATCCTACTAGTGTCAACCTCTAGTGTTGCTTTGATAAGATTCTATTTATGGATGTATGGTTGAGTTGCTATGTTGTAGCTAGCTTGATGGTGATGAGGAATTACTGAAGATGTTGATGATGTGTTTATGGTGCTTGGTCTCCAAGTGCTTTTGAGAAAATTAAATAAAAATAGGAAATAGTGTGTTGTAGTGGTGTTTTGTGTCGCAAAGTAGTGTTTTGGTTTGGCTCTACATTTCTTTTGGGTTGAAGATTTGCTTGTGTGGTTTAGATATGTTGATCAAAGGTGTTCAAAGGTGTTGCATTTAGAATATGGTGTGTTGGATTGTTCTACAGAGGAAGTTGTGTTCACCAGTGTGTGAACTATATATTGCAGAGGTGTCTAGGAGAAATTTTTTTGCTCCGTATTTTTCCACATAATGGTTTTTGGTCTTGCAGATCTAGAAGGGTACTAATAGTTCTTGTATCTTTCATCTATTGAAGTTGTTTGAGGTTCGATGATTCA
This sequence comes from Sequoia sempervirens, assembly GCA_007258455.2. Lineage (NCBI taxonomy): Eukaryota > Viridiplantae > Streptophyta > Pinopsida > Cupressales > Cupressaceae > Sequoia > Sequoia sempervirens. The sequence goes on along the minus strand of VDFB02047230.1, from coordinate 487,248,491 downwards.
AAAGTTGGTTTCTTAAGATTCAATGTATGATAGAGTTGGTTGAGTGTATTAGTGAGTACATTCTTCAAGTGAAAGTTGTTTCGAAGGAATTTGTTGGTTTCCAAGGTATTTGTTGAATATTCAAGATCATTTTAAAGTGTTATGTGGTGTTTGTGAGTTGTCTTTGGATTGGAAGAAGTGTATACTTAAGTGTTAATGGTGTTAATATAGGTTCAACCAACCTTGGGAATTTACACTAATTATGAAGATGATTTGATGTTTTTGGAAACATGGAATGGTGTGTATGAGTGGATTTAGTTCCTAGTTGAGGTGTGTTGTGGTCCTCCTTCATTCCTTTCCACTGCGGGAATGTTTTGGTGTCAAAATAATTTGAATTGCATGGTTGAGGTGCATAGCCAACCTTGGAGAATTCTTTCAAGGTTGAAGATTGTATAAATAAGTGTTGATATATTGAGGGATGTTAAGAAAGATAAGTATGATGCGAATGGTGTAAAGTGCAGAGTTATAGGGTGCAAATTTGAGAAGTGCAGTGGGAGTTTTCATGTGTTAGATTATTGAATGTAGTGAGTAGAAAGTGTCTACAATTCTTTAGAAAGACTACAAAGGTGTTGGTGATGTTGTGTTGTATTTATCCATTGCATTGAGATGGTTTTATCATTGTAACACTCCTCTCTATATTCTTTTCTATTCTAGCAGTGAGCCCTCTGGTTGTGAGCCCTATTATATTTGATGTTGATATTATTTTATATTGTGAGCTAATCCTCACCGTGGTTTTCCCATCTTGGGTTTTCTACATAAATATGGTGTTTCCTTGTGTATGGTGTTGATTTGGTTTTTGTTTCTATCATTTTATTTCATGATAAATCATTCTAACAGATTAAGGGTTGATTGGATTAATGTGGATTTGAATTTTTGTAAGGGTTTTGAAGTATTAAGGTACAAGTGATTCACTTCCCCTCTCAATTGTCATGTGCATTTAACAAGTTTATTCCAAATGAAATTTCCATCATTAATAACCATAATCAACATAAAACTCTATTAAGTTTGATAAACATTTAAAGATTCATACAATCATTTCTTAATATAATATGTCATCCTCCATTCTTAAGTACTTAAAATAAGTGAAAATGTTTGGGAATGTATTTAAAACTATCAAAAATATTATGAAAAGTATGAAACTAAAACAAGGAAAATAGGACAATTCTAGGACACATTACTCCCCCAAGGGCCAACTTGGCTTTTTTTCTTTTCTTGAAGTAGTTTAGGGTCTTTGATTATACTACAATGCAATTTATCTATAGTCCATTATGTTAGTGGCTCTTTTCCCTCGCTTTAGGTAGAGTCCCTTCTATTCAGATATTATTTCCCATCTAGCTTGCTTTGTTGCTCCTTGTTCTTCTCTCCTTCCTATCTAATATAGAATTAGGTACAGGAGAAGGGGAGGATGAAATGTCAGAGGGAAACAAGTGATATAGTATTTTAGGGAAGTCTTGATATACATATGTACCCTTATAAGTGTTGCCAAGTAGTTAAAAATAGAATGGGGTTCCTTATATTCTAGTTCCTGTGTCAGTTCCTTATATCTATCCTAGAAGAAAGTGAGTGCCTCTCTTCCTATTCTAGCTACCATTTCTTGAAATACTTTGTAATCTCTTTCTCTACATTCTATTTTTTTCTTTTCCACATTAGGTCTATCTACCAAGTCAATCCATTCCTCAACTACCTAATTAGGATCTTTTTCCTCAACTCTAATATGGAGGGAAAGTGACTTTTCCCTCTCATGATAATCTTGTTGTAGATGACCTCTCTAATGTTCATTCCTAATGAATGAGGCTAATGCCTTTATTTGATTATTCCCTACAAAAATTAGTGGGTTCAAAGTAGTATCATATGGAATGGCTAGATTGTGCAGGTAAAATTCACATAGTTGATCATGCATATCTAGTGTGGCATCTTGATAAGATTTAAAAAATAATACTGGTGATGACAATGAAACTAGATCACTAATTAATTGAATAAATTGGAAACTCAAAAAAATTATGTAGAAACAAGGTATAGACCCTAGCAGGTGGTCTACATTTTAGGAGTTGAATTGTCTTATCAGCCATCTCTTCATTTCTTACCTTTAACCTTTTAAGCTTTGAGTTCTTTTCAATTTCTCTATTATGGTTCATTATCAATTATAACCTCTCCTTATTCCATTCTCTTTGTGATTGAGAAATATCTTTCATTGTATTCCATAATTTTATCCCAAGGGTAACCAACGTAGGGGTTTGGTGCAGGGGCACCTAGTCAACATCATGTAAATAAGGTCTAATGTTGGGTTTTGTGTTTTCAGTCATGTATTTGATGTAATAAGGTCTATTTAGACCATTTTCAATGCAATGAGTCTCATGGGGTCGGTTGTAGTTAATGTTGTCAAGTTTTTGTAATTGTTGCAAAAAGTTGCAATGCAACTTTGCAATTTTGGCTTGTATTGGGAAGTTGAACGATCATTTGATTCAAAAGGTGGTTGGAACCATTAAGTTTTGTTGGTTAATGTTTATATAGGCCTTGCAAACATCAAGGCAAGGTTATGGAGTTTTTTTTGAAGTTCAAGCAATAAGAAGTGCTCTATTTTCTACAATTTCTTGTGTATTTTTGCTACTACAGGCTTTTGTACGATTCCGTACAGGTTGCAAATGTACTAATTTTCATTGGAACTGATAGAGGGATGAGTGAAAAAATGGCATATTAAACCATTCCATTGGTGGAAATCTCTACAAATTGGTGGAATAGCATTAGTTAGGGTGCTTGTCATTTTGGTAGTGACTGTAGATGCAGGGGATGGAGTTAGGGCCATGTTTGTGCAATCCCTAGCCTAATATCTCAATGTATTAGGCTTAAATTGATAGGTAGAAGTAGGGTTTTGATGCTAGAAGATTGGGAAGTGCTACCAGTTGGTAAAATTCATTGATTCAGACCTCATGTGATCTGTTTGAAATCTAGGAATGAAGTTTTGTGGCTTGGAGAAGGAAAATCACATAGCTGATTTGTAAAATAGGCCTAATTGGGCTTAAGGGCAGTGTATCAGTCCATTTTAGAAGGAGATGTTCCAAAAAAAGTCTATGCACACATTTGATATGTTGCTAAAGGCCATAAAGGGTGTCAGGAATGGTGATTCTTTTGTGGGTTTGAAGTTTTCCTTGCAAGATATGTTCAAATTTAACTGTTTGATGTGCTACAAGCAAAATTGAAGGAAATTGTTAATAAGACACCAAGTTAGGATTTCTAAATTGATAAGTTGGCTGAATTGTGATTGATTTGAAAACCTCCACCCTACTCTACATCAGGATTTTTGATGCTACTAAGGCATCATTATGCTCCTCAAGTTTTATATTTTTCTTATTTACTTCAATGGTGGTTAATTGGACCAACTTATCCAAACCTGCTCCTTGTTCATAAACATCTAGTTGATTTTCTAATTCTTTAACCTTAGTATCCAACCTAATCTCTTTTTTTTGGTAACCCTTTATTTCTTCTTTTTGTTCCTTAATTTTCTATAGAGCTTCTTGTAACTCATTAACTTAATCTTTTCCTTTCAAGATTAATTCCTTCTCATCCTCCAAAAATAATTCTTCATTAATCTTAGCTGGTGAAGCAAATTTGTCTTTGACTATTGGACTATTATGAGGTTTGAGTTTCTTCTTTGTTGTAAATAAATCTTCTTCATATTTAAAATATGAATTGGTTCTTAAATACATAAATTGTAGGCTTTTATATTGTTCTTGCTCATCAAGTAAATTTTCTTTTTCTGAGATTATTTCAGACTCTATCATCACAACCTTTTCTTGTCTATAATGAACCTTCCCTCTTGCAATAACCTTTTCCTTAAGTTGGTATGACTTCCTTTTAGGTTGCACAGGCCTTTCTACTTCTTTTTAGGTGTAGAAGATGAAGGTGTACTTTTTCTTTTATGATTCTTGGACATACCTAGGTTTTATGTGGCAATGTGAGTTTCTAACTCTACAGGTGTTATGGGTTGTGCTCTAGAGGATGTAATTTTTTTCTTGCATCTTTGACTCTAATTTTTTGTCACTATTGTGGTAGGTTATGCAACATATGGGGAAGAGGGTATATGTTCCTCTTCCCTTTCTATAGATGGCTCATTCACCTCCTAAGCCCTATTTACTTCATCTATCCCTCTCCTCAAAGGTATGTCATCTATATTGTTGCATGCTAGAAAAATTTCCCAAGAAATATCAGGGAATTGGGTTCTAAGGCTTCATTTTACCAATAAAGTGACCAAACAATAATGAGACAAGAAAGACTAGTTTATCTTTCTTCTATTCTTGGAAAAAAAAAATCAATAATTTATACAATAAAAACAAGACATTCACCAATATCTGATGGTGAAGATGACTTAAAATTTTAAAATGTATTGTGTGTAAAAGATAATTTCTACCATCATAGGTTAAATATTTAATTATATATGGAACAACAGGTGTCCATAACCATGGTAGGGAAACTCATTTAGTACATTGAGCTGAGGAATCCAATTCCTCTCCTAGCCCTATGAATTCATTTTGAGCTGAAATTACATCTGCTTATACTAGAAATTCCTCTCCAACCATGGGAAATTCGAAGACCTCTACAATTGTTGCCTCTGAGGTGTCCACTCTTAAGCCTCTAACTATGGCTTCATCATTTTGCAATGTGCTAGAAAATTTTTGTCATTACCTCAATGAACTCTATAAGACAAAGGAAATAATCCAACCATCTAGCTTGCCAAAAAATATGCAAACACAGTTGGTCTTCTAATAGTAAAATTATGGGTTGATGGTTCTCATTTGATGATGTCTCCCCCCACTTTAATTTTTTGCAATCTTTGTCAGATAAATTCCACTTCAACTTGTTTTTTGTTTATGCCTTAATCCCTACTTCCCTTATCATTAGAAAAAATTGGCTTCTTTGAATACTAAATTTTAAGTTGGTGTATACAACTCTTTTCAAATTTGACAATGACAACCATAGTCCTTCCCCCAAGATAAAGCTGTAATTTATCCTCAAATGGCAAGGTACATGAATTATGGAGGAGATAATTTTTAAATCATTATATATATATAGATATAATATAAATTAATTGTTGAGCGATCATTAATTCCATAGAAAATTAATAGAATTAATGATAATCATAGTTTATAATGCAAAAAATACCTGGAATGGGTGCAGTGATGGGAAAGGTGGTGCACGTGATATGATTTGAACACCACCAAGTAGCAACTTGTTGAGAGATAAAATTATGGAAGATGATGTTGGTATTATGGGAAGCTTTCCCTATAGATAAACTATTAGAATGATGGGCGTGTCTAAAAATTCTTGATACAAAAAAATAAAATTGTGATATGCATGGCATTGATTTATTATGGCATGACATGATGAGTGTAAATAGTAAATAATAGGAGTGGTTGCATAAACAGATGACAATAATGATGTAAAAATGAGAGTAGTATTTGTTGCATGTGGAATGGTAGTGAGTTGTAGGTAGTTCCTATGGGTAGCAATAGAACAGGTCCCTTGTTAAGTGCCTCGAGGCTATTGCTACAGATCCCATGAGAAGAAGTGCTTGTAACATGTGTGTATCTAGAAATAGGTTTTGTTGGTGGTACAATTTATTGGTGATATAGTGCATGTGTGTGCATGTATGTTAGTGTATTGTTGACTGATAATTGTACCTATTGTATATTAGTATATGAGCTTTTTGGATCATCTACAAATGTAGCAATGGTTGATTCAATTGTATCTTCATGATTTACAAGCAATATTGAATTTGTGAGTAGTGTAATTTATTGTTACAAGTCTTGTAGAAACTCTTCTTTATGAAATGACTTTTTATAAAGCTTGAGGCAGTGTCCATTGACCATCAAAGATAATCTAACTAGATTAATTGTAATTAACTATACAACTCCATTTTGAAAGACTTGTTTTATTTTATAAGGACCTATCCATGGTGTCTGTAACTTTCCCTTATGGTCCTTATACCTTGAATCATATAGAAATGGCCAGGCTCCTTCATGAAATTATTTAGTTTTGATAAACTGATCATGCCATTTGATTCTCTATTTTTACATAATGTTTGTATGATAGACTACTTCCATTCTTATTTCATCTAGAGCATTTAGATTGTGTATTTTTTCTTTTTGAGATTCAAAGAGATCCATTCCAATTTGTACCACTATTTTGAGTGTTTTATGTTCAAATTCAATGGGAAGGATAACCTTTTTCCCATATACTAATGCATATGGCATAAATCTCATGATTATTTTCCAGGTTGTCCTATATTCCTAGACAACTTTTGGTAACCTTGTTGCCTATTCCTTTTGATGCAATTGGATGGTATTGTTAGAATGGATTCAATTTCCCTATTTGTAACCTCAACTTGTTGATTTTCCTGTGGGTGGTAGGGAGTTGACTTTTTATGTCTAATCTCATATTCTTGGACTAGATGAGAAGTCAAATTTGAAGTAAATTGTGGTCCTTGATTTGTGACTATTTACTAGGCACTTTACACCTTGTGAAGATTTATTCATAGAGGAATGTTGCAATATTTCTATCTCTAAGAAACAACAATGCTTTAACCTCCACCCATTTTTTTAGATAGTCAATACAAACTAGTATGCACTCTTTATTATTGGAGGTGGGATCTATTGGTCCAATAAAATCTTGTCCCCACTTATCAAATGGTGCAATGACCAATTGTGACTATAGGGGTATTTCATCACTCCTTGTAGGTCTACCCATCCTCTAGCATCAGTCACACTTCCTTGTATACTTGATTACATATTTATAGAGTGTTAGCCAATAGTAGCAAGTGTTTATAATATTTAGAGTTATTATCTTAGCCAAAAAGTGTCATCCACAAGGTTCATCATGATAAGCCTTAAGGATGTCATATACATCATCTTCCCTCATGCACCTTCTCATTATATTGTCTGGTCCTTTATAGAATAGACAACTGCCCACCCATGGACATGAAAATTTGTGTTCAACTAAATGGTGCCTTTCTCTAGGTGAGATATGTGGGGGTATCTTGCCTACAACCAAGTAGTCAACTATTTTTGCATACCAAGGTGTTTGCACTGTTAAGGAAAACAAGTGTTCATCTATAAAAAAATCATCTACAATTTCTTCTTATGTTTTGATTTGTAGTCTAGAGAGAAAGTCAACTACCACATTTTCTTTGCCTAGTTTATCCATAATAGTTATATCAAACTCCTATAGTAATTATAACCACCTAACAAGGCATCCACCAACCACTAGTTCATCAAATATAATATTTTTTTATGATTAGTATGAACAAAGATATGATAACCAGTGATATAGTGTCTAAATTTGTTAATATGTAGACTAGTGCTAACATTTCCTTCTTTGTGATAGTGCAATTGAGCTTAGCAACTTGAATATTTTTACTGATGTAATAAATAACATACTCCAATTTACCTTCCTTCTATCCCAAAACAACACCTATGGAAAATTTAGAAGCATTTGTATGTACATGTGGAAAGGAACTTGTGAGACCTCGCCTTTTCATGATCATGTTCACTCTATGTGTCCTTGATCATATTTATTGTTCGATGTTTCAAATGGTTTCATGATTGGACTTTATACATGAGTTATCATGTTCTATGTTTTAGACTTACTCTATGTCCCTTGATGTTATCAGGACTCACACTAGATATTTTCATGTGTTTATTGTTAGGATAATATTTATAGGATCTTTATGGGTGAAAATTGTTTCCTATGCATAGATGTTATTTTACTCTTATGGTTGTTTTGATTATCATGGATATTGCTAGATGATAGATTTGTATTATTGATTAGATGGAGTTATTATTTGATTTCATTGAGTGGTTATGAGATTAGATATTACTAAGATGAGAATTAGATATGTTGATGTTTACTTATAATGGTTATTATATTTAAATCATTTCTATATGATTTCCTATTTGATTATTATTTTTGAAATATTAAGTTTTAATTTATGATAGTTGCTTCAACTATTATAATTTATATGATGTAAGGAAACCTTTTGTTGAGTGAATGGGTGAATTTTTTCCAGTGGTGGTTGTGGTCACATAGCTACTTTCAAAGTATTTATCCTTGTCAAATATCAACCTTGTCTCATATGGAGAAGTAAGGTCATGTAATATGTTGTTGTGAAAATTGTGTTATGTGTTGTGTGGATGTGTGTATATGTGAGAGTTTATTCTATTAATATTTTGAGTTAATCTTTTAATAATAATAAAATAAATAATCATAATAATCAAATAAACCACATTTCCATTTATTTCAAGTAGGGGGATTTCTTGGGGATTAATACCTCAAGGTTGACCTCAGCCACAATTTAAAGTGGGGTATATAAAGGAGGGAGAATGAAATTTGTACCCCAAGGTGTGTCCAGCATCCTTCAAGCCAAGCCTCGTGACCCTCGGTCTACCAAGACATGTGTAGGTGATGAGGAGAGAGGAGACCCCTCTTGACTTAGGCATAACAGGTAGGCTCATTGTTTACATATCCCCCACTATGAACTTGTTTATCTAGAAGCCTTTAAGACCTTTTAGCCGTCATCTTAAAGTGGTGCAATGTACAAGTCTCAATATGTGAAGTTATTCACCATCTGCTTTCCTTTGTTGAGGTGATTGGTATTCCTTGTTAGGATCTTATCCTTTCAAGGTGAGAGGTGTCAAGGTGGTACATGACCTTCAAATCTATTCACCCATTCATTGGAAGGTATTTTGGGGTGGGCCCACTATAAGATGATAAAATCGATCTACCACTAAAATAGGTTTTGTATCTATGGCATGTGTTCATTGTTAAACTACTCATGATACCAATTAGCATGGTCTTGATAAAGAAGACACATGAAAATATACCAAAAAACCCTTGGAATCAATCCTATATGTGATTCTTTATTGTTTTATTACTTTCCAGATCAAACAAACACAAATTAATCCTTAAAATTTGTAAAACCCTAGACTTTCTTAGGATCAATTTTTAGAAACCTATCTCTAAGTCAAATCAACATGTCTGAATGTCACCTTGTGTCACTTTTGTGTGCATCTTGGTGTATTTTATTTTCATATTTGTGTATTTGTATGCATATCAACACTTTTATACAACTTGTCATGTTTGTCTCAAGCTAGTCATCTATCAAAATCCTATAGTGTCATGTTTGACTGTCACACAGTGTTGCTTTTGCTTGCAGACCTACATGTTTGAAAAATTGTGTCACATCTGTTAGGGGAAATGCACCACATTTGACTATCATTCGAAGTATTTTTAGAACGATGAGTTTTAATTTCAGTCGAGAATAGCAGAACCTCTCAAAATCTTAAAATTCCATTTTTTCACCATTAGTCTAAATAAAACCAGAGACTTGTGCACAACAAAATTTTAGTCGTACCTATCATCCAAAGTAGAAACATATAACATTTTGTCACTCGTTCACTTCTCCAATCTTGAAATCAACAAAACATGTCAATGTCAATGTCCTATCCAAATTTAGTTCCATTTTATCCTTCCATAGTGTCATAACATCCTATTATCTTCAATGACATAACAACTATGGGTGTCCCTGGTCAAGAGTATGGAACGCTTTGTCACGTGTTAGATTTGAATCAATGTCAAACCTCACAAATCTATCAACCAAATAGCCAATACATGAATCCTCCTGCAAGAACATCACAACACAACAAAACCACCAAACATGAGAACACTCCTTTAGGGGAGCCAACTGAGTTCATGTTAAACAAGATAGTCCTATCCAATTTATCAATCTTCTAAAGTCACAAGGTGATTACGAACTTCAATTCAAACCCTCATGGTATGATGACAATGTTCATTGTGAATACCATAGAACAAAAGGTCATGAAACATCAAACTGCATAAGACTCAAGAACCTCATACAAGACCTTATTGATCAAGGTGCAATCACTGTTGAGAATAACCTTCAAAATCTATCCACAAATAATCACATTGGTAATGTTTATACCTCACATAATGAGATAGAACATATAGATACTTTTTCCAAGCATGATCAAAATCATTTACCCATGTCTAGCAATGATCCATTTCAAGACATATTAATATCATTTGACCTCATGGTAGCACATATTGGGGAAACTTTCCCACAAAAGGCTTCCATCTCTAATTTTGATTTGTGATCCTCAAGTCTTCTACAATCTCAATCCATACAATCTCCATCAAACAATGACATATTTCCAACTTCCATCCAAGGACTATCCCTGATAGATACATGTCAAGGTAATCAAACACTCAATTTGCAAATCCATTTGATGATCAAGAAATCCTTAATCCAAAACTATCATATATCCAATCACCTTTCATGCCTAATGCAGAAAATATAAGTCATGAGCTATTATTAATCTGTTTGCATTTTGAAGGTATCTAAAGGTACTTTACAAATAATCCATTCTTTGAACCTGAACCATGTCAAGAACATAATCCAAAGCATAATGAAGATAGCTCTGAAATGGATCAAGATCAAGAAGCCATATCTCTAAAATACTATGATAATCTAATCAATATTTTCCAACTCGTTAACAAAGATAACTCATAAATAAGTCAAGATCAAGAATCCATATCTCCAAAATACCACAATGATCTAATGAGTATTTTCCAATCCATACAGGATTTCATAAAATAGGACCATATCCATGCACCAAACACTTTTACATCTACCCATGAGATACTTGATTCCACTGGACATGTAGATGATCTTCCTCCAAAACAAGAGGCTCCTACTCTTGACATATTTACAAATGATCAAGAAATAGCAAAATTCGTAGGACTTCATGGTGATATTTCAGAAAATGGTCATGAAGAAGGTTTCTATATAAAATTTTAAGCACCAACACCTTTAGAAAACCAATCAAAATCTAATGCATTCCAAACTTAGACCCAATACATTGATCAAGAATTCACCCCACCTATTGAAGCACCTATAGCTTACAAATTTGGATCACTTACCTTCGTCAAAGAAAATTTTCTTACCAATGATGATAGTGTTAGAAGAATGAAGAAGAATGGCCTACTATATAGTTTTGTGTTGTCATTGATGTCACCATGTTATACGGGTTGTGTCTGCAAGACTAAGTCATTGTTTGATCCGATATTTTGGTCTAGTATCTGAACCGATATATAGTTTACATCCTCCAATATTTTGGTCTGCAACCCTCTGTGGTTGATAGTTGTTATTTGTAGTTTTGGGAATTAGTTTATAGATATTGAAAGAATGTATGTTCAAAATCTCTCATGCTCAGGTTCTCATATAGTGTATCGGCATTATTCTATTGATTGCATTTTTCTATTAAGCCTATCTCTGGCCGACCTCATGAATAATTTGTGGTATGGTGAATTAATTTTATTTTGCGGATATATGTGTGACCTATCTTAGGTCCATGCTGACATGATGTAGTGTGTTGAGCATTTAAATTTTCTTTGGAAGATTTTGTGAATGCTTGAAGCCGACAGTTGGTATTTATGATGAACAAGAGTTGCATCCAATTAGGCCGACCTAATTGATGCTTGTGAATAGGTCAGATATATATGTCAGACAGTTTTGAAGATTGCAGAAAGGAAGAGAGCAAGGAATGACATTGATGAGAATGTGAAGAAGTGTGAAAATGATGAAGTGTGTTAAGTCAGTCTATTGAGCATCACTGGAACAATATCAGCACTTGTTAGGTGCACTCTCATCAGTTCATTTCGGCTATTAAGCCAATTTTGTTTTGTAAAGGAACAGTAATGCACAAATCAATAACCAAGGTGATGAAATTGAACTTGGTCAATCCTCTGTTGATTATAGTTCTTCTTATGAAATTGAAGTGTAATCTCTTGCTACAAGTAGAGGACATATAGATAGCCTTGAAAGAGTGCATTTACTTGGCAATGAACAATTTTATTCATGTGAAGAGTTCTTAGAATGTGGATTGATAGTTTTGAGCACAAATGAGGAAGAGGATGCTGAAAATGTTTCTCTCTACTCCTCAAGTGATTACACTGATTTTGAATGTACTGATGATCCTAGATATTGGGACCCTCATACTGAAAAGGTAGGGGTGTATGTGACAACAATGAAGGTGTGGCAGAATCCCTTATTTGATGAACCTTCATTAGAAGGTGAGGTCATAAATGATGACCCTTACTGGTGTAGGAGCAATCCACTCTTTGTGGAAAATCCTGTTGAATTTTTGGTAAGTACCACTTGTGAAGATGATGGAGATGGTACAAGTGAGGCAGTAAGAAATGAGGATCAAGCTGACATTGAGGTTTGTGAATTTTTCTTTGAAGATGGTGACCCTGACTCAACAGCTCCCAAGTCACATGAAAGATGTAGTGACACAAGTGTTGATGAATTAGATGGCCCACAAGTGGATAAGAAAATTGTATCTAAAGAGCACCAAGAGTGTAATTCAGGTGTACTAACAATTGAATGTGATAGTTGTTTACAGGATGAAGAAAGTGAATATAAGGATGGCATTGTCCATGGTCACAATCATGAATATGGCTCAGGTACTAAGAGAGATGTAGATGAGCATGCACATGCTCATGTGATACATGATTGTGTGTTTGAAGCAGAGGCTGAATTGTTAGCCACATATGATAATGGAAATGAAATACACATGGATGAAGGGAGAGGCCTGTTACTGAATAACCAAGTTGTGCATTCAAATGGATACATTAGTCCTGAAGTAGGATTACTGCTTGTTGATGAGAATGAACAATTTGATGAGTCTTCAAATTGTGTTAACATTGCAGGATTGTTTTACCCATGTGGAAAGGATCTTAAGGGTACAAATAGCATGAAATTTAATGCTAATCAATATGAGTGTACACTTGAATTCTTTGCAAATACCCCATACCTTCTGGACCTTATTATGGAGTTATTTCCATTAAATGGGGACAACACTCATGTCAAGCATAATGAAAGTGTTGTTGAATATCAATCTTTCCTTTTTGATACTCCAAGATCTTGGCTCAGCTTACGACAAAATGCCTATCAAGGGTTTCTATTTGGTGTACAAGATGGATGTGAAGGTAAAATGCATGATCAGATGAAGTATGAATTTTTTACTGTTCCATTTCAATTTGATAGGTCTATGCTAGGACATATTAATGAACAGGACAGTTTAATAGCCAGTGGTGTTGATGATATCAACCATGACAATGTTGGTTGCTCATAAGTGTCTAATACACATGTTGATCCACCACAATCAGAACAAGACAAAGTATTTGACAGAGGAAAGAATTGTCCCTAAGTTTTTAGGGGTCATGGGCCTCCAATTTGAGGATTGAAGCCAATTTTATGGAAGAGGATTCTAAAAATTAATTACATTTGTGCATAATGTATATAGGTTTGGTTTGGTGTGTTTCTTTCTAGTTCTATTTGCTTGCTTTGTCTAGGAAAGCTCTTGGTTTTTTGTGTTTTTTCCCTGGTCTGCTTCAACCTAAGATCTAGATTCTCGCTATACCCACTGGGGGTATACATCCCCGAGCATGAGCCATTGATAGGGCTCCCAAAATTCTTGCAAAATTCTAAGAAAATCATGACTTGAATCATGATTATTAAGCTTTGTGTCTAAGGGTGGGCTAAAGGTTTTGGTTTGTAAACCCTGACTTTGTAAACATTCTACCATAAAACCCTTTAGTGTTATAATTTTGAAATGACTTGTTCCCACTAGTTGTTGGTCTAATTTGTCATCACTTAAACCTTTGAATGCATCCATTGACCGGCCCCTCCAGCTTAGAAGAAACGGTCACCCCGCATATTATCCCATGCCCAATTTTTGTAAAGTTGGGTGAAATATTTCATTTTTAGGACTTAAGTCATTGCCCTCAAGGGTTTTATTACCATCATCCTAGTCATGACCCCACCTTTTAAACTAACATTTGGCATGTGCAGGAATTTGGTCTGTTGGATTTCGAGATTTAATCCCTTTCGTTCATCGCACACTATGTGGGAATTTATGGATAGCCATCGAAAAGTATGTGAGGTCCACGATATCATGATGCGTATCCTTGTCGTTTAGGGCCCGACCCTTGTACGAGTGCTCGGTGGCCGATAATGGGAGGATCAATGGTTGTGATGATGGATTAAGATTTAATCCAATCCATTCATTGCACACCTCACAACACTTAATTAATGCTTGTCAGACAACATGCGAGGTACGTGAAAGAGTGACACGTGGAATTTCTTGACCACCGTGCAAAGTGTGGTGGAGCCTATGGCATGAATGATGTGGATCCCAGTTAGCACTTTCTTATAGGCTAGAGGATGATGAGTTGTAGTATTGGGTTTTCAAACCTGATTTGATCACATCTTGGTTGCTCGATCTTCCACCTCATTCCTAAATCAACATTCGATATTCCAAATCAAAAAACACACATGCGTTAGTCATTTTGCTCTGCTACCAACGAGCATTAATGGCTTTCTCTCTTCAGGAGTGATCAATTGGATCCTGATGCATGTGAGAAATTAATTATTGGCTATTATGAGGAACGATACGCAAATCTCTAAGTACCTAGGTGATTAACGGTGATTAAATCGACACCAATGATTAATTGCTTCCTCAAGCATGTGATGCCAAAATTGATGAGAAAACACCATCAGACTTGCTTGATAAATATGGATGGAGTGATTTCCATTTTCACCATTGCATTCAGTAGTTAGAATTTTTCTAAATTTGTGCAGAGCGAAGAGTTTTCCATTGTGAGCTTGAGAAGTTGCAAGGTAGCGAAGATGAGCAAGTCGATCACTTTTGCAGCACCAGTAAGGTCTCCAAGACTCAACATGTAGAAATTACTAGTTAATGTCTCTAAATATAAGCACAAGGTACTTGATCATATTGCAATTCTAGAGGAAAAGGCCCCTAGTGAGAAGTCTTCGTGTGCTCCCACCAAATGTAGCAGATGGTTGAGGAGCCAAGGTGTCACTACAGAGAAGATGGAAGAGAAAGGCAAGGAGCCTGCATTGTTTGCACCAAAAGTACGTAGAAAGATAAGGTATGGACAAGGCTCTTATGAAAGAAAGAATTCACCAATTACTATCATGGATAGCCCTTCAGAAAGTGTAACAGAGATAGACTCGTGCTACCAGCAGTATCTCATGATGTTGAATCAAGTTGCAGTCTCGGGAATGGAGGTGTTATCAGTACCACCACTATCTGTCAAAACTCCAAGTGGGCGTGATGGCTTTGTGCCAAGAAAAGATAAAGATGAGGAGGGAGCAGAATTTTCTTCCCCACCTCCTACAAGGATGCGAAGTGGGTGAATGTACTGTGTGTTGGGTTCCGGTGTTGGTCATTCTTCTGGTTGAGAAAGTTGGTGTCTGGGTCTTCAAATTTTGTGTTGGTTGATAAGGTTGTTGTGGTGTTTGCTTTTGTTCCTCACGTGTGATGCTGGTTTTTTTGTTTTTATGCTAACTGTGGACTTTCAAGGTGACATGGATGTGGAATACGAGGCTTAGCTGGTAGTTAAAGGTAAATTTTGGCAGTGTTTACATTTCCCTTTTGATGGTGATTATCAATTTTGCCTCCCCGTTTTCAACAATTGATTGTGGATCACCATGTGGGGAATTTTGAAATGAAATTCAAATTGATTTTGAAATGAAACATCTAAAATGTAATTGCATTTTAGTTGGATGTGTATTGCTCCCTTGTGCTATAAAAGGGATTTCATGGCTCATTGCAAAGGGTTCTAGTTCTAAAATTTTGAGTCTTGTATACGTTCAGGGTAGAAATTAGGTGTAGAAAGAGCACCAATGAATAGAATAGCTGAATTGTCTTGGTGTTGAGTCGTATATGTATTAATCTTAAAGTAGTTTTATAGAAATTACTGATATTGAAACAAATCTTATATCTAAAACATTTACTCTCCTTCTGTAAATTTATGTAAATTATGAATGAAATATCAATGGTATCTTTGTTCATCATCAAATGCTTATTTCAATGTATGTCCTTGTTTTTGCCACGATTCAAAGAGTCAATTAAATGCTTGAATAAGGTCATGAATTTGTGATAATTTACATGTATTAGGAGTAGTGAGTTTTCATAATGTAGGGCATTGTGAAAATAGTCCATTATTGTCAAAGTTAAAGAAGTTTTGTATTACTAATTATGATATGTGTGACTCCATTTCCCAATCAATGAAACATTGGTTTATTTGCTAAAGGTATTTAAATTTGAAATATAATGATGGTGTACCCAATCATGGACATAGGATCAAAGCATAATTCATTTAAAAAAATTTAACCACGAGGCATGTACTTGAAATACTTTCTTTTTCCTAGTGAATAAATGATTATTTGCTCAAAGATTAGCCAATCTTTTAGTGGATTATGTTTATTCACCCTTCATAGGAACCGATCTGTGAGTTGTTGTGTTCTTTACTAAATAAATCAAAATGAACACAATTAGGAACACCCTCCTAGGTCCCACAGAGCCTAAAGTGAAGGAGTGAAGTCTTTAAAGGTCTTTACTCATTAAGTTGGTCATTCATCTTAGGGATTCTTGATTATAGGAGTTGGCTACTCTTTAGAGAGTTCTAAGGGTGTACTAGAAAAAACACCAACACCTTCATGTCAAAATACCAATCAACGACCTACACCTTCATGTCAAAAACATCAACCAAGGGATTACACCTTCATGTCAAAACATCAACCAAGGTCCTACAACTCCATGTCAAAACATCAACCAAGGAGCTATACCCCTCTTTCAAAATGCAACTCAAGGATCAAATTTTCAAAACCAAGGCATAAATCAAGGGTCTACACCTGAATTCCAAAACACCATACCACATGAAAACATGACCTTTGGAACAAACCCAAATACCAACTACATCCCAAATCAAAACAACACATACCAATATGGCAATCAAGGTCATATGTCACAAACCATCAATCCCAATTCAAATCCAACATATGACCTCAATACCAACATCACGATACCAAACCAAAGCAATGCAACACCATCCCTCACAAAAAAATTGATACAAGTCTAGACCTTCTAACAACAGATGACAAATATGAAAATGGGGACCAACAAGAAGACCTATTCCATGGAAGAATTGTGCCCCTTTCCATTTGACAGAAATCTATACATGCCACACTTTCCCCCTCATTTCACAACACCACCTTTGCCTAAGTATAAGGGGACAGGGGATACAATAAAGCACATTTGATAATTCAACACATCATGTATGAAAGTCTCATATGACCCTACCTATTTGATGAGACTATTCTCGTGAAGCCTTACAGGGCCAACCTTAGATTGGTTTGCACACCTTCCTCTAGGAATTAAAACATGGGGTGAACTAGCCAACAAATTCATCAATCATTTTTCCTTCAACATTAAAAATGATGTCACCCTTGCAACATTGAGCACAACAAAACAAGAAGAATTGGAATCACTTACCTCATTTTACCAGAGATGGCGAGGATTAGTTAGCAAGTTCTCTTGTCACATTCCTGAAAGACAACTTGTCACCATGTTTTTGGAAAACCTTAACGGAGAATTGATGAGTCAAATTCAAATCCAATGTTGCACAACCTTTGAGGAGATTCTTGAGAAAGGTGTCCTTATTGAGAAAGGTCTTATTGCCAAGGGATTAGTCAAAGTAAATAAAGAAAATCTGAAACCCAACAATGACAAGAGAAAATACTAGTCCTAAAACAAAAAATGTCACAAATGATGGAGTTGTTGATGCCAAACTAATAACCAAAGGTCCAACCATTCAACTTAAAGGTCCTTCCTCATCAAATTCATCTAGTACACCAAACACCTAAACGCAAGATCAAAACCAAATGCTAAATTTTGTCCAAAAAAATCAATGAAGAGGTCCTCCGCGTGCCAAGAGAATATACACCCCTTTGGGTGAACCCATCAAATCAGTCCTCAAAAAAAATTTGCAATCTAATGTCATCACACTACCAGACACCCAAAACTATGAGCCCTCATTGATCAAACCTGATTGGTGGAAGGATGATGAATATTGTGAATACCACCATACAAAAGGACACAAAACAGCTAAATGTTGGACAGTCAACAATATCATTCAAGACCTCATTGCAATGGAACCATATTAGTAGGAGATTCACAAGGCAAACCAATGTTGATCATACCATATTCAAGATTCCCTTGCAAGACCATGATAAAGGAAAAGCCTCCAATTCAAGGAACAACAATAATGCCAACTATGTCGCCATCAAACACAATTACAGCACTATCATCCTTAATGTAAGACCCTTTGATGATCGAATTGCTACTATCACTATAAACAAGCCAAGTTTAGAATGTGTTGTTACCACCCACCAAACCAAGATAACTATTCCAGGACCTCCTAATTCACATCCAAAAATTCAATATAATCTCCTGCATCAGTTGGGAAAAACCCCCATGCAAATTTCTATCTTGGAACTCCTTCGCATTTTGCCACAGCATAGAGCCATCCTTGATAAAGCATTGTAAGAAGAATTTATCCTTGCTAACCTAGATGTCAATGAATTTCAAGCCATGATTGGATACCTAGCTATGTATCACCATGTCACCTTCTCTGAACAAGACTTTTCTGCACCAAAATCTGATCATAACGACCCCCTCCACCTTGAAGTATGTGTTAATAAACACAAGATCAGACGACTCCTAGTAGACGGTGAGGCAGGTTTGAATATTTTCTCACTAAAACTGGTGAAAGCATTGGGATACTCTAAGAATTGTATAGACCAAACCAAGAAAATTGTGATTAAAGCTTATGATGATGTCGAGCGTTCTTCTGAAGGCGTAATTTCACTTCCTGTGAGAGTTAGTCTAGTAATACAAAACATAGTATTTCATGTCTTGGATTTGGATTTACATTACAACCTTCTCCTTGGCCACCCATGGATTCATGCCATGAGGGATATTCTACCCACCTACCATCAATGCCTCAAGTTTCCACACAATGGCACTAAAATCACTATTCCAGGCGACCCTGATCCTTTTCAGTATTGTTCAAACCTAAAAGGAACTATTGAGCATCAAGTGCCCATCAATTGAGAGGCCTCATCTTCCATTTCATCCACCACTCCATCTCACTACATTGACCCATCCACCCTTGTCAAATCATCCACTCCATTCACCACACCTTCCACACCAAAGATCCAAATCCAAGACAAAGGATGCGAAGAATACAACATGAAGAGTCTCTTTTTCATTGGAAAATTGCCTAAATCACCGAAGTCATATGGTAAACCGCATCCCATGTAGCCCAAAGTTATCATCCATAATCTCCCTACCACCTTCACTAAATTGGGGGAACTTTCCAAACAATCTCTAGATGATCATATTCTCACAAGGTTGTACTGAGAAGAGGAGGAAACTGAAACTATGAAATTGCCAATTGAACAGTACTCAAAAGGGTTCCAAATAATGAAGTGACACGGATATGATGGACACAACGGCCTTGGCCTAAATAAACAAGGAATGTTGGAACCCTTACAGCCTCCTAAATTACTAAAGAATCATGGGTTAAGGTTTGTGCCAGTAAAAGTGACTATCTGGGGTATCAGGTTATCTTTGAGTGAGTTTGTTGATGCTTCAAATGAGATCGAGACATACGAGGACCCTTGGGATTATGATGTTGATTCCAATGAATATGAATGGTACTCCCTCTCCTCCACTACTTTCATGGACCTCGATAAACTGTTTGGGACATTTGATGAGCCTTCCCTTGAAAAAAAATTAGTCAAATGCTTACAATTAATCCCCTGCCAAGCTTGCCAAGTCCCTGTCCAAAAGTCCCTTTGAACAGAGAAAACTGGATCAAACACTTTTGGGAAACCATTGATTCTACCTCTTGGGAACCTGATGACTCTACTTCTATCTTTACCTTATCTGCCTACACAATGACTCTTGACAATATCGATGATGGCTTACCCCTTGTCTACCCTCAACTCATAGATTGGGATCAACAAGGACCACCAAGTTTGGACACTTTCAAGAATGACGAAGCAATTGCTGAGTTCATGTGACTTCATGAGGGAATAACGAGTGGGGATCATAAGGTTGGATTTTCTATAGAACTCAATTATGCAGCATACTTTGGTGAGGTCATCTTGTCCTCTAGTTGCAAAAGTGAAAATGAAAAAAGAAAAAATAAAAATAATAGGTCTTCAAGTGAAAACTGAAAGGTGTCTATTGACCATGAAAAGTAAAAAATAAAGGATGTATCTGAAGGTGAAAACCTCTTCGAGGTGCCCAAGGATGGAGGACTAGACTATCTCCCTGTAGACTGAGAGAGATCACCATTACTTATAGAAGAAACAGAAGAAGTAAACATTGACTCACAAGACAATTCCAAAATCATACAATTGGCAACATCTTTGACCGTCAAGGAAAAGCCTAACTTAGAATTATTTTCAGAAATACAAGTCAATTTCACTTGGTCATATGCCGATATGCTTGGATTGGCCATGAGCTCATTCTACATCACTTGTCACTCTTGCCAAATGTTAAGCCATATAAACAGAAGCTAAGAAAAATGCACCCCCAGATTGCACTCCTTGTCAAGGTGGAACTAAAGAAACTCGTAGATGTTGGTTTCATTCACTCAATTGATTGTGCAGATTCGATATCAAACCTCATTCCTTTCACAAAACCAAATGGTCAAATTAGGGTATGTACAGATTTTAGAGATCTCAACAAAGCTTGTACCAAAGATGATTTTCCTTTACCAAACATTGACATCATAGTAGACCTTACTGTTGCACTAACTTATTTGACTGCAAAATTCGACGAAAATGTCTGACGAAATATGTATAATTTGATGTATCGTAGGGTGCTTGTAAAATTTGATGTGTAATTTTCATTTTTTTTAAAGTTTATCCCCGACGTTCGTCGAAATTTTGACAACCTGGGTTTTGTCGAAATGTCGACTATCAGTTTCGTCGAAATTTTGACAAACATGAAAAATAAGAAAAAAATCAAATTGTGGTTGACATAAAGAAAAGTGAGTTTGTTGATTTATTGCGATAGTGTTTTGCTCTACTTGAGACAGTTTGTGGAGAACTAAGGACGATTTTCTTGGGAAAAATCAGAAAAAATTCAAGAAAATATCGCCAGGTTGAGGGTATTCATTATCTTTTTGCAGAATTCAGTTGTGAAGTCAGATTTGTAGTTCCAGGTTTGAAAATCATATTTTAAAGCAACATCTCATTAGATTTCATTTTTAGAGGTTTAGGGTTTTGATAATTTCATGTCCAGATTTTGTTGTGTGGAATCATCATAAGATCACAACCAAGGAACAGATTCTTGTGACTATAATTATGTGATCCATAACTCTATTGGTCATGTGGCATAGTTGTGCTATAACAAATACGGGATGCATTCATGTGTGACCCAAGTTTAATGTGGCTATGTTGTGATAGAAATGGAGGCAATCATATAATGTAGTTAATTCAGGTTGTATAATGTAGGTGTCAATCATCATTGGGTGCATTCAGGTTGTCTCAAGTTTAACAGGGTAGGATGTAATTATAGCATGATCGAAGAGTGATTACCTCTTGCTAAAATTAAGAGCCTATAACTCTAGTTGATATGCAAAATGGTTGTGTTATATCAATTATGTAGTGCATTCAAGCACAACACATGTTTAATGGGCTATTCTAGAGAGTGATCAATATTTCTAAACCTTATCAATGTTACTTAAAAGTGTATAACTTAAACTACAAACCAAGTTTGTTACATACTTGAATGCAATCTTGGGTTACCGCAAACTATAATAATGTGATCTACTAATAACCATTATGGAAAGTATTAAAGCAAGACCCATGCTATATAGGATACATTTCCCTAATTAGGTTTACATACCTTAATGATCAAACACAAGCTTCCCACACACTCTAGGATACAATCCAAGATCACACCACAACTTTGTCAAGACAACTAAATTTCTGACCCAAGATTTAAGGTTGTGTTTTAATACCAACAGAAGCATTGGTAAGAGCATGATTAGGGTACAAACCCTAGACCTTCGTAGAAACATAAACAATAACTCTAGTGGATTAGTGAGGTTACAATACCAGAAAGATTGAGACATTGTAGCTAATAACAAAATATTGCAATCTAAAGATTGTAGCCAATAACAAGCACACTATGTAGCTTAGTGACATTTGTAAATGCAATCTATGGTAAGAAGAATGACAATCACTTGAGATGTGACAGTCAAAAAGAGGTTGAGCAGTGACAAGATAATAAAGCTCAAACCTTGCATAGTAAAGTGGAGATTTTAACAGTGAGTTTCCTTACCCCCTTGTTGACCTTAAGGGTTTTTCAAATGCAATCAGGGAATGATTGTCCAAATGAAGTAACAATGGTAATCATAGGTTCAATGTTTCTTCTTAGCCATTAATGTTTAATGGAGGTAGTGGATTGCATGTTTGAGCAATGTTTTGAGACTCATCAAAGATGGGAGAATAGTGAATAATACCTTGTGGACTGTGAAGTAGTGTCAATAAGGTTGAAGGGTCTTAAGATCTACAATACCATGAAACAATGAGTCCCATGTAGTAAGTAGGCAGTCTATAGGGCATAGTTTGATTTTATAAAAGGATGCTCATGAAAGGAATATTCAAGTGATAGTGAGTGAACTGTTTGAGATTGCAGCTGAGGGTGCAATACCCAGTCTTAAAGGAAGTTAGCAAAGTAGTAAATGTGCAAGAAAATCAAATCATACACAACAAACAATTCACAATGTTATCTTGCATAATGTCTTGAGTTTGAAGACAGAAATCTCATTGTATCTTGATGAAAGTGGTGACATTAATGGTTAATCACTGGCAACCATGATTTTAAAACATGCTATTGTGCTTATGGAGGCAACATTTTAAGCAAGGCAGTGAGTGGTGGTTTGGAACAATGGCAGGTATGAAGGACTTGCTTTATATGCATACTATGCAGTCTAGCTTAAGACACTGTTCTTAGAAGAGATTGAAGGTGGATTATGGAACTCAAGTGTTACCATGAAAAGGATTAAAGCAAAGACTGAGATCTATTTAAAAGCCATACGTCATGAAGATATTAAAGATGTCACATGCAAAACCCTAGTAGCTGGAGTAATGAATACAGTGCCAAAGAGGATAGTGTGTTGGGGCAGATTTAGGAGATCTCCACATTATCTAATTGCAGGGAAATACATCATTTATTTATTTTTTTAATTAAAAGAAATTATTCTAAGCCCTATATAGGATACATTGATACTTCAAAAGCCTCTGAAGGAATTTGAGATTATGCAAATATATGTTAACTAAATACCTAGATTACAAATAGTAGCGGGAACAATGTAAGATTTGTTGAGCAGAGCAGGAATGAGATAAGTAGCAATGAATCCTATGCCTCCTTTCACGCACATCTCCTCACTGTTCTCTATCATTCTTTATGGAAACACTTCTCCATTTTGGCGGTCTATGCTTGAAAATAATGTTTTGACGAAGGTTTTAGAGTATGTTTATTAAAATGAAAACTCCATTCTGGTGGGCTACGCCTGAAAAATAAGATTTTGACAAAAGTTTTATGGTATGTTTATTAAAGTTTTAGAGTATTTTGGCGGGCTATATTCTTGATTCCTTAAATGATTTATTCAAATGGATTGTGACTAAATAAATGACTAACTATTTAGTCATTTTTATTTGTGTGACTAAATAATTTTTAATCAACGACCAAACTAGTAATTTATTTACTCATTTATAGCTAAGTTGCAAAAAATGAGAAAAATTTAGTCATTTTTAGTTGTTGTGACTAAAAGTTATAGTCACCTAGTCATTTATTTGCCAAATTCTACTAGTGTGTGCTTCCTTGTGTGATTAGGGCTCTCTCAATATTGAGGGCCCTAGGGATAAGCTCGTCATAAGAAGTGACACATTGTATCTTTAACTTAAAGGATAAATCTGTATTGACATTAGCAATGATGATTCCAACTTGTTGCTCCTTAGGAATGGGTCACTTGCTCTTACTAGCTCACTACCTCCATCGTTGTAGGAAGTTTGCGATCAAGTTCAATATTTTGATTTTAGGAGTCTTAACGGTTGGAAATCATAGTAAAATCAGAATTTAATAAGTTTTGGAATTAGCATTTTAAAGTGTTTTTTGGGGTCATTAATTTCAAACTATCTTCTCTTTTGCAAGGGTGGTTGCATGCCAAATTTTTTGGTGTAAAATATCAGAATTATTAGATTTTGTTACCTATCTATGAATAAAAATTATTGGAGTGTGAGTTTGATATTTTTGAAGATCTAAATAGTCAAGCTTGGTAAAGAAAAATCATGTCAGATAATATTAGTCCAGAACAAAATGAAGAGACACTTGATAGATTATGGGCTAGATTGAAAAGAAAGGGTGATGGGAAATGTTATTGTCCTTGCACTAATTGCAAGGGCTTAAAGACGAGATGACTTTTAATCACAACAGCTGAGAAACATTGTAGGCATCATGGTCACATTGAAGGGGGCATGATTATCGTCCATTGGTAAGTTGTTCATTATATGTGTTTATATTGATTGAATTTGTAAATTTTTATATCATTTTAACATTTTATATATATATATATATATACTCACTTGATCATGATCATAGTTTATTTGTGTCTATCATTATTATAAATGTGGGGTGCCCTAGGGCAGATGATATGGATTATCACAGCCCAGAGAAAATGTGGTTTTGCAAGCGGACGAACATGGAGCTGTGAATATTGAAGTTGAAGTTAATGATCCTATGGAAGAAGATGATCATGCGCCAGAAAACACAGTTGAAGATGATGGTACAAATACATTAATCCATGACATATTTAGTGGTAGAGCTGATCATGATGATCGAGATGACTTTGATAAAGTTCATGATTTACCTGTACTTGAGAATGCATAAGAGCCCCTTTATGAAGGCTCCCAAACAACTCTTCTCTCTGTTGTATTGTTGTTGTTGAACTTGAAGGTTATGAAATGGTTTATCAAACATAGAAATCTCACGGATGTTAAGGTATGTCATATATGTCATCTTTTTCATCTATTTTAATTGTTGTTAGTTCATCACTAGTAAATAAAGGATGAAATATGTACCATTAATATTCTTTATATTAACAAATTATTTTTTGTTGTAGATTGATTGGTGAAATTTTGTTACCACCATCAAATATTTTACCTCGCTCATACCGATATTTATCCATTATGAAAGATATCGAATGGAGTATCAAGCAATAGATGCATGTCCCAATGATCATATTATATATCATAAACAACAGGAATTTGCAACAGAATGCCGGAATGTCATATCAGTAGATATCGAATAGATCAACTAACAAAAAGGTGCCTCACAAGGTTCTTTGTTATATTCCCATTATTCCACGTATGCAACGATTATTTAGGTGCGAAAGCTTAGCGCAATTTATGGATTACCATGCACGGAATAGAAGTGGAGATGACATTCTTCAAATGCCCGTGGATGGTTCTTCATTTAGGGACATGGAGGAAAAATGGCCACACTTTAAAGAAGAACCTCGTAATCTCAGGCTTTCATTGGGAGCGGACGGTGTCAATCCATTTGGAGAGTTGAGATCTATTTATCGATGTGGCATGTTTTTGTTATCAACAATAACATTCCTCCATGGATGTCAATAAAGAGGGAGCACATAATGTTGTCAATGATTGTTCTAGGTATTTATTTATATCAATTTTCTTTAACGTAGTAGCATCTCATTTGTCTTATTTGTTGCATAATGACTTATATTTTTTTCATTCAATAGTCATGTACATTAATTTATATATATTGCAGTAAAATGGTTATAATAATTATATAATGTTTATGTTCATTATTCAACTAGGTAAGTACCAAGTTAAAGATATAAATGTATATATCGAGCCTCTTATCGACGAGTTACTAAAGTTATGGAATGGCATCACTATGTATGACGTCTCTAGACCAATAGGACAAAGACAATTTTAATTCCATGCAATGCTTGTATGGACAATTCATGATGGCCCAGGGCTAACACATTTTTGTGGTATGTTATAACGTTCAACTGCACTTTAACAATATTTAATTTGATGAAGTAGATATCATGCATGTTTTTTTAAAATAATCTATTCATTATATATAATTATAAAAATTGACATATTTAATCCAATTATATATGATCTTTGGTCTTCAAACAAAGGGAAAATTTGCATGTCCAATTTGTGGTCCAAAGATGAAATCTTGTCGTTCAACAAGTTTAGGAAAGCAGGTGTTTGATGAGTATAGGCACTTCCTCCATAGAAATCATAAGTATCGAACTACTGAAAAACATTTTTCAATGGGAAAGAGAGACTACATCAAAACCACGAAGAATGACACCTAAGCCTATGGAAGTTGGAATATAATAGAATTAATCGTCAAGGTTATACATCGGATCAAATTGTTTATCTATCATATATGATATGTTTTGAATTTATATTTTTATATTGTGTTGTGTTTACTCATGTTGTAATTGACAATGATTGTCGTTGTTAATTTTTTAACTTATATGCTTCATGAAGGTCGTCAAGGCATTAATGGTGGCTTCCACAGGGACTGAAAAGTTATCCCAGACAATTTAGTAGGTTTCCCTACTATGACCAGCTACAAATTGTGCATTTGTTTGATACAATGCATATCGAAAAGAATATGAAAGAAACGTTATGGAAAATATTGGATGGAAGGCATGACAAAAAAAAATTGTCAAAATTTGTAGTGACATTCAGGAAGCCAATCATGCAATGAAAAATGTCATTCAATTAAATAGTGATGCAGACCAAATTAATATAAGTGTCCTTCCTTGGTTATTAACAGAGCAGCAAAGCAATGCTATAAAAGAAGTCATACGAAAAATTATATTTCCCACAGAATTTGTTGCGAACATAAACAATATAATAACAAAGAAAGGTGAATTTGGGTCAGGGATGAAAACACATGATTGGCATACCTTCATTAAGGTAATTATTCTAGTATATTACATACACTTGTATAATGCATGTACTTTTCAGTGTATTGTGTTTACTATTTTTGGAAAAATAATGAAAAGATCATTTTATAATTGTTGCAGTACATTCTACCTCTATCTCTCCCATACAACTTTGACAACAATGTCAAGCAAGTTATATATGATCTTGGAAAATACATGAGGTAAGTAGCGATATTTTTTCAATTCGTTTTATTTTCTATTTGTTTTACTTGTTATGTAATATACTATATATTTTTGTTAAATCTCGTTAATATATGTGCCTTGAATCACTTGTAGATGGTTGTCATCTAAAGAAATCCATAAAGAAGATATAAATTATTGGAAGAGAAAAATTCCTCGTCTAATGTGTGAAATGCAAAAGTGTCTACCTTCAACATTTTTCAATGCACAAGAACACTACCTCATACACCAAGTTGAGGAGATTGAATTGTGTGGACCTGTACACACAAGGTCAATGTGGATGGTTGAGAGGCACTTGAAATTTTTGAAGGCTTTGGTTAGACAAAGAGCACATCCTGAGGGTTCTATGGTGGAGGGATATATGGTATAACAGACCATAGTGTACATTAGTGAATGTCTTCCTAAGTTTGCAGCAAAGATCCATGTAGATCGCATTTGGGATCCCAACTCCATTAACAAATTCAAAGGGGAGTACCTGATGGGGAAAGGTAGATTGAGGAAAGTGAGAGGTAATTATAAGATGCTCATGGAGATTAATTGGAATACATTTTACATATGGTTTTTATGTATATTGTACTTATTCAATTTTTAATCTTCAATATACATCAATTATAAATTAAGGTCGTACACTATGGTATTTAACTAATTATACGTCATTTGTGAATTTTTTTTTTTGATACAGTTGGTCGAGAATGGGATGCACTACATTTGTACATCGCAAACAATCTTGATTGGATGACGGTATGGATTGAACGATGTTAACAATCTGGTCATGCATTAACATGGGAAGGTGTGGCTTCATTGGTTAAAGAAGTTCATTGTAATGGAGATTCCAATGTTACACAAAGGGAAATTGATTTAGCATATGGTTTAAGAGATAAACAGGTACGTATAAATATATTAATGACCCACATTATTTAATTATTTTCAATTATATTGATTTATATATATGTTGAGATTGTTTTCTTTCCATACATTCGGCCAAGAATAAATATGTTTATCAACTGATGATATAGCAATCAGTTTTACATGTTTGACATATTGCAGGTGAAACACCACAAGGCTATGTGGTGCAATGGTCGTAAATTTTGAATCAAAATGTTGGATGACATGAAGAAAACTTGTGATTATGGTATAACTCCAGTCTTTTAGGTGACTAATGTTTCATCTATAAGCGACATACATCCAAAAGTCTCAGAAAATCGATACTATGGGATTTTGGATGATATACTTGAGTGTGATTTTAAGTCCTTCAGATTAATTTTGTTCGTCATCCTATGGTATAGGCTACGATTGAATGAAAATGATCCTGAGAGAACTATTATTGAACATGATAATGGATTTACCATGGTTAATACAAGGTTGATTGAGCGAGCTGGAAATGAGCCCTATGTTCTTCCAAGCCAATGTGAGCAGGTATTTTACTCAGAGATTCTAGGTAAACTGGGTTGGTCATTTGTTGTTAGACATAACCCAAGAGGAAGGTTAGTAAAGTATAATGTGGTGGAAGAAGAAGATACTAAAGAACTAGAAGATGATGTAGATGATGATCAGGATCAATAGTTAGTTGATGATGTCCCTGACGAAGATGTCGAAGAGGAGGAACTAGATCATGATGATGTAGGAGTTAATGTTCATGAAGATGATATCCATGTGGATGATGACATTATCGAAACCGATATTGATGATGATGATGATATGACCAATCCTTACAATGTTGAATCTGGATTGGATGATACGCACAAAGAGTTGGATGAAGAAGAAGATCAATGACATTGAAATGTATTAGTTATGCGATTATATTATCTATTTGATATTAATTTCTTGATAGAATTATATTTGACTTATGTGGTTACATAATTAATTCATGATATTTTTTAATTTTATGCCATTACATAATTAATTTAATGATGTACTTTTTAATGTTTGAAAGGTCAAAAAATTAAAACATTTCAATAGTGATGTTAACAACCTTGAAATTAGTGTGTTTTATGTTTCATGTGATCATAAAAGATTAAAAAGTCAATTGTAGAGGTGTTTGTTCATTGGTTGATGTGTAAAGGCCTTTAAAAGGCATAAAGTGATCATTGTAATGGTTGTTGATGGTTGAGGATTTAAAATACAAGCTCTTGACATTCAAAAATTTGTGTATTTTTCCTGTTATGCAGCACTGTACGGTCACATGAGGCCATATTTTGATGTGAAATCAATTCCAGGTCGTGAAGATATGTGTTAGCTTTTATTTTAATCTAATTTGATGGCTTAAGGCATTGATTTGAGTTAGAAAGCTTCATTTATTTGCATACAGCCCGGTTACCTTGCTTTTTAGGTTTTGTAGTCCAAACATGATATAAAGGGGCTCTTACACTTTTTGTGATTATTGTAGCTTGTGTAAGAGTCCCCATGGATACTGTTGTAATTTTAGGATGCATGAATAGGCCGTAGGATGAGAAATAAATAAGGTATAGTTGTTGTCCTCAAGATTTTTGTGAAGAAAAGCATGTGAAATGAGAGGTACTTTCTGGCCTGATGCCTGTTTGCTCCTTCATTTTCTATAAGAAGGATTTCAATGCCAAAAGTACGGGTTAGCATGTTAGATATTTTTTGGTCGATTCTAAGTAGAGTTACAAAGCAAATTGTAAAGTTTGATGGTTTTAAGGAAAATGCAATTTAGGTTTTGAGTCATTCTGTAGTAGGTTTTGAATTCATGGGGATTCTATAGAAATGATTAATTCAAACTCATGTCTCTCCATTGTACATGCATATCTGAATTTTGAATGAGATAATCAAGGGTTGTCTCGTTCATCTCACTCTTGTGGTGTGTATAATTTTTGTTTAGGCTTTAATTCAAGGAATTAATTAAAATGCTTGAATGGGATTGTAGTTGGATATGTTCTGTATAAGGATTTTATAATAAGTATTGGGTTAGAATACATATATGATCTTATATCTTATGTGTTAAATCTGTCATAAACCCTTAGATTTTTATGAATTTGACTCCCTCAATGGATATATGGCACTGATTTAAGTTGTACTAATTTGTATGGTTCAGTATTTTGTTTGTCTTTACCTAGCGCTTGCTACAAATTGCAAATCAATGACTATTTTACACTGTGGAATGTGTTGTAGTTATTTCATGCTCCAAATAGTTGATATTAATGATGAACAGCCAATTCTATTCATTATTATGCTATTATGTTGAGCTATTAAATGAGATTATCTATTGTTGTTAATGTTGTTTACGATAATGGTGCAGAGGTTGTAAACGCATTAAGGGATCACCCTCCCAGGTCATGTAGAGCCCAAAGTGTATGAGGTCTTTAAAAACCTCGTCAATTGGTCCAGGTCCTTCAAGCTGTCCTTGATTGGAATTGGCAATTCCATAGGTAAATTAGAAGACCAGCCTGGTTACAGTAAAAACAACCAAGAGGTAGAGGGGAGAGAGATAGAGGGATTCAGTGAGAGAGAGAGGGAGGGAGTGGGAGAGAGATAGAGGGTAGAGGGTTAAGGGTAGAGGAGGGATAAGAGTGAGAGAGAGAGAGAGAGGGAGGGGGTGGAGACGGATAGAGGGAGGGAGGGAGAGGGGAAAGCGGAAAGGAAGGGAAGGGGGAGAGGAGAGGGGTGATGTGACCTTGAGAGGAGGAGTGGAGACAGAGTGGCAAAGGGCCTATGGCCTATAATCAAGGTTAAGGCCTAGGCTCAGGATCAAAGGCAGAGGAGAATGACAGAGGAGGAGGAGGAGGAGAGATCCGAGAGGAGAGGGGGTAGGAGGGAGAGTCTTGGAGGAGGAGAGAGAGGGGGGGAGAGAGTGGGAGAGTGGAGAGATAGAGGGGTAGAGGATGAAGGATTTATGGAGGGGCTGGAGGAGGGAGAGAGAGAGAGAGAAAGAGGGGGAAGGGAAAGGGAAGGAAGAGAGACAGTGGTGGATCTGGAGAGTGGAATGGAGATAGATAGGAAGAAGGAGGGGTGGAGGGAAGGAAGCTAAGCCATGGCCTAGGGCCTAGGGCTCATGGGCAGAGGGAGACACACAGAGGAGAGTGAGTGAGATAGAGAGAGGACCCAAGAGAGGAGAGGGGTAGGATGGAGGAGACCTGAGAGAGAGAGAGGGTAGAGGGTTTTAAGGGTTTAGAGTTTAATGGTTAATGGTTTACATGACAAGTGGTGAGAGGAGAGAGAGAGAGAGAGAGAGAGGGAGGGGGTAGGAGGAGAGACGGAGAGAGAGAGGGTAGAGGGGGAGGGATGCATGGAGTGGGAGAGAGATAGAGAGGATTCAGTGAGGGGAGGGAGAATAGAGGGTGTGTGAAGAGGCCTAGAGAGAGGGAGAGGGGGAAGGGTGAGACTGGAGAGAGAGAGGGAAAGAGGGAGGGAGGGGAGAGAAATAAGGGGCAGAGGGTTTAAGGGTTTAGAGTTTAGGGTTAAGGGTTTAGGGTTTAGGGAGAGGGAGAGGGAGAGAGATAGAGGAGGAGAGAGAGAGAGAGAGAGACCTGAGAGAGGGAGAGGGGGTAGGAGGGAGAGACTTGAGAGAGAGAGGGTAGAGGGTTTAAGGGTTTGGGGTTTAAAGGTTAAGGGTTAATGGTTTAGGGTTTAGGGTTATGAGAAGTGATGGAACTTCAAAGTTTTTTTCTTTGTGTTCTATTTTATGCTACCTTGTGTCTCTGGTCATCTATGGTGTTTGGGAAAAGCCTAAGGATGGGGTTTTACCTTCGTCTTCATGTAAAACCATAGTATTCATCTTACACCTTGGATGGGATCTATTTGGCCGTTAATTTTTGGGAAGGTTTTAAAACAACTTAAGCCCCATCGCTTCTTCTAGGTTGGGCCCCCTTTTGTTTTATCGTTTTATTTCCTTCTCCTGACTTTATTTTTCCTAAGTATTTTTTTGGTCCTGTGTTCCCTCATTAAAACAACTTATGTCATTTTTTTTCGTCGACCTAGTGATGTCCCCTTATTCCTTTAGGGGACAAGGCCCAATAGTTGTGCAGGCTAACTTTCTCAGCATGTAGCAATTGACTAGAATATCGTAGAACCTTCATTTTTTTTAAATGTAGACTAGTCTCTTATTTATCTATAACTAAGGTT
The DNA here is from genome assembly GCA_007258455.2 of Sequoia sempervirens. Lineage (NCBI taxonomy): Eukaryota > Viridiplantae > Streptophyta > Pinopsida > Cupressales > Cupressaceae > Sequoia > Sequoia sempervirens. The sequence continues at coordinate 487,216,172 of VDFB02047230.1, read as the reverse complement.
TGGAGGCACGGCTTATCATGCAACTCACCACATCGGTAGATCTTTTGAGAAGTGTCTAAAATTTGACTTTTTAAAGGTTTGACCAAAACTTAATCATGGAACCCCCAATAGTTGAACCAAAAAATATCATTTGTTGCTTGTAGAATATGATATTTTTATTTAAATTAAAATTAATATACAACCTAAGTGGACCAAATACTTATTGATAACCATAAATATTTGACATCTCTACCTTTTATATTCAACACATATGGACTAATAGTTGAACACAAAAAATCTATTTGTTATAAAACAACACATAATTATTAGTTCCTGCCGGTAGGCAGGAATACTTATGCATTCGCCCGGAATGCATTTAACCAGCAGCATGAACCAATCACATTTCGCCATTTAACATATTGCTTTTTTTTGGTATAGTTTGAATTTTGAGAGCTATTTTATATATTGGAAAATTAGCATTTATCTATTTTTCTATTCGTCCGAGTAGCTTTATAAATCATTTTCGTTTTAAAAATTCGGGAAAATGCAAACGCATAAATTGATTAGATAAATTTAAGCAAAGGCATAGTTTAAAAGGTGGCGGCTAGAGGTACGTAATCCATGAATGCAGATTAAATGCATTAAAATATCAGGAAACAGCGAGCGCATAAATTGATTAATTAAAATTAAGCAGAGGCATAGTTTATCAAACTGGCGGGTAGACGTACGTGATGCATGAAAAAAAATTAAATGCATTGAATGGCATTTGGCTCGAGGTGAAGGCGGTGGAGTCGCTTGGAGGCCACGCGTGGCCAGGGTACTTTGGTCATTTAATATAGAGTTGAGTTACTTGGTATGCATTTCCATTACTTTGCGTGTGTTGTTTTTGTCTTCTGTAAGCGGTGTTCTGAGGGAGAGTTTTAGCGACTGAGCAGGATATGTTATAGTTGCAGAGTCCAGACCCAGAAACGAGTTATTTGAGGTGATAATTTGGTGATTTTTAGAGTTTTGATACATTAAAACGGTGAACAGTGAGAGACAAATTGCTTGAGGTCAGAAGAGGTAAGTTTTCATTTTTTAGTCTATTTGATACAAGAAGTGCAAGTAGGGTTTCATAGTGCTTGAAGGCATTCGTATACTTTGATTATAAATTCGTATTTTAAACTACTGTTAGTATTGTTCATTCGAATTTCTTGTTGAAATGCGAAGGTTTCATCTGCGTTTGATAGGAATTATGTAAAAATCCTCTTGTTCATTTTACTTCATGCATGTGAGTCGACAGTGTGTTGCTTTGAGCTTTTCCGTTGTCATCAAAGCATAAAGGATGGAGGGGTTCTGTTAAAAGTCGTGGTTGTTGTCCTCGTAGGCATGAATCCGTATAGTAAACTACTTTTAGTATTATTTATTTGAATTTTTTTGTTGAAATGCGAAGGTTTCATCTGCGTTTGATAGGCATTATGTAGAAATCCTCTTGCTCATTTTGCTTCATGCATGTGAGCCCTGTAGAGTTTGTATTTCTTTTATTGCTGCAAGGTGGTCCCATAAAGAGTGCTTTGGAACCAAAATTATGTTAACGTGTGCGATAATGAGAGCTTTTCAACAAAGAGTCGACAGTGTGTTGCTTTGAGCTTTGCCTTTGTCATGAAAGCATAAAGGATAGAGGGATTCTGTTAAAAGTCGTTGTTGTTGTCCTCGTAGGCATAAATGCAAACAATGGGAGCATAAAGAATACAGTACAAACCTTTTACCTGTCGGCAAGCATAAAAATTCTGGTGGATGTCGTCGTTACTGTTTTTGTATGTTGGGGTTATAAAAAACTATGTCAAAAATGTTGTCGAGTCCAAATTACAATGTTCTCATAGAGCAGTTAAGTAATATTGCTTTTCGCTTTTTATTCTGTTTGATACAAGAAATGCAAGTAGGGTTTCATAGTGCTTTAAGGCAATTGTATACTTTGATTATAAATTCGTATTTTAAACTACTTTTAGTATTGTTTATTCGAATTTCTTGTTGAAATGCGAAGGTTTCATCTTTGTTTGATAGGTATTATGTAGAAATCCTCTTGTTCATTTTGCTTCATGCATGTAGTCCTGTAGAGTTTGTGTTTTTTTTATTGCTGCAAAAAAACAATGAGAGCTTTTCAACAATGAGTCGAGAGTGTGTTGCTTTGAGCTTTTCCGTTGTCATGAAATCATAAAGGATAGAGGTATTCTGTTAAAAGTCGTGGTTGTTGTCCTTGTAGTCATAAATGCAAACAATGGGAGCATAGAGAATGCAGTAGAAACCTTTTCCCTGTCGGCAAGCATAAAAATTTTTGTCAGATGTCGTTGTTACTGTTTGTGTATCTTGGGGTTATAAAAAACTATGCCAAAAATGTTGTAGAGTCCAAATTACAATGTTCCCATAGAGCAGTTAAGTAATATTGCTTGATAGAACAGTTTGAGGCTTCATGCAAAAGAGCAGTCAAGCTCATTGGTAGAAGATTTGTGGTCCAGTAACCTGTCACAATTAGTTTGTGTAGTTAATCTTGTTTGCATTTATACTTGTGTCTCTTGAACCTGGAAAAATGCTCGGTAGTGTTTAAATGGTTTTTGCTATTAGTATCCATCGCAGTAGGAGTACTATAAATTGCTATTCTTTCAGAAAAAACAAAGCCATGGTTTTTGTTTTCTAATGAAAGCTTTTTACATGGTGCAATGCTTTTGGTTGGAAGAAAAGAGGTCGTGTGGCGGTCCAGCTGTGGCAAATTCTTCAAGCAAGTAGTACACGGTGAGTTTCTAGAATGAACCTTCTCTTTTGTTTGCAATTGCATATAGTAAACAGAGAAAAAGGTTAATTCAAGATTCTCACTATATTGATTGTACTTGTAATCATATCGTGGCTTTTTGTTACAAGGACAGTCGTTGCAAATGGGTATTGTGAGTGGCATATGCTATATGGTTCATAGAAATAAAGCATTTGAGGTTCAAGAGTAGATCTTTGTTTCAAAAAATTAACCTTTCCAAGTTTTGAGAGTTTGATTCTGAATCCATATGCATGCTTTGATTAAAACTACTGGCTAAAGGTGCATAATTCATTAATTCAAAATCAATGCATTTAATGGCAACTGACTAGAGGCGAAGCTGTTTAGATTGCTAATTAGTCTTTGAATATATAACAATTAAAAGAGATAAATAAGTATGATTATCCTTGGCCACATTTCACATTTTGGCCTTTCATTGTGCATCTTAAATAGAAGTTGGATTTTGCATTGTTGCAATGTGTTTGGATACTTTGATTCTAAAATCATAGTTTAGATCATTCTAAGTGTTATCGATTCAAACATTTCCTTGAAATACCAAGAATTCATCTGAATCTTGGAGGCAACGTACAGTTGTCTATAATTATCCTTGGCTACATTTCACATTTTGATCTTTCAATCAAAGTCAATTAACAAAGTAGCAATTAGACCTAAAAAAGGTTGATGGACTATGCTGATAGAAAACCATATTTTTGACAATGGCTAGACAACCTGTTGAAATTGCTGTAGAAACTTTAAAGCAAATGCATTTTCCCTTCTATTTACTTTCATTGTACATCTTAAATGGAACTTGGGTTTCGCATTGTTGCAATGCATTTGGATACTTTGACTGTAAAGTCATAGTTTAGACCATCTTAAGTGTTATTGATTCAAATGTTTCCTTGAAATACGAAGGATTCATCTGAGTCTTGTAGGCAATGTACAGCTGTCCTATAGAGTGAGCTTTGGAACCAATGAACTGTTATCAAGGATAGAGGATTACTGTCAAATATTGTGGTTATTGTCCTCATAGGCACACATGTAAAATATGAAAGCATATAGAAAGCAAGTTAACTGTTCAATAATCCCATGAAACATAGTCTTTGTATGCATCCATGCATACAGGTTTGCATGTATATATGTGTGCATGTAATTATGTATATATGAATGCATGTATCTATGTTGCCATGTATGTATGTGTGTATATAACAGATTGTGTTGCATTTGCTTTAAATGCTTTTTTGTGGATGGCGCCAGCTAGCCATCCCGTCATATTGTGATTAAACAATTAAGAATAAGTGCTAAATCAGTTAGCAGATCGATTTTCCTCAGCCCTTTACATGTTAACTGAGAGTTTTGAAGCTTTTGTTGTTCATTGGCAGTTTTTGAAGCTTAAATGTCACAGTGTATGTAGCATTTTACCATATAGCTCTATCATTCATGGTCATTTAGGCAAGTTCATATTTCCTTATTCATCCTTGTATTGTCCCATATCTAAATAATTTGGCAATTGCTAGTTAGCCTTTAAGTACTTAGCAATTCAAAGAAAGAAATGATTGCAATTAGCTTTGTGTGCATTTGAACTATTAATCAAAGGCAACTAACAAACTAGCCCTAGAAAACCATGCCTGTGTTAATGTGTTGAATACCATGTATTTGTGCATGGGTGTATATGAATACTATGAGTTGTTGTTTCTACCATTGCGTAACGCTTAGTATTACTTGTACAACCAAGCAATATGCAAGTAGAATTCATAGTTCATAGCATCCAGATACATTCAAGGAGAGATACAAATCAAGGTTGTTAGCATCCTGATAAGAAAGATGATGAGATACATCCAATTAATGTATGTCACAACATCTTATAAACAATAATTCCTATCAAACACAGATGAAACCTTCGCATTTCAACAAAAAAATTCAAATAAACAATACTGAAAGTAGTTTAAAATACGAATTTATAATCAAAGCATACAATTGCCTTAAAGCACTATGAAACCCTACTTGGATTTCTTGTATCAGACAGACTAAAAAGCGAAAAGCAATATTACTTAACTGCTCTATGGCAACATTGTAATTTGGATTCTACAACATTTCTTGACATAGTTTTTTACAACCCCAAGATACAAAAACAGTAACGACTACATCTAACAGAATTTTTATGCTTTCCAGCAGCAAAAAGGTTTCTACTGTATTCTTTATGCTCTCATTGTTTGCATTTATGCCTATGAGGACAACAACCACGACTTTTAACAGAATCCCTTTATCCTTTATGCTTTCATGACAGCAGAAAAAGGTCAAAGCAACACACTGTTGACTGATTGTTGAAAAGCTCTCATTATTGCACATGTTGACATAATTTTGGTTCCAAAGTCCTCTTTATGGGACCAGTTTGCAACAATTAGAAAAATACAAATTCTATAGGGCTCACATGCATGAAGTAAAATGAACAAGAGGATTTCTGCATAATACCTATGAAACGCAGATGAAACCTTTGCATTTCAACAAGAAATTCGAATAGATAATACTAAAAACAGTTTAATATACGGATTTATGCCTACGAGGACAGCAACCATGACTTTTAACAGAACCCCTCTATCCTTTATGCTTTGATGACAATGGAATAGCTAAAAGCACCACACTATCGGCTTACATGCATAGAGTAAAAAAGTAGTTTAAAATACGGGTTTATGCCTATGAGGACAACAACCACAACTTTTAACAGAACCCCTCTACTCTTTATGCTTTGATGACAACGGAAAAGCTCAAAGCAACACACTGTTCACTTGTATTTCAAAAGCTGTCATCATTGCACGTGTTTAGATGGTTTTGGTTCCAAAGCCCTTTTTATGAGACCACTTTGCAATAGTCAATAATAAATAGACTTTGGAGGGCTCACATGCATGAAGTAAAATGGACAAGAGGATTTCTACAAAATACCTATCAAACACAGATGAAACCTTTCCACTTCAACAAGAAGCTCGAATAAATAATACTAAAAGTAGCTTAAAATATGAATTTATAATCACAGTATAACAATGTCTTAAAGCACTATGGAACCTTTCTTCCATTGCTCTTTGCATGTACCTGATTTAAACACTTAATTATTGGTTCTTGATAATGGAATGAAATGAACTTGGACAAATGGAAATAGAATGACCCCATGGAGTTGGAACATCAGTGTTTGCATGCCTTTACCATGATAGCAGATTTGTGTGCATGAGACTTATGTGAATCTCAAATGTCATAGTGTATGGGTGCATGTGTCAAGTAGCTTGGTCCCAGGTATTGACTCTACAGCAACAACATCTCCTGTGACTACACAGATCTCCAAAATCACAAAAAATAAAATGCTCAAAGTAATCACAATTCATCTCTAGTCACTAAAATCTATATTGCATGATAAACAAGCGAGAACCTTTTAGTAGATGAAGGTCATGAACATTGAACCAATAGTAGGACAGTCACCACAACATTTAAGTAAACCTATGGTGTAGACTCCCTTTTCCATTATCAATTTTATTCCCAATTTCATCCATGAAGAACTTTGTCAACTTCTAGAGCCTGCTATTAGCCATTGCTTTGATCCATGATTTCCATTTCTTTCATCAATGAATTCCATATCTTTGATCCATGAAGAACTTCTTTAGCCTGTGCATCCATGTATTCTATATCTTTGAGGATATTCTTCATGGATGACATTGGGAATACAATTGATAATGGAAAAGAGAGTGTTGAGCATAGGTTTCCTTAAATGTTGTGGTGACTGTGATACTATTAGCTCAACGTTCATGACCTTTATCTACTAAAAAGTTCTTGCTCATCCATGCCTTGGTAATTAAACCTGTGATATTGCATTGCATATGTCTCATGTTCTTCACCTTGAAATGTACATACTGAAATACAGTAATAGAAAGTAATAAACTAATTATAGCAATACAAAATAATTCCAATAAAAACTAATCAAGAGTAATACAAAATACTTTACAACACGTTGTGTGTTACAACTGTCAGTGAGTTGTTGTTTTTACAACACCATGTGTTTTACAATCTACAGTTTAACAAAACAGTAGTCAAGAATTAAACAAAAAATAGATAATGGAAACTCAAATTCAATGTTTTAGTTTCCATTTCTCATTTAACAAGTCTTTCAACATCCTAATCAGATTCACTCTTTACATTTTATTTGTTTACTTTTCTGCCCTCATTTGAATGGCAGGGGAACCATACGTGAAGCCACTGAATAACCCTTCCATGGTTTGATGGAGCTGGTGTGAGGTGATTTCATGAAAGCTCAAGTGTCATAGTATATGTGGTGTGGCAGCTAATAAGTCTGTTTTACATTGTGCTGGTGACAATTTAATTTGTCTCATTTGTCTCCGTACCATTAATCAAAGTCAATTAACAAACAAGTCAATCTTGCACTTGACTCATGCAAATTAAGTCAATTCTATCATTAATCATAGTGATAGCAAACAAATGCTTGTTAGATGATCTCATTGTTGAAACCCTGCTTGCATTTTCTAGTTGCATGTACCTGGTGTAAACATTTAATTATTGGTTCTTGATAATGGAATGAAATGAACTTGGACAAATGGAAATAAAATGGTCCCATGGAATTGGAACATCTACGTTTACATGGCTTTAGCATGATAACAGATTTGTGTGCATAGGACTTATTTGAAACTCAAATGTCATACTGAATGTGGCAAATTAGCTAGTTGGCTTAACATGATAGCTTTCAAACAAGTTAATTCAGTGAGCAATCAATCTAGTTTGCTGGTGAATTAATTGTGTTCCATGATTGGTCATAGCCAATTATTGGAAAGGCTGTAAATGCCATGGATGAAATAATATGAATAAAATTCTGGTTTCTGGTTTACTTGAAATGCAATGAAAAAACTACTATGAAAACATAAGACAAGGTTGTGTAACATATTGCCATTCGTTTATCTAATTTCTTTGGACACAAATGCTTTACACATTTAATTGCAATAGTAACGTGTCTACGAAAATGGGAAAATAGAGACCATAATTCAGTAGTTTTTAGCGTGAGTATATATGTATCCTGATACATATAAGCTCAACCTAGCATTTACGAAAATAGTTGCTATGTACAGTGAAAGAGCTTATTAGTGTTACTATATGCGATAGCCATATAACAAAGTAAATTGGTACAAGGCTATAGTGGCATATCCAAAAAATACATGGACGCATGTATACGCAGTTGCATACAGGGATACGTAAAAGCTTAGATGAAAAGTTAATTATAGTTAATTATAAAACATCTCTATACACCAAATCAATTAAACCAATCATGGCCATTCGTATGCAAAAAAAAAAAGGAACTTCTTGAAAAGGCTTTATAGACAAGGAAGCAAATGCAATTATAAACCGAAATTGCAAAATCTTTGGCAACATCTTCTTTCAGTTCCTTATGCTACAAATATTCAACAGCTTATAGCTGTCCATATTAATTGTATCTCTTCGTGTATGTTAAAGCCATCTGCTTATTCTATTGCTTTCGGTATTATTTCATGAAAGCTGAAATGTCATAGTATATGTGGCGTAAGAGCCAATAAGTCCATCTCACATTTTGCTGATGCGAATTTAATTTGTCTCATCTGTCCCTGAACCATTAATCAAAGTCAATTAACGAACAAGTCAATCTTACAATTAGCTTCTGCAACTTAAGTCAATTCTATCTTTTACTCATTAATGAAATTAACTAATCAGTTTAACAAGATAGCTTTGAAACAAGTTAGGTCAGTAATGAATAAAGTTGTTTGACTGATGAGTCAATCGAGTTCAATAGTTAGTCATAGTGATAGCAAACAAATCCTTGTTTGATGGTGTCATTGTTGAATTTGCTTATGTGTCCCTCTCTGCACTTTTGCTCTAGCTTGAAGCAATGATGCTTCATGATTCAAGTATTAAGTGTAACTAGGAACCTTTCTTGACTTACATCCATTGATTTAAATCTGTTTCGAAACCATAATTGCAGTGGTTCTTTAAGCTCGATGCAAAACAACAATATAGTTAAAATGCATTGCAAAAGCCTGTGGAGAACCATGTTTGCACTTGTGCATTTGGAATTCATGAACCTATGATAAATAGACTGTAAGGTTAATCTGTTTCCAATTGATACTTGTTTGCACTGAATCTAAAAAAAAACTAGCTGGTGTATTTTGATGTTTGAACTATTAGTATCCATTACACTATCATTGTCATCCATTGCAATTATAATTTTGGCAGTTGTTTGCACAAATGTGTTTTCATGCATTGTGAAACCCAACTTGCATTTTTGGGATATAATGAAGCAAAATAGATAAAAATAGCCATTTGTTGCCTTGAGTAGCTTGTCTCTTGGTGTTCCTTCAATGAGCACAAGAGCTTCTGCTCTGTCACTGTAAACGTCTCCTTTCTATTGATAAAAGCTATCAGTTTTTCTAGCCTATGTCTTTGCCTAAATTTATTTGTATATGTCATTTTCTTCCACCCTCCCATTAAAAAAAGCAAACTCCATATTCTACTACCAAAGTAATGTCAAAGGAGTTTGAAATTGAAGATAACAAACCTAATAGCACTCACTAGGATAAGTTTCCTGCTGGTAGGCAGGAATACTTATGCATTCGCCCGGAATGCATTTAACCAGCAACATGAACCAATCACATTTCGCCATTTAACATATTGCTTTTTTTTTGGTATAGCTTGAATTTTGAGAGCTATTTTATATATTGGAAAATTAGCATTTATCTATTTTTCTATTCGTCCAAGTAGCTTTATAAATCATTTTCGTTTTAAAAATTCAGGAAAATGCGAATGCATAAATTGATTAAATAAATTTAAGCAAAGGCATAGTTTAAAAGGTGGCGGCTAGAGGTACGTAATCCATGAATGCAGATTAAATGCATTAAAATATCAGGAAACAACGAGTGCATAAATTGATTAATTAAAATTAAGCAAAGGCATAGTTTATCAAACTGGCGGGTAGACGTACGTGATGCATGAAAAAAATTAAATGCATTGAATGGCATTTGGCTCGAAGTGAAGGCGGTGGAGTCGCTTGGAGGCCACGCGTGGCCAGGGTACTTTGGTCATTTAATATAGAGTTGAGTTACTTGGTATGCATTCCCATTACTTTGCGTGTGTTGTTTTTTTGTGTTTTGTAAGCTGTACTTCTGAGGAAGAGCTTGTAGCCACTAAGCAAGAAATGTTATGGCTGAAATGATAGTTTGTTACTCTCCACAGTTCCTTGCTATTCATGTGCATCGTGGGGCTGTGTTTCATAGTGCTTTAGTTCACGATCACAATCGCTTCCCGCTTAATGTGTCAGTGCATGTATATATGTGCGCATGTTTCTATGTGCATATGCATTCACCTATGTGCATATCTATGTAGACCTCTGTAGATGCATGTATGCATGCATGCATCTGACTCTAGATATATCTATGCATATATGTATTTATGCATATATGTATGTGTGTATAGGTGCATTTATGTCTATATGCATGTAATCATATGGATGCATATATGTTTATGTCCATAGATGCATTAATCTGTCTTTACATGGATGTATCTGTACATATATATACATATGTATACATATATGTGTGTGTCGATATGTCTTTTCTACACAACAGTTTACAGTGACAGGGCAAAGGTTGTCATGATTCCAAAAAAGGACACTTGCAGACAAGCTACTCCAGGCAATAAATAGTTTCTCTCATCAGTTTTCTTTTATTTTAATGTCCATAAGCACATTGGGTTTCATAGTGCTCAGCCTGTGCTATTCTTCAGAGTCAAGTCCCTTGGGCAAGCAATTGTCTTTTGTCCAACGTAGAATGTGACATCTTAACAATAACTTGGCGCTTATGAGCTCTCTAAAGACTGCATATATTCAATTACTGCAAAACTGTTCCATAGTTCACGTTTTAGAGCCACTGTTCTGTTAGCATGTCCCATAATAGGACCTTATAAACAATATGAGGACAATATGTTAAAAGCACTTTACAAACTGTCAGGCAAATGCAATTTACAGATATAAGCTTAAACTCCACAATTGCTTTCATCTCCCTCATTGTCATTAAAGCATAAAGCAAAGAGGATTTTTTTGCAACTTCTAATTTTTTTACTTTTACACGATAATTCACTTTATTAATTAATGAATCAAATTATCTTAATTAATTTATTTTCTTTTTCCTTTTGTCATTTCATATCTAATTAATTACATAACTGTTGAATAGTATTTATATACATAACAGTTAAAACAAAGAAATAATTATAACTATCCTTGTACACATTTGACCAATCAAACAAAGTCAATTACAAGATCTAATTCCACTTATTCACTGATAGTATTGGCATGCAATTTCCTTGAAAAGTCTTGAAAAAGAGGATTACTCAGACACCAATAAGGATTCTGATTTGTAACATTTCTATCCAAATCATCTTCATTGAATAACATGTTGTGGCATACATTAATTGGATGTATCTCATCATCTTTCTTATCAGGATGCTAACAACCTTGATTTGTATTTCTCCTTGGGTGTATCTAAATGCCATGAGTTATGAATTCTACTTGCATGTGGCTTCATTGCACAAGTAATAGTAAGTGCTACAAAATGGTGCAAAATAAACTTATGCATATGGAAATGAAATGACCCCATTTAGTTAGAAAATCAATATTTACATCGCTTTCACTATTAAGTGATAGCTAGTTTGGAATTAAACAATAGCTAGAAATTGTTTCTACCATAACTTAACAGTGCTAGCACAAGTCTCTGTTGTTTTTTGCCTTAGGATTGATTAGTTGTTGTGGCCTATTTACACTTTTTTTAGGTGCTTAAGCAAATATGGGATCTATTCCATTGATTGCTCCTAAAGAGCTTATGCCACCATTGCAATAACAGAATTACCCTGGTGCATGCATATGCAAAAAAAAATGTTCTATATTATAGGGTACACAAATAGCAACAAGTATTTAAAAATTAATAAAAATTCAAATGAATCTACATAAGAATTATGTTTTCTTTTTATGAATAACATAGCATATGCCACTCACTGTACTCATTTGTCTAATTTGTCCTTGTGACAGGGTTCAATGCTTTCAACTGTATATAAACAAATACGCACAAACTACACTAGGAAAGATTGCTTGTCCCTATCACAATTTGTACATTTGTACAAGTATACTTGATCATTCGATAGCAGATTACAAGGTCAGTTTTCCAATTTGTCTTTTTGCTTTTCTTGAAATGCAATTGAAATTCTTCAATATAATAACTGCATAAAGTTCTTTTCCATGTATTCATTTTGTCATCTTGTATTCCTCATTTCTTTGAACATAAATGATTTAGAGGGCTGTTTCCATATATGCAAACAGAAAAATGCATTTTCCACAATTGCAATAGTAATTTGTCTTCGAGCAATAGAAAAGGTTTTGCTTATGTGTTAGTATGTTATACTTCCTCTATACAATATCCATAGAATAGAATGAACTGCTAGCATATAATTTTTAAACCCTGTTTGCAGTTTCAAATAGCGTTTAGAGCCATAAGTCTTTGTTTTATGCCAACTGGTTTTTACCTATATGCATTTAAGGCAATTTTTTCATAGGACTGTTTATAGCTGTGGCAAGTTGCTATGCAGTTTACAAGTTAACGTATGTTTAATCTTCCTGTTTTAGAAATAAAAGCCTGCAAAGTTAATTTCAAAAGCTGACATGGCACATGAGTACAATGAATGATGTACTTCGTCACTCATAGACATGATGCAATATTTTTCCATGGTCTTGCTTACATGCAAACTGGCATTAAGAACAGTTTTTTTTTTGCTCACATTGCCAATCTCACTATGTGCTTTAAACCTCTATAGTAAAAGGAAACTGAGGAAAGAAGCTATTTATTCCCTCAAGTAACTCGTTTCTGGTTCTGGATACTGTAACTATAACAAAGTCTGCTTACTCGCTATAAACTCTCCCAGAACAGAGACTTCTAGAATAGAAAAACAATATGCACAAAGTAATAGTCATGCTTAACAGCTGACTTAAGTCTATAGCTAATGGACAAAGCAGCCTGGCTATACATGTGCATCAGGCCATTGCAGCAGTTTCTCATCGACCCACATGCTATTTAATGCATTTGCTTTGCATGTATGCACTGTGTGGCTGCACTTCTGAGTTTCAATCTCTTTTTAAATTTATTTAATCAATCCATGCCTTCACTTTTGCTCAATGAACCTATGTCTTTGCATTTCCCTCAAATTGTCTATACACAACTGATCTTAAAAGCTATTCCCACAAATAAGAAAAGCCATAGATCTTCTTTGATCAAACAATGCTTTTGCATTTCCCTGACTTTCTATAAACAGAAAAGATATGTCAAACTATTCTCTACATGCCACTTAATTCATGCATATCTGAATAGCTCTTAAAATCATTTGTTCTTTGAAAAAAAAATCAGTCGCTTAGAAGTACATAGCAACAAAGGAATCCAATAACACAAAACATTTAAATACCATAGACTGAGATTGACAATATGAGCAAAAAAGATTCTTGTCAACCAATTGTTGCATGTAGACAAAGCTACCTGAAAATATTGTTTTGTGTTTGTGGCACTAAAAGTATACATCATGCATTGTACTCATTTATCCACTTTGGCAATGTAACAGGAATAAGTACATACAATCCTGCTGGGGGACAATGGATAACAAGGTCAGGTTGAAGAATTAATACTATTTTCCCCTTGTGCTTCTATTAAATTGTTTGCTGTGTGGTATGTTACGTAAGCTTCTGCTACTACTCAAGATCCATTTTCCAACATATATAGAGATTATTAACTTCCAAGATCCTCGACAACATGATTCATACTATCGAGTGCTATTGAGTGAAAGCACATAAGCGACAATGTTAACAATTTAAGATTTTGTACTCTAGATACTAGTGTTAAATGCTATTCATACTCAGCATTTGCTATACCCAAACACATTAGGTTACACGAAAAACAAAGAAAATGATAGACGTTGACACTTATGAATTAACTAAGCGCCCCCAAATATCAAACATTGACTATGTGCTTAAAAGCGAGGGACTTTGTAGATTGAGTACTTTTGCATACAATGTTGGTGATTGTTTGTTTGACTCGTTACAACTATTGCTTAACAATCGTTACACATCAATTCAATTACGAAATGGAGCTATAGATTACTTCTTGAATTGCCTTAAAAACAAGGACAAAGAAGCAATAAAATCATACAACTATGAACTAGACCCTGATACTCTATATACATTGCACAAAGTACATGATCCACAAACATACTTCCGCAGAATGCGGTTATCTGCACAGCCACAAGCTGATTGCACAGAAAGTGGATTGTGGGGTGACCTATTTTGCATTCACTGGATATCCAAATGGTTGAATATACAAATCTCCCTTTGGTCAAGAACAACAGCAAGAAGGTACTTACAGTTCAATAGTTCTGACTACACAGAATCAGTCTCTATACTATTTCATGACATGAATTCTTTAAGTGGACACTTTGAACCATTGTTAGAAATTGAAACACAAAACATAAGTTCAAAACAGCCCATAAGTTCACATGAAATAAAAAAATTGTGCCCAAAGTATCCTCAAATATCAAACATTGACAATGTCCTTAGAGCTGAAGGCCTTTGTAGATTAAGCACATTTGCATACAATGTTGGTGATTGTTTGTTTGATTCGCTTCAAGTGCTACTTAACAACCAGTACACCTCAACTCAATTATGCAATGGAGCTATAGATTATTTCCTGGCTTGCTTTCAAAAAAAGGACAAAGAAGCAATTAAATCATATAACAATGAACTAAATCCTAGTACTCTATATACATTGCACAAAGTACATGATCAAGAAACATACTTCCGTAGGATGCGATTGTCTGCAAGCTTATGCATAGACCATGGCGAACGTGGATTGTGGGGTGACTTGTTTTGCATTCACTGGATATCCAAATGGTTAAAAATACAAATAAGCCTCTGGTCATTGACAACATCAAGAAAGTACTTAGATTTCAATGATTCTGGATATACAAAATCAGTCTCTATACTGTTCCATGATACAAACCCTTTGGCTGGACATTTTGAGCCGCTTCTAAGTATCAAAGCCCAAAATCTAACTCGCCTATGCTCAACAAGCTTACTCCAACTTAAAAAGTTGATCAGAAATTGTCCACAATACAAAAATACTTACTTGACCAAGCCACATGCTTTGCCTAAAAACAAGGAAAATTTGATGCCATTTGTCATAGCAAACAATTTTAAACATAAATCAACAATAAGACTTAATCACCTGAAGAACTTGATTAGAAAAGAAAAACAAAAAAAAAGTGTACCTAGCAGCCCAAAGAAAAAAAAAACATTGACACCAATAGAAATTTATAAAACAGCAATACAAGATACACCAAAACACTCATGTGCAATTTGCCAAGTGCTCTGTTTCAACAAGGACATCAGGGTTTTCAAAGAAAAACAAAAACAACTATACTGTGAACTAGTACAATCAGATTCCTTACCATTCACAGATCTCATATGCAATGTATGCTACTTTGCATTGAAACAGTCCACTATTCCAAAGTATGCTACGCCACAGAAAATAAGAACTAACAGACCATTGTGCTATGTGCAAATCTTAACTCCTCTAGAAGAACGGCTTGTCTCACTTAGAATTGCATTTGCACAGATTTGGGAACTAGGGTTCAAAAGGTCTCAAATAGGCCTGACAGGTTCTATTATAAATGTCCCTGTTGACATGAACATTGTACAAAGAGCATTACCACAATCAATTAACAACACACAAACAATTGTTGTTTCATTGAAAAGACGCTTAAAATACAAAAATGCATTTCAAAAAGGCATGGTGCGCCCAAATGTCATCATGCAAGCTTTGACTCAATTAACAAGGACACCATTATACAAAATGCACAAAGTCCACATAAACCAAGATTGGCAAGAAGTTCTCCAATGCACTAGGGAAAACGAAGCCAATAGTCCACAAAATACAAGTGAAACAGAATCAGACAGTGAAATGGAAAATGAAAACCCATCAGAAACATTGATCCATGGATTCACTGAGTCTAGAAGTATCCATAACATGGAGGACAAGATTATTGAAATTGCACCTGCAGAGCACAAGTATCCAATTGGAATATTTAAGGACATTTATGCTGAAGAAATGAATTTCCCAACTTTATTCTTTGGCAAGCCACGTGATAATGACATTGTAAAAAACTTTACGTATCAGAAAATAATACGCTGGGAGCTCTTACAGTCACAAAGACAATTTGCATATCATACAACAAACATTTTTTTCAAAGCTATAAAGGTTCTAATACAACAAGTACTGTCCACAATGACAATAAGAATCCGCAAGGGCCAGTTAAAAGGGCGGAAGCTATTTGCGAAAGACGTTAAAAACAAACCAAACCTAGAAAAAATTCTTAAATCAGATATTGGATACGTTGATTTCAAAAGAATAAGAATCTCTCCAGACTATTCACAACAACTTAAGAAAAATGTATTTGCTATGATTCGACAACTAGGACCACCGACATTTTTCATCACTTTCTCTAGTGCTGAGCAAAATTGGGATCCACTAATTCAAACATTACAAGAGCTGCACAATCTACACCAATTAGCACAAAACCATCAAGAATCTAATCACCCAACACACATTGACAAATTTGAACTAATCAAGAAAGATCCTATCACTTGTGCATGTTACTATAAACATAGAATCAATACAATTAAAAAATTGATACTTACAGATGACTCTTTCTTTGGAAATTTCATTGATTACTTCTCAGTCACTGAGTTCCAAAATCGAGGAAATGAACATGATCATTTTCTCATATGGGTTAAAAATGCACCAATCTACACAGAAAATAACAGCACAGACGTCATAGCTTTTGTTGATAAGTATATTACCTGCGACACTCAAAATTTGGAACCTACTTTGGCAATGTTACACAAACACCATCATACAAAGAAATGCAAGAGATCAAGAAATAAACTTTGTAGGTACAATTTTCCTTTCCCACCAATGCAAAAATCCAACTATACTTTTACCAATAGTCCAAAAGACTGAAGCGATAACTACAAATGCCACTTATATCTTTTCAAAACTCCAAAAAGCAAACTATGACGAAACTTTCACTTTTCAAATGTTCTTAAAAGAATTAAACTTAAGTGACAATGAATACATTGAAGCTTTGAGCTCAACATTAAACAAGCCCACGCTTTTCTTACAAAGATAACCATCACAAATATGGAACAATAGTTTTTCAAGGAAGATTCCAGAACTTTGGAAGGCTAATACAGATGCACAATTTGTCCTAAATGTATATGTTGTTGCTATGTACTGTAGCTCATATATTGCAAAAGTAGAAAAGTCAATGACATATGCATTCAAAAGAATACGTACATACCACAAGCAAGACAATATTGATGCAATACGAATGGTGAGTAAACTTGGAAATGCCATGCTTAACTTGCAGCAAATGTCATCATAGCAAGCTGCACATATTGTTCTGTCATTGCCATTAAATTACAGTTCAAGAAAATGTATATTCATTGATACGCGATCTGACAATGATCGTACATTTATACTCAAATATGTTAAACAATTGAGCAATGAGCCAAATGAATCAGAAAATGTTCTTGCAAAATCTATTATAGACTACTATTTAAAACGCCCTGAAACAATGGTGGACATATGTCTTGCAGAATTTGTTTCAAGATACAACAAATACGGTGCTAAAATTGAACCAAAGGCCAAACCCAATGTTATACGGTTTATCAATTTCAACAAACACTTTGATTTAGAGAATCATTGTAGAGAGCATTTGGTTCTCTATGTTCCATTTACCATTAATGAGC
>VDFB02047230.1:487181780-487198403 GCA_007258455.2 Sequoia sempervirens | reverse complement strand
AATACTTTGATCGTCTTTAATACATTATGTGAGTTACTAAAGCAGTTATAAGATGCGTGTTTTAAATCAACGATGTTATAATCTCGGTAGAAAGGTGCTTGATGGTTAATAACAAAGTGGCAACTATATTGAGCGAAACGGGATTAGCGATGGTTTGAATCCATGGTTACTTATACGCCAGCGTGATCAAAAGTTACGAGGTCTTTATTGATTACGATATCACAGGCGGGCACCACGTGGATCTCCTTGGCAACGAGTAGTATGGTGGTCCCCTTATTGCCACGATGGAGACTATGTTAGTTTGATTTGAAGGCAGTCGTCCGATGATCTCACCAAGCTGAAGGATCGATGGCTAATATTTCAATCTGCATCATATGTGATTTGATCTGTTCGTGTAGCGCTCGAGTAAGCTTTAATGGCGGCCATGACATCTACTGCCATGGTTTGATCGAAATAAAGCAACTATTCTGCTACTTTTCATATCACAAAGCATTCAAAACATCTTAAATACGAGTTTTCACAGTGGATATATTTTGTATAAGGATTTGATAAGTAGTATTGGGTTTGAATACATGTTGATGAAATTGTAAAGCAATGTTCTCAAGGATCTTATATGTTATGTGTTAAATCTGTCATAAACCCTTAGATGTTTATGAATTTGACTCCCTCAATGGATATATGGCACTGATGTAAGTTGTACTAATTTGTATGGTTCAGTATTTTGTTTTTCTTTACCTAGCACTTGCTACAAATTGCAAATCAATGACTATTTTACACTGTGGAATGTGTTGTAGTTATTTCATGCTCCAAATAGTTGATATTATTGATAAACAGCCAATTCTATTCAGTGTTATGCTATTATGTTGAGCTATTAAATGATATTATTTGTTGTTGTTAATGTTGTTTATGATAATGGTGCAGAGATTGTAAACACATTAAGTGATCACCCTCCCAGGTCTTGCAGAGCCCAAAGTGTAGGAGGTATTTAAAATCCTCGTCAGTTGGTCCAGGTCCTTCGAGCTGCCCTTGATTGGAATTGGAAATTCCATAGGAAAATTAGAAGACCAACCTAGTTACAGTAAAAACAACCAACGGGTAGAGGGGAGCGAGATAGAGGGATTCAGTGAGAAAGAGACGAAGGGAGTGGGAGAGAGGTAGAGGGTAGAGGGGAGGGAGATAAGAGTGAGTGAGTGAGAGAGAGAGAGACTTGAGAGAGGGAGAGGGGGTAGGAGGGTGAGACTTGAGAGAGAGAGGGAGGGAGTGGGAGAGAGATAGAGGGTAGAGGGTTTAAGGGTTTAGAGTTTAGGGTTAATGGTTTAGGAGTTTATGGTTAAGGTAGGGTGTTGGTTTGTTTTACACTTTGTAACGGGTTGATCTTCTAATCTACCTATGAGTTGCCAATTCCAATCAAGGGGTAAGCTCAAAGGACCTAGACCAGCGATGAGGACTTTAAAAATCCTCCTACACTTTGGGCTCTGCAAGACCCGTGAGGGTGATCCCTTAATGTGTTTACAACCTCTACACCAATATCATAAACAACATTAACACAACAGATAATCCCATTGAATAGCTCAACACAATAGGATAATATCGAATAAAATTGGTTGTTCACCGATAATATCAACTATGTGGAGCATGAGATAACTACAACAAAATCCATAGTAAAATATAGTCATTAATTTGCAATTTGTAGCAAGCTCTAGGAAAAGACAAACAATTATTGAACTACATAAATAAGTACAACTTAGATCAATACCATATATCCATTGTAGGAGTCAAATTCATAAGAATCTAAATGTTTATGACAGATTTAATACATAACATATAAGATCCCTGACAATATTGCATTACAATTTCATCAGTATGCCTATAATCCCATTCAAGCATTTTAATTAATTCCTTGAATTAAAGCTAAAATAAGGATTATACACACCACAACAGTGAGATGAATGAAACAACCCTTAGTCATCTTATTCAAAATTCGGATATGCATGTACAGTGGAGAGACATGAGTTTGAATTTATCATTTCAACTCAAATGCTAGTACTATTATACAACATTAAATCCCCATGAATTCAAAACTGATTACAAAATAACTCAAAACCTAAATTGTATTTCTCTCTAAAACCATCAGACTTTACAATTTGCTCTGCAACTTCACCTAGACTCGACCAAAAATTATCTAACTTGCTAAATCGTACTTCTGGCCTTGAAATCCTTCTTATAGAAAATGAAGGAGAAAACAAGCATCGAGCCAAAAAGTACACATGTCACCAGCCAGTTGGCAAACCTGGTGATATTCCAAAAATTGTTACAACCATCACCTTGGAGAATATTCTTTTTCATCATGTTAGCTGAGAAAATTTGATGCAATAACAAAAAACCACAAGAAACCCACTCCGAGAATGCCATCAAAGCAAAACTTGAAACCGTTGTAACCGCAGCATCCGATTTACCACCTGTTAGTAATCCATTCCTTTTACTCTTCCTCAGTCAAATATTTAGTTACCCATTTCTGGTATTCTTCATCAGTCGGCCAGTCAAAACTAATCACCTCATTCACCTTGGCATTATAAGTTGAGTATTTTACCGCTACCTGATTTGCATCTCTTTCAAAAGCTTCCAAAAATGAGCAGGTACTAATGATTTTATCCATACAGCTCACCAACAAGTCATAATCCGAGTCATCACAAATTAATTTAATTTGATCATTGATAACTTCACTTGCTTGATCCTACCATTGCTGGAGTGACCTGATTTTCCCCTGCTCATCAATTATATTTGGTAACAATGTGTTACCCCAATCATTAAAATTCTTCACCAATTCCATGATCTTCGTACTCAAATCATCTAGTAGGGTCTGAAAACCTTGCAATGATTTAACCAACACTTGAGTAGGCTTTAATGATTGGGGCCTATTATTTGTATCAAACCTTGAAGCCTTATACATAACATCCAAATCACTAGACCTAGGGATCCAATTTTCAATCAATGGTATCACTACTTCCTGATCCATATCAATATTCTTTATTGCATCTAACAACAAAGAATATAAAGAATGTATAGATAGCAATTTACTATCAACCTTTTCATTTAAATGCCTCAAGATAGTAGTAACAATCTCCTTTTGCTTTGAAAGAGATCCCTCCTCACTTACCTTCAATGATGTCTGCAATTCATCAATTCTTTGCAAGAGTTTCTTCTTTGTAGGATCAACAGAGCACTCTGTTTCTTCATCAATTTGTTCTAAAGGAGGAATTGGAAAGATTAGTGAGGAGACCGGTGTAAAACAATTGGAGAAACAAGAGGCACTGACCCTGTTGTGGAAAGTAATGTACTGGTCCCTGGAGCACTTGATGTCTCCCCAATTTGTTTATACCTGAACCTTTCCACCTCAGCTTGCAACTCAACATTCCTCTGTTGCGTCTTGTTGTATTCTTCAATCAAAATGTTATACTTCTCCATTAGGCTTTTCTTTTTAGCCTCCTCCCTTTTATTGATCTTTTGGGCCAATTTGGCCACATTCACAGTCAAATTAGTGGCCTCAGTGGTTGAGGTCTTTGAAGCTCTCTTTATTATTAATCCTCCTCTGAAATTTGGATTAATATCTGTAACATTTGGTTTTCTTCCTTGAGAGGTCAGTGCAAAAATTTCCAAAGTTTCATATTCCTCACTAAAGGCAGAATCTTGCAATGTTGCCTTGACTTCTTCTTCAGAGTCTTGCAAAGGATGCTTGGACTTTAAAATAGCATTAAATGCTATAGCATTTGCAATGTCCCATTCAGGCAGAACCAACACACCGGCCTGACTCACTAGTCTTCTTCCCTCTTGAGGAGTGATGTTCTTAAATTCCTCCATCAATTTAGCTTTTACCTCCTCATCATTATCCTGGTCTGACCTGTCAGGCCTTAGTTCTCTTCTCTTCTTACATTTCTCTTGATATTCTTCAAATTTCATCCTCCATACCAATTGCAAGAATACATGAGTTTTTACATATGTATTGTCATCTAGAAACTCCTTACATGCTTCCATTCTTGCATCTTGTACACTTTTTCCTTTCATATCTAAATCAGATAGAACCAATTTAGCTGGCCTAAGAAAGGGGAAGGCATACCAACCTGCATGTCCTGATTAGTAACGATAATTTTATCCATCAGATCCTCCTGTGGTTGATCAATTCTTTGTCCTTTATAACTTGGCTCAGATGGTGGTGATGAGGGACTATTTTTTGGTGATGATTCTAAATCAATGATTTTAATTTCCCCAGGCACTTTGAATTTTGGACCTGGTTGTGAAGGAAACTTCATTATTTGCTTTCCTTTTCTATCCACTTCCTCTTCATCACTACTATCATCCTTTTTCCTCCTGTAAATAGGCCACCTTTTTGTAGGCTGGTATGTTGGCCTTGTTTCAATTGGCCTGGCACCTTGTTCCTGTACACCCAAACTCAGTTCTAAATTTATCTTTTTGGTCCTCAATGTGCCCATAATTTCCTTGAATTTCTACATTAGAAAGTCAATCTTCTTATGGTATGGATTGAACTCCAACAATGGATTATACTTCGGATCCATCTTCTACACAATATCTAATAGCTTATCATAAGCTATCCATTTCTCCTTGTTCAACTCCTGCCTATTTAGATCAAATTCATTTCTGATCAAATCCTCAAGAAAGTTGAACTCATGCACAAATTTTCCAGCCTTTACTCTTTGTCTGAAAAGGGAAAAGAAACCCTCAGGATCATGCTACCACTTTGGACCACACCTCAAATGGTAATCATCAAAGAATTTCTCAAAATGCACCCAGCCTCCTTTTGAAAAGGAAAAATCAAACACCACTGTATAATTAGGGGAAAATGTTCCCTTACCCCTCCCTGTGAGGTTGTCCTCATGGATACAACCTATTTTCCACATAACTTCTGCAAACCCCACTCTTGGTGGCACAATGTATGGCAGTATATGGGGGGTTCCTTGAAAACCGTATACTCTCAAAACAGTGTTGACTGGGTATGGGATAATGTCACCCCAGTTATGGAAAACTTTCAATTTTGGCTTCCTCCCTTTTGGCCTGAGGAAATCATGCAATTCCTCAGGGATCCTAGGTACATTCACCATCAGTCGAGCCCTTAATCTAGAAGCAAAGCAATGATCAAATTGCACATAACTGGTGCTTTCCTTATTGCAAGATAAATCTACAGCCCATAATTGTACTGACAATCTTTCTCCATCAACCGATTGCCTTAATTCCATCTTTTCCGAGAAAAAGTTAGCATTCTTGAACAAGAACATATGCATCAGCATGGAATACCAGAAGAATTGAGTGTTGGTATCATTTTTCTGCAACTTTGACAACCCTTCATGTATCCTCTTAGCCAAGAAAGAAGCAAAGTCATATGTCACAGAGAAGTTAGGGTGTTGTATTTGCATCCCCATGAACATGTATGCAATAGGCATCACCGCACCAGGACTGAAACCCAAAATCTAACACAATGAATAGAAAGTGGCCAAGAAATGATTTGCAAAATAGTTTAATCTGAAAGGTTCTTGGTCACTGGGGCTGATATGAAATCGTGAACCTCCTGCCCTAGCCAGATGAGGTGGAAGCAACTTAGCTCTAAAAAGAGACTTCAACTTTGCATATTCCTACTTTATTTCCTCAAGATTGATAGGAACCAAGTCTTCACTCAGTTCACTCAAGTCAAAAATCTGTTGGACCTGTTCTCTATTAACGCTCAACAGAACCTTTACATCATTAGCCCTGATTACCCATGTGACAAGGTCATATCTTGCAATCACTGCCCTAAGTAAGTCTATGTCAAGGAACATGTTTGGGACCACCAACTTTCCCAAATCATACATCCAGCCATTTGAAAATGGGTGAGGAAAATTCCTTTATCCATACCATAATCTGAACATTTCCAAGCCTGTGAGAGGAACCCTAGCATCGGCAATGTTAGAGCAATTATATACTAACCCTTCCCCAAGGATTTTCCCTCGCATTAGAACTAATCCCTTCTTCCTATCATTCATTGACCAGGGCAATTGATCCAGGAAATCATCGTACAATTTTCTTCTTAAATAGTCAACTTGGCCAGAATGTTGCTTTGGCAGTGCCATCTTGGACAAACTAGTGTCTTTTTACAATTTCACACTTCGAATAGCTAGGACTAACCAAAGATAGGAAATTACAGAACAAAACAATGCAATTTCTCACAACTATAATTAAACTATAGCCCTAACACGTTTATCAACAAGCTCAATGACAAGCACAACAAATCTTTTCCCAAATTCAAGTGCAGAATGACTGGGAAGCACAGAAATTAACTCACGGCTTTGTTTGCAGAAGTCCCAAATTTTGGCTGTAGAGATTCACAACTTCGCTTTTAGCTCTGAAACTGCTCCGCAAAATACTTGAATGCTTTGTGATACAAATAAAATAGGAGAAATGATTTTATCTCGATCAAATCATGCCAGCAAATGTCTCATCCGCCATTAAAGCTCACTCACACGCTGCACAAACGGCTCCAACCATATTTGATGTAGATTTAAATTTTAGCCGTCAATCCTTTAGTTAGATCAAATCATCGAACAACCCTCTTCAAAACAAGCTGACACAATCGCCAACGTGGCAATAAGGGGTGCACCATACCATACTTTGCCAAGGAAGTCCACATGGCAGTCACCCGCGATATCACAATCAATAAAGATCCTGCAACTTTGGATCACGCGATGGTGGGCAACCATAGATCTTGAGCATTCATGATCTTGTTCCTTCAACATAGTCACCAGCCTTATTATTAACCATCGAGCAGATTTTTCATCAAGATTATAACATATTCGTTGATTTAAAACATGTGCACCTCAGGAACACTTTAGGAACCCACCTTTTAATGTATTAAGGATGGATTAATTTACCATAGTATTTCCTTCATTCCTTCAGCTTCATCAGATGAGACACATGGCGCCCGCCCATGATATCGCGATCAATAAAAACCTTGCAACTTTCGATCACGCAATGGTGGGAAACCATTAAGATCTGATGATAATTGATCGACAGTCAACCAAACTTATCACCTTCGGCCTCACCAGATAGGACACATGGCGCCTGCCCATGATATCGTGATCAACCAAAGCGGTGTGGTGGGGTCATCGCGGGATGGCGGGGAGTGGATGAGATCAAACGATACTTGATCAACGGTCGCACGAACTTCATCCTTCTATAAAACAAAACATTAATTAAAAGGACAAGGGGACATCACTAGGCAGATGGTAAACAATGACATAAGTTGTTTTTAAATGATGAAACACGGGCCAACCAAGACTTAGGAAAATAAAACCCTGCAGAGGAAATAAAATATTAAAACAAAGGGACTCAGCCTAGATAGAACGATAGGACATAAGTCATTTTAAAACACCTCAAAAAGTAACATCGAAATAGATCCCAACCAAGGTGTAAAATAAACACAAGGGTTTTATATGAAAATAAAGCTAAAACCACCAACCAAGGAAAATTTTGACACCATGAAAGACCAGTAACACCAGGTAGGGTAGGAATGGAACATAAGGAGAAAAAATATAAAGTTCCATTAGAGGGGAGAGAGATAGAGGGAATGAGTGAGAGAGAGAGACCTGAGAGAGGGAGAGGAGGTAGGAGGGAGAGTCTTGAGAGAGAGAGAGGGAGGGAGTGGGAGAGTGATAGAGGGTAGAGGATTTAAGGATTTAAGGGTTAAGGGTAGAGGGCTAAGGGTAGAGTGGAGAGAATTAGGAGTGAGAGAGAGAGAAGGAGGGAGGGAGTACTGGGAGAGAGATAGAGGGTAGAGGGTGTTGGAATATTGTGCCTCAATCTCACAAGCCGAAACCTCTGAAAGAGCCAAGTCGATGTGACATCCTTATTATCTGGCCGACTAGCAGTTGTGCAACCTTGTGGAATGATCAGGTCATCGAGACCTTGTTATTGTCATGCCGACTGAAGCTATTGTTGTGACTTGTGGTGTTCGATGTAACCCTCTATCGAGTGGGTTGGTCTGGCCAACGGTTTGATTCCTAGCGGATGTTGAGGAGACTCATGGCGACTGATGTTATTGGGGAGACTCTTTGCCGAAAGGTTTGCTTTCGGTATGAAGTCTTAGCGATGTGAGATGTCTCGCTGACAGTGTTACACTTGGAGTCATCGGGGAGAGACTTGAACACTTGGTAAGAGCTCTTGGCGATGGGTGTTTGTCTCGCCGATGCTTTGGTTGTTGTCGGTATGACTCATGGAAAAAGGTGGTCTTGGGGTAACATGGAAACCTCGGTAAGAACTCTTGTCGACAGTTGGTTCTCTCGCCAATGGGTATGAACATCGGTGTGACCTCTTGGTGAAAGTGGTAAGTCTCACCGACGATAGGAAATTTTGGTGTAGCATGAAGGCTTCAGTATGATCTCTTGGCGAATAGCGATAGTCTCGCCAATGGGAATTTTGGTGTCTATGTGACCTTTTGAACATCGGTATGACCTCTCACCGAATAGCGATTGTCTTGGCAAATAACGCTACATGTGATGGATATCGGTATGATGTCTTGGCAACAAGGGGAAGTCTGAGCGACAGTTTGTGAACTCGGTATAACGTCTTGCCAATGGTGAGGACTCTTGGCGATAACTACAATCGGGTCTTGTGGCATCAGGGAGACACAGTTAGTGTCTCACTGACATGCGAACACAGGTTGAACATTGTTGACCGATTGGAAGACTATCCTACGTGGTGTGTCTTCGACCAATCAGAGAAGCCGAATGGGAACCATTGGAAGTTAGACTGTTGTGTCCGTTTTGTGAGGAAGTTCAACAGACTAGGGACGACATGGATATACTCAGAGATCGATGATGATGTTCAGTTGGACGATCAGTGGGATGAACAATTCAATGTGTGATCAATGTTTGTGAATTCAATTCTGAGAGCATTCTATCTTGAATGTTCTGTACAAGGTTGATCAAGGATTATGTTGTTGTAAATTGACATCAAAGAGTGGAGCCCATACTCTATATGTAATTTTATTACTGTAATACAAAGGGGTTTTTCTTGGTGTGTTGGGTTTTTCTCCTGTAATGGTTTTCCCACTTAAATTTGGTGTTCATCTGTGTATGCTATATTCTTTGTTTATGTTATTTCTTAGAAGTGTACCTTAATTGGACTGTAATTGAAAATTATAAAAGCACCTTTGCATTCTTCCCTGAGGTTTTGACGTTAGGAGATTTGTTTCCGCACCTTAGCTTTCCTTACAGAGGGTTTAAGGGTTTAGAGTTTAAGGGTTAAGGGTTTAAGGTTTGGGATTAAGGGGAGAGGGGAGAGAGATAGAGAGAGTGAGTGAGAGAGAGAGACCTGAGAGAGGGAGAGGGGGTAGGAGGGAGAGACTTGAGAGAGAGAGAGAGAGGGTAGAGGGTAGAGGGTAGAGTGTTTAAGGGTTTGGGGTTTAAGAGTTAAGGGTTTAGGGTTATGCGTAGAGGGAAAAAGAGAGAAAGAGTTAGTGAGAGAGAGGGAGAGTGGGGAGAGATAGAGAATGCGTAGAGGGGTTAAGGTTGGGGTAGGGTTTAAGGGTTAGGGTTTAGGGTTTAGGGTTGAGGGGAGA
The DNA here is from genome assembly GCA_007258455.2 of Sequoia sempervirens. Classification (NCBI taxonomy): domain Eukaryota; kingdom Viridiplantae; phylum Streptophyta; class Pinopsida; order Cupressales; family Cupressaceae; genus Sequoia; species Sequoia sempervirens. The sequence continues at coordinate 487,188,802 of VDFB02047230.1, read as the reverse complement.
GAGATAGAGGTGGCCAGTGAGAGAGACCTAAGAGGAGGAGAGGGGTAGGATATTGTAGATAATTGAGAGAGGAGGAGTGGGAGAGAGATAGAGGGAGGGAGGGTTAAGGGCAGAGGTGGGAGATGGTTTAAGGTTTAGGGTTTAGGGTGGAGGGAGAGATGGGGGAGTGAGTGGGTGAGAGAAAGACCTAAGAGAGGGAGAAGGAGTAGGAGGGTGAGACTTGAGATAGAGTGAGTGAGTGAGTGAGAGAGAGAGAGAGACCTGAAAGAGGGAGTGGTGCTAGGAGGGAGAGACTTGCGAGAGAGATAGAGATAAAAGAAGGGAAGGGATGGTTAGGGTTTAGGGTTTTAGAGGTTTTAGGGTTAATGGGAGAGAGAATCGAGGGGAGTGAGTGAGTGAGAGAGAGACCCTAAGAGAGGAGAGGGGGTGGGATATTGAGAAGATACTTGAGGGAGTGGGAGAGATAGGGGAGGGAGGGTTAGGGTGAGAGGGTAGATGGTTTAAGGGTTTAGGGTTGGGGTGGAGGAGAGAGATGGGGAGTGAGTGGTGAGAGAAAGACCTAAGAGGAGGAAGGGGTGGGAGGGTGGGGCTGAGATAGAGTGAGTGAGTGGTGGGTGAGTGGAGTGAGAGAGAGACTTTGAGGAGAGGGAGTGGTGCTAGGAGGGAGGGCAGGAGAGGAGAGATAAAGGAAGGGAGGGGTGGGGGTAGAGGGGTGGGGTTTAAGGGTTTTAGGGTTTAGGGTTTTAGGGTTTAGGGTTTAGGGTTAAGAGGAGAGAGATAGAGGGGGTGAGTGAGTGAGAGAGAGACCTAAGAGAGGGAGATGGGGTAGGATATTGAAGATACTTGAGAGAGAGAGAGAGGGAGGGAGTGGGAGAGAGATATAGGGAGGGAGAGTTAAGGGTAGAGGGTATATGTTTTAAGGGTTTAGGTTTAAGGGTGGAGGGGGAGAGATAGAGGGAGTGAGTGAGTGAGTGAGGTAAAGACCTGAGAGAGGGAGAAGGGGTAGAAGGGAGAGACTTAAGATTGAGTGAGTGAGTGAGTGAGAGAGAGACTTGAGAGAGAGAGAGAGATAAAGGAGAGGGAAAGTTAAGGGTTGAGGAGACACCTAAGAGAGGGAGAGGGGGTAGGATGGAGAGAATTGAGAGATAGAGGGAGGGGAGGTTAAGGGTAGAGGGTAGATGGTTTAAGGGTTTAAGGTTTAAGGGTTAAGGATTTAGGGTTTCGGGTTAAGGGTAGAGGGAAGTGTTGGTTTTGTTTTACAATGTAACCAGGTTGGTCTTCTAATCTACCTATGGAATTTCCAATCCCAATCAAGGGCAGCTCAAAGGACCTGGACCAATTGACAAGGACTTTAAAAAAGCCTCCTACACTTTGGGCTCTACAAGACTCGGGAGGGTGATCCCTTAATGTGTTTACAACCTTTGCACCAATATCATAAATAGCATTAACAATAACAGATAATCTCATTTAACAGCTCAACATAATAGGATAATATCGAATAGAATTGGCTATTCATCGACATTATCAGCTATTTGGAGCATGAGATAACTACAACACAATCCCAAGATAAAATAGGTCATTGATTTGCAATTTTTAGCAAGCTCTAGGTAAAGACGAACACATACTGAATCATACAACTTATATCAATGCCATATATCCATTGTGGGAATCAAATTCATAAGTATTCAAGGGTTTATGATAGATTTAACACATAACATATACGATCCATGATAACATTGCATTGCAATCTCATCAATATGTATTCTAACCCAATACTACTTATCAAATCCTTATACAGAACATATCCGCCTATAATCCCATTTAAGCATTTTAATTAATTGCCCTTGTCAAAAAATGATAGGAAGAAGGGATTGGTTTTGATGCGAGGAAACACCCTATGGGAGGGATTAGTGTATAATTGTTCCAACATAGCCTGATGGAACACTGGATCTTTGCTCATGCTTGGGAAACCTTTCACCAAAAGATGCCATGAATGCACCTTACCCAAAGTATGCTTTAGGACCTCCATGCATATAAACACAAGGATTGTCATTTATCATCTTGCAGCAGTGGTACCTAAGATGATGGTACTACCCCTCCCTTGGACATTTCTCTCTTCTTACAATTGGATACATCAGTCCTCCTTTTGATTTTTTCAAAAAGATATGAAATGATTTCTAAGCAATGCCTTATTGGGTCAATGAGATCACCCAAATTCTAGGACTTGTCAAATGAAGGTATATTATTGACACCTATCCCTTTGCTATTCACTTGTTAGGATTTAGTAATGACTATCCAAAGAGAAAATGAGATAGTGGCAACAACCATTTATATTATTTATCTCACTGCAATCCATTTCATGGCCATAGTCATGTTGTCACCCAGTGTAGATTTATTTTTTCAAATTCATAGATAACATGAGGACAAACCTGTAGCCTTTAATGGTACTGCTCTTATTCATGACTATGCTCTGTTCCCTTGAAGCACCATGATTTATGATGGTTTTTATGTTGAATATCTTCATTAAAACACCCTTGTCCAAGTATATGCCTTCACTATTATAGCCTATTGCTGGAAGGAATGATCAATGGTATGAAAAGGTAAAAATACAATTGTGCTTTGCTTCCTTCACTACTTGTTGCTGATTGTTGATTGTTGATTGTTGTTCATATGCACTTGTACCATTGTAATTCTTGATGTCCTACATGAACTTGCATGGTTTTCTTGTAGCATAACCTCATATTTGTTGTTCATATACACTTGTACTATGGCCTTGGCTTCCAAAATGAGACCTCTCCTGAATCATAATTGCTTAATTGTCATTTGTAACTTTTTGTTTCTTGTATGCAATCATGATCCATGTTGGATCAATCATGATGACCAAAACCCCTACATGAAAGGTTATGAGCATAGAAATTGTATCTCGATCACATGATATGAGGGTTCCATTTCTATCATAAACCTCTTGTAATGACATGTTTTCAATAGGCATACTATTTGTGTCAACTAGAGTTGATGTTTCTTGAATGTCTTTTCCTTTTATGCCTTTCCTTAAAACATCATGCATTGAATGTTATCTGGCAACTTGTTCGCCTAATGTTTGATTGTGAAGGCCTTGAATAGAGCCTTGTGCAACTTTAGATTTATTTTTTGTTGTTGTCCATCATGAGACCATTGTAGCATGCATTGTTGGTTGTCCTTATCAATGACAATGACCTTTACCTATTGCATTCACTTTCACTAGTACACCCATGAATGAATAATATCAATCCCCTTTGCCTCTTGTAGCTCTTGCAAAGGTGTTGTCCTTGTACTTGTATCAGACCTTGATTCAACCATTGCTTTTCTTTTGTTATGTGTAATAAATACACATAGTCTCCTCATTTTATCTTTATTGGACAGCCACCTATCACATATGTGGGTGACCTAACAACTCACCTTCCTATGTGATGTGTGACTGTACAATAGGGTTATGGTGAGAGGGGCTTGACAACAACTTGAAATGCTTCCTCATTGTTTAAAAGATGCATAATTGAACTTGATGCATCTATGAAGTCACTTCCTTTATAAACAGATCATGGATCTTCTTAAGAAGATTGAAGGACATATCAACACAGTATGTTGCATCTTTGGAATCTGTCCTTTCTTGTCTTATCTTATGTTCCTTTCTTGTCTTGTCTTATCTTACTAGTCTTTTATGGTATTGGGAAAATCCTAAGGTTGGGGTTTTGTCTTTGAATGAATCCCTCTATCTCTCTCCCCTCTACCCATTACCCTAAACCCTAGACCCTTAACCCTTAAACCCTCTCTCTCTCTCTCTCTCTCTCTCTCTCTCTCTCTCTCTCTCTCTCTCTCTCTCTCTCTCTCAAGTCTCTCCCTCCTACCCCTCTCTCCCTCTCTTAGGTCTTTATCTATCCTCACTCCCTCTGTGTGTCTCCCTCTGCCCTTAAACCCCAAACCTAAACCCTTAACGTGAAGCCAAACCATTAACCCTTAAACTCTAGGCCATGGAAATCCTCTACCCTCTCGTTTAACCCTCTACCCCTTATATCTCTCCCACTCCCACCCTCTTTCCCTCTTTCTATCAAGTCTCACCCTCCTACCCCCTCTCCCTATCTTAGGTCTCTCTCTCTCTCAGTCACTCTTATTTCCCTCCCCTCTACCCTTAATCCTCTACCTTCTACCCTCTACCCTTAACCCTCTACTCTCTATCTCTCTCCCACTCCCTCCCTCTCTCTCTCACTGAATCCCTCTATCTCTCTCCCCTCTACCATAACCCTAAACCCTTAAACCCTCTACCCTCTACCCTAACCCTATCTCCCTCTATCTCTCTCCCACTCCCTCCCTCTCTCTCTATCAAGTCTCTCCCTCGTAGCACCACTCCCTCTCTCAGGTCACTCTCTCTCTCTCACTCACTCAGTCACTCTATCTCAAGTCTAAAATTTTGAGGAATTTTCTCTCTACCACTTGACCTGGGTCTCCATTTTGAAACCCTTGTCCCCATGAATTAGTAGGGTTTATTCCCTAGAGCATGCAAATGTTATAATTTTAGGTTGACCTGCTTGGTCAATCATCGACCCCTTAAGTCACCTCTTGAGCCATTCGGCATGTCAGTTCACCGGCCCCATTAGCCCGAAGAACTAGTCATCATTTTCCCACCACATTATGACTTCTCCTAAAGTTGGGTTTTAATTTTAATCCGGTGACGTAAGCCTAAGCCATTAACCCTAGTGGTCATGTCGTTGACGGCTTAGCCAAAGCCTTTCATTAAATATTAATCGTGCAATGTGTAGGTTTTTCATATTTGAAGATATGGGAGAAGATCTCGATCGTACCCCGCCAGCTCACAGACATAACGTGTCGGCCTGTTATTCGGCGCAAGGTCACCAAAAGGAAAATGTGTGTCCTATATGGAATGTGGGGCCCAATTTCCACTATTGAGCTCATAACCCGTGGTTTTAGATCGACAACCAAGATCAAAATCTAATGTAAATCTCTGTCGTTCCCTGCTAGCTCACAGGAGGAAGATGAAGGTTGGTTAAAAGCCACAAGGTCAATGAGATTGCGATGCGTAGCTCCAGCCATTCAGTTTGCAAAGTGCATAGGACCTGCTGACATGGTAGTTAGTTTTCGAGATGTATTAATGTTATTGGTCATGAGGAAGGTCAATGATGCTTCGTTGGATGTCAAACTGAGTTAGCCCGAGATAAACTGTTTGATCTGCCAACTCTTCAAGAGATCAACGGGCAGTATTCAAAGTTGGAAAATGGCACATGGTGGTCATTTTATCGTACAACTGGTGAAGCATTAATGAATTATTCCTTGCTTGTGTAGTCATGTCGATCTCAATCTGTGTGAATATGTTGTTGTTGGCAATCATGAAGGGTGATCTGCGGATTCTCATGAAGCTCAAGTTAAACGGTGATAGTACATACGCCACCAAATTGTCATGTTTGCACATGCATTTTTACTAAGCATTGATGAAGGTTTCCATTACCTCGCACAATAAATACAAGAGGAATTAACCTCTAATTGTGTCATTCTTGTAGCAGTTAGAGCACTTTCTGGGTTGAGTCTAATCAAGTTTGAGTGCTTGTCTGACAAGAGAAAATGAGTAAGTCAGTAAGGAGGTCTGTTCATTTAAGCTAACAAAAGCTCGATCATGCTATTCAGGAAGGTGCTTTGGTTGACAAGCCTAGGCTTGTGCCCACTAGATGTAGTAGAAGGTTGCAATTGTAGGACGTTGCTGCTCAACTGGTCGATGACAAAGGCAAGCAGTCGGTGTGCTCTATTACTAGTGTCGGTAGGAAAATAAGGCATGGGCATGGCTCCTTTCGATGCCAACACTCGCCCATTGACCTTACAAGCAACACTTCTGATGGTGTAACCGAGACTGACTCTAACTACTGTCGGTATTTAGCTTGCTTCAATATCAGTTTTCCCTCTGATGAGGAAGTGATATATGTGGTGCCATTGGCAGTTAAAACCCCAAGTGGACGGACTAGAACCGTATTGGGCAAGGACAAGAAAGAAGAGGAGGCTGAGGTTTCCTCTCCTCCTCTAGCAACAACTAGAAGTGGGCATGTATATCGGGGTTTGAGTGTTGGTAAGGCCAGGGTGGCGGGTAAATAAGAAGTTGTTGTGTGGGATGTAAAATTTTGTGTTGATGATGTTGTTGTTGGTGGTGGTGTTGGTTCTACGTGTGTGGCACATTTTGATGTCGATTGTGTGCCTTCGTGGAAATTTGGTTGCCTGGTTTTTTTGTGTGGATAGTGACAAAGGGGATTTTGATGACAATTTGCATTCCCTTTTTTGATGGTAGTTATAACTTTAGCTTTCCCCAGTTGCACTATGTTTTGCAGATTCAACGTGTGGGAAGTTTTGAAATGAAAGTCAAATGCAATGGAGATTTTGTTCAAATGAAATTTTTTGGTGAAATTACATTTGAGCCCGAAGCTTATTGCTCTCTTGCCATATAAAAGGGAATTCAAGGCTCATTTGTAGGGAGAGAACTAATGAAAGCTCTAGCTAGGTTTTGAGTTGAATATATGGGTAGAAAGATAGGAATAGAATAGATAGCCTATTTTGAGTTTTGGATGAATATATGCAAATTATCTTAAATTGTATGCAGATATGACTTATAAGCATGAATAAACATATAATTCTAATATATTTTCTCTCCTTATGTGGATTTGAGTGAATTTTGAATGAAATGTTAATGATGTTGTCATTCTTCTTTTGATAATTTGTTCAATTGTGTGTCTATGTTTTTACTTTAATTCAAGAAAATCAATTAAATGCTTAAATGGAGTCATAATTTTACACTTATTTACAAAGGATTTTATAAGTAGTAATATATCAGAGAATTGAGCTCCATAATGCAAGGTATTATATGATTAGTCCATTCTATTAAATTCTTGGGTCATTTCTGCTAACGGTAAATGGGTAACTAAATATTTAACTGAGGAAGAATAAAAGAATAATATGTAAATGGGTCACTCACTCACTCCCTCTATCTCTCT
>VDFB02047230.1:487170535-487181680 GCA_007258455.2 Sequoia sempervirens | reverse complement strand
AAGTCACAACAATAGCTTCAGTCGGCATGACAATAACAAGGTCTTGATGACCTGATCATTCCACAAGGTTGCACAACTGCTAGTCGGCCAGATAATAAGGATGTCACATTGACTTGGCTCTTTCAGAGGTTTCGGCTTGTGAGATTGAGGCTGTGTCCAACACCCTCACCCCTCTATCTCCTCTCCCGGTACTCCCCTCCCTCCTTCTCTCACTCACTCACTCCTAATTCTCTCCACTCTACCCTTAGCCCTTTACCCTTAACCCTTAAATCCTTAAACCCTTAAACCCTCTATCCTCTATCTCTCTCCCACTCCATCCTTCCCTCTCTCACAAGACTCTCCCTCCTCCCTCTCCCTCTCTCGGGTCTCTCTCTCTCACTCCTCCCTCTATCTCTCTCCCCTCTGATGGAACTTTATATTTTTGCTCCTTATGTTCCATTCCTACCCTACCTGGTGTTACTGGTCTTTCATGGTGTCAAAATTTTCCTTGGTTGGTGGTTTTAGCTTTATTTTCATATAAAACCCTTATGTTTATTTTACACCTTGGTTGGGATCTATTTCAATGTTCCTTTTTGAGGTGTTTTAAAATGACTTATGTCCTATCGTTCTGTCTAGGCTGAGTCCCTTTGTTTTAATATTTTATTTCCTCTGCAGGGTTTTATTTTCCTAAGTCTTGGTTGGCCCGTGTTTCATCATTTAAAAAAAACTTATGTCGTTGTTTACCATCTGCCTAATGATGTCCCCTTGTCCTTTTAATTAATGTTTTGTTTTATAGAAGGATGAAGTTTGCACGACCATTGATCAAGTATCGTTTGATCTCAGCCGCTCCCCGCCATCCCGCGATGACCCCACCACACCGCTTTGGTTGATCATGATATCATGGGCGGGCACCATGTGTCCTATCTAGTGAGGCCGAAGGTGATAAGTTTGGTTGACTGTCGATCAATTATCATCAGATCTTAATGGTTGCCCACCACTGCGTGATTGAAAGTTGCAAGGTTTTTATTGATCGAGATATCACGGGCGGGCGCCATGTGTCTCATCTGATGAAGCTGAAGGAATGAAGGAAATACTATGGTAAATTAATCCATCCTTAATACATTAAAAGGTGGGTTACTAAAGTGTTCTTGAGGTGCACATGTTTTAAATCAATGGATATGTTGTAATCTTGATGAAAAATCTGCTCGATGGTTAATAATAAGGCTGGCGACTGTGTTGAAGGAACAATATCATGAATGCTCAAGATCTATGGTTGCCCACCATCGCGTGATCCAAAGTTGTAGGATCTTTACTGATTGCGATATCGCGGGTGACTGCCATGTGGACTTCCTTGGAAAAGTATGGTATGGTGCACCCCTTATTGCCACGTTGGCGATTGTGTCAACTTGTTTTGAAGAGGGTTGTTCGATGATATGATCTAACTGAAGGATTGACGGCTAAAATTTAAATCTACATCAAATATGGTTGGAGCCATTCATGCAGTGTGTGAGTGAGCTTTAATGGCAGATGAGACATTTGCTGGCATGATTTGATCGAGATAAAATAATTTCTCCTATTTTATTTGTATCACAAAGCATTCAAGTATTTTGCGGAGTAGTTTCAGAGCTGAAAGCGATTGTGAATCTCTGCAGCCAAAATTTGGGACTTCTGTAAACAAAGCCGTGAGTTAATTTCTGTGCTTCCCAGTCATTCTGCACTTGAATTTGGGAAAATATTTGTTGTGCTTGTCATTGAGCTTGTTGATAAACGTGTTAGGGCTATAGTTTAATTATAGTTGTGAGAAATTGCATTGTTTTGTTCTGTAATTTCCTATCTTTGGTTAGTTCTAGCTATTCGAAGTGTGAAATTGTAAAAAGACACTAGTTTGTCCAAGATGGCACTGCCAAAGCGACATTCTGGCCAAGTTGACTATTTAAGAAGAAACTTGTACGATGATTTCCTGGATCAATTGCCCTGGTCAATGAATGATAGGAAGAAGGGATTAGTTCTAATGCGAGGGAAAATCCTCGGGGAAGGGTTAGTATATAATTGCTCTAACATTTCCAATGCTAGGGTTCCTCTCACAGGCTTGGAAATGTTCAGATTATGGTATGGATAAAGGAATTTTCCTCACCCCTTTTCAAATGGCTGGATGTATGATTTGGGAAAGCTGGTGGTCCCAAACATGTTCCTTGACATAGACTTACTTAGGGCAGTGATTGCAAGATATGACCTTGTCACACGGGTAATCAGGGCTAATGATGGAAAGGTTCTGTTGAGCCTTAATAGAGAACCGGTCCAACAGATTTTTGACTTGAGTGAACCGAGTGAAGACTTGGTTCCTATCAATCTTGAGGAAATAAAGCAGGAATATGCAAAGTTGAAGTCTCTTTTTAGAGCTAAGTTGCTTCCACCTCATCTGGCTAGGGCAGGAGGTTCACGATTTCATATCAGCCCCAGTGACCAAGAACCTTTCAGATTAAACTATTTTGCAAATCATTTCTTGGCCACTTTCTATTCATTGTGTTAGATTTTGGGTTTCAGTCCTGGTGCGGTGATGCCTATTGCATACATGTTCATAACACCCTAACTTCTCTGTGACATATGACTTTGCTTCTTTCTTGGCTAAGAGGATACATGAAGGGTTGTCAAAGTTGCAGAAAAATGATAACAACACTCAATTCTTCTGGTATTCTATGCTGATGCATATGTTCTTGTTCAAGAATGCTGAATTTTTCTCTGAAAAGATGGAATTAAGGCAATCAGTTGATGGAGAAAGATTGTCAGTACAATTATGGGCTGTAGATTTATCTTGCAATAAGGAAAGCACCAGTTATGTGCAATTTGATAATTGCTTTGCTTCTAGATTGAGGGCTCGACTGATGGTGAATGTACCTAGGATCACTGAGGAATTGCATGATTTCCTCAGGCCAAAAGGGAGGAAGCCAAAATTGAAAGTTTTCCATAACTGGGGTGACATTATCCCATACCCAGTCAACACTGTTTTGAGAGTATATGGTTTTCAAGGAACCCCCCATATACTACCATACATTGTGCCACCAAGAGTGGGGTTTGCAGAAGTTATGTGGAAAATAGGTTGTATCCATGAGGACAACCTCACAGGGAGGGGTAAGGGAACATTTTCCCCTAATTATACAGTGGTGTTTGATTTTTCCTTTTCAAAAGGAGGCTGGGTGCATTTTGAGAAATTCTTTGATGATTACCATTTGAGGTGTGGTCCAAAGTGGTAGCATGATCCTGAGGGTTTCTTTTCCCTTTTCAGACAAAGAGTAAAGGCTGGAAAATTTGTGCATGAGTTCAACTTTCTTGAGGATTTGATCATAAATGAATTTGATCTAAATAGGCAGGAGTTGAACAAGGAGAAATGGATAGCTTATGATAAGCTATTAGATATTGTGTAGAAGATGGATCCGAAGTATAATCCATTGTTGGAGTTCAATCCATACCATAAGAAGATTGACTTTCTAATGTAGAATTTCAAGGAAATTATGGGCACATTGAGGACCAAGAAGATAAATTTATAACTGAGTTTGGGTGTACAGGAACAAGGTGCCAAGCCAATTGAAACAAGGCCAACATACCAGCCTACAAAAAGGTGGCCTATTTATAGGAGGAAAAAGGATGATAGCAGTGATGAAGAGGAAGTGGATAGAAAAGGAAAGCAAATAATGAAGTTTCCTTCAAAACCAGGTCCAAAATTCAAAGTGCCTGGGGAAATTAAAATCATTGATTTAGAATCATCACCAAAAAATAGTCCCTCATCACCACCATCCAAGCCAAGTTATAAAAAACAAAGAATTGATCAACCACAGGAGGATCTGATGGATGAAATTATCGTTACTAATCAGGACATGCAGGTTGGTATGCCTTCCCCTCTTAGGCCAGCTAAATTGGTTCTATCTGATTTAGATATGAAAGGAAAAAGTGTACAAGATGCAAGAATGGAAGCATGTAAGGAGTTTCTAGATGACAATACATATGTAAAAACTCCTGTATTCTTGCAATTGGTATGGAGGATGAAATTTGAAGAATATCAAGAGAAATGTAAGAAGAGAAGAGAACTAAGGCCTGACAGGTCAGACTAGGATAATGATGAGGAGGTAAAAGCTAAATTAATGAGGAATTTACATCACCTTAAAGAGGAAGAAGACTAGCGAAGTCAGATCTGCAAGCGATTTCACCGAATGGGACAGATATAGCATTTCATGCTATTTTTAGTAAAGTCCGCTATTGCAAGACTAAGAAGAAGTCAAGGCAATTGCAAGATTCTAACTTTTAGTGAGGACACAAAACTTTGAAATTTTGCACTAACTTCAAGGAAGAAAAGCCAATGTCATGATAATCCAAATTTGAGGATTAATAATAAAAGAGAGCTTCAGATTCAACCATCGAGGGCCACTAATCTGATTCTGTGACTGTGGCCAAATTGGCCCAAAAGATCACAAAAAGGAGGAGGTCAAAAGAATTAGCCTAGCTGAGAAGCATAACCTTTGATTGAGGAATACAACAAGATGCAAATGAGGAATGTTGAGCTGCGTAATAAGGTGGAAAGGTTTAGGTATAAAAAATTGGGGACTGGCGTCTGTGGACCGCATATTACCTTCAATAACAGTAGTCGGCTCCTCGCTTCTCCAATTGTTTCATAATAATTGTATCTTCCGGGCCAATCTTTTCTCACCCCTCCTTTAGAACAATTGATGAAGAACAGTGCTCTCGGCTGATTCCCATGTTAGCTAACTCTTGCAAAGAATTGATGAATTGCAGACATCATTGAAGGTAAGTGAGGAGGGATCTCTTTCAAAGCAAAAGGAGATTGTTACTACTATCTTGAGGCATTTAAATGAAAAGGTTGATAGTAAATTGCTATCTATACATTCTTTATATTCTTTGTTGTTAGATGCAATAAAGAATATTGATATGGATCAGGAAGTAGTGATACCATTGATTGAAAATTGGATCCCTAGGTCTAGTGATTTGGATGTCATGTATAAGGCTTCAAGGTTTGATACAAATAATAGACCCCAATCATTAAAGCCTACTCAAGTGTTGGTTAAATCATTGCAAGGTTTTCAGACCCTACTAGATGATTTGAGTACGAAGATCATGGAATTGGTGAAGAATTTTAATGATTGGGGTAACACATTGTTACCAAATATAATTGATGAGCAGGGGAAAATCGGGTCACTCCAGTAGTGGTAGGATCAAGCAAGTGAAGTCATCAATGATCAAATTAAATTAATTTGTGATGACTCAGATTATGACTTGTTGGTGAGCTGTATGGATAAAATCATTAGTACCTGCTCATTTTTGGAAGCTTTTGAAAGAGATGCAAATCAGGTAGCGGTAAAATACTCAACTTATAATGCCAAGGTGAATGAGGTGATTAGTTTTGACTGGCCGACTGATGAAGAATACCAGAAATGGGTAACTAAATATTTGACTGAGGAAGAGTAAAAGGAATGGATTACTAACAGGTGGTAAATCGGATGCTGCGGTTACAACGGTTTCAAGTTTTGCTTTGATGGAATTCTCGGAGTGGGTTTCTTGTAGTTTTTTGTTATTGCATCAAATTTTCTCAGCTAACATGATGAAAAAGAATATTCTCCAAGGTGATGGTTGTAACAATTTTTGGAATATCACCAGGTTTGCCAACTGGCTGGTGACATGTGTACTTTTTGGCTCGATGCTTGTTTTCTCCTTCATTTTCTATAAGAAGGATTTCAAGGCCAGAAGTACGATTTAGCAAGTTAGATAATTTTTGGTCGAGTCTAGGTGAAGTTGCAGAGCAAATTGTAAATTCCAATGGTTTTAGAGAGAAATACAATTTAGGTTCTGAGTTATTCTATAATCGTTTTGAATTCATGGGGATTTAATGTTGTATAACAGTACTAGCATTTGAGTTGAAATGATAAATTCAAACTCATGTCTCTCCACTGCACATGCATATCCAAATTTTGAATAAGATGACTAAGGGTTGTTTCATTCATCTCACTGTTGTGGTGTGTATAATCCTTATTTTAGCTTTAATTCAAGGAATTAATTAAAATGCTTGAATGGGATTATAGGCATACTGATGAAATTGTAATGCAATATTGTCAGAGATCTTATATGTTATGTATTAAATCTGTCATAAACATTTAGATGCTTATGAATTTGACTCCTACAATGGATATATGGTATTGATCTAAGTTGTACTTATTTATGTAGTTCAATAATTGTTTGTCTTTTCCTAGAGCTTGCTACAAATTGCAAATTAATGACTATATTTTACTATGGATTTTGTTGTAGTTATCTCATGCTCCACATAGTTGATATTATCGGTGAACAACCAATTTTATTCGATATTATCCTATTGTGTTGAGCTATTCAATGGGATTATCTGTTGTGTTAATGTTGTTTATGATATTGGTGCAGAGGTTGTAAACACATTAAGGGATCACCCTCCCGGGTCTTGCAGAGCCCAAAGTGTAGGAGGATTTTAAAGTCCTCACTGCTTGGTCTAGTCCTTTGAGCTGCCCCTCGATTGGAATTGGCAATCCCATAGGTAGATTAGAAGCCATCAACCTGGTTACGTAAAAACAAACCAACACCCTCTACCTTTAACCCTAAACCTAAACCATTAACCCTTAAACTCTAAACCCTTAAACCCTCTACCCTCTATCTCTCTCCCACTCCCTCCCTCTCTCTCTCAAGTCTCACCCTCCTACCCCCTCTCCCTCTCTCAAGTCTCTCTCTCTCACTCACTCACTCTTATCTCCCTCCCCTCTACCCTCTACCTCTCTCCCATTCCCTTCGTCTCTCTCTCACTGAATCCCTCTATCTCGCTCCCCTCTACCCGTTGGTTGTTTTTACTGTAACCAGGTTGGTCTTCTAATTTTCCTATGGAATTTCCAATTCCAATCAAGGGCAGCTCGAAGGACCTGGACAAATTGACGAGGATTTTAAAGACCTCCTACACTTTGGGCTCTGCAAGACTTGGGAGGGTGATCACTTAATGTGTTTACAATCTCTGCACCATTATCGTAAACAACATTAACAACAACAAATAATATCATTTAATAGCTCAACATAATAGCATAATACTGAATAGAATTCGCTGTTTATCAATAATATCAACTATTTGGAGCATGAAATAACTACAACACATTCCACAGTGTAAAATAGTAATTGATTTGCAATTTGTAGCAAGTGCTAGGTAAAGACAAACAAAATACTGAACCATACAAATTAGTACAACTTACATCAATGCGATATATCCATTGAGGGAGTCAAATCCATAAACATCTAAGGGTTTATGACAGATTTAACACATAACATATAAGATCCTTAAGAACATTGCTTTACAATTTTATCAACATGTATTCTAACCTAATACTACTTATCAAATCCTTATACAAAACATATCCACCGAAAATCCCCATTTAAGATGTTTTGAATGCTTTGTGATACCAAAAGTAGAAGAATAGTTGCTTTATTTTGATCAAACCATGGCAGTAGATGTCATGGCCACCATTAAAGCTTACTCGTGCACTGCACGAATGACTCTAATCACATTTGACGCAAATTCAAATATTAGCCGTCGATCCTTCACCTTGGTGAGATCATCAGACGACTACCTTCAAAGAAATCTGACATAGTCTCCATCGTGGCAATACGGGGCCCACCATACTACTCGTTGCCAAGGAGATCCACGTGGTGCCCACCCGTGATATTGCAATCAATAAAGACCTCAAAAATTTTGATCACGCGATGGCGGGCAACCGTGGATCTCAACCATCAGCAATCCTGTTCTTTCAACATAGTTGCCAGCCTTGTTATTAACCATCAAGCACCTTTCTACCGAGATTATAACATCTCCGTTGATTTAAAACATGTGCATCTTATAACTGCTTTAGTAACCCGCGACATAATGTATTAAAGACGCATCAAAGTATTTATCATTCCTTCGGCTTCACCGAATGAGACATGTGGCACTCTCTCATGATATCACGATCAACAAAGATAGTGTGGTGGGGTCATCGCGGGATGGCAGGGAATGGCTGATATCACACGACGATTGATCTATGACCATGCGAACTTGTCCCTCTGCAAAATAAAAACATTTATTATGGGAGAGGGCCCAGTAGTCATGCGGGGTGCAAAATAAAAACATTTATTAGGGGAGAGGGCACACTCAATCATGATGATAATACCCAGTCTTATGACATATTTATACTATATATTGTAAATAAATAGTCAAAATGTAAATAAAGAAAAAATGAAATGTTGATAAAAAATGGACCCATACTTGAACACATGAGAACCTTTAAATGTTATATGAAAAAAACATAAATACATTCATGAAGAAGTGAAATACGTATTTTTTTGTTTCAAATAAAATATCACAACTCTCCACTATAAGTATATAATTTAAAAAATAAAATGTTCATTTAATAAAATAAGACACTCATTTAAACAAGTATTGTTATCATAGTGAAAAAATATTATTCTTATGTGTACAACAATTGGGGTAGCAATGTACAAGCATTGGATAATTTTATATTAATAGTTTTTCCTATCAGAAATATAAAAGGTGAGCACAATAAATAACATGTATTTTTCCATTAAATGTGAAGGATTTTCAAAAAGTTTTAGTGTTCAACTATTGGTCCATTTTTGTTCAATATAAGTTGTATTTTAAACAAGTGACGCGAGCATCGAGTTCCTGCCGAGAGGTAAAAGGCATGTAGCTAGGAGTTAGGAAAAGTTTAGAGATAGCAAGTAGGAATATAAATGTATTTAAATTTTGTAGGATGCATGGGGAGCGTGTTCCATAGGGACATGTGAAATGGCTCATATTAGAATATGTAAGTGCTAATAGGAACAGTAGTGTTAGGTGAAAGATTGATAGGGGTAGCTCATTTGAGTATAAACTTTTGTAAGATTAATGAATTTTTTTTTTTAATGTAGTGTGAAAATTAGTATTATATAAAGCTATTGATTTTATTATAAAAAAGATTTAAATGTTGTGTATGTAATATGATAAGATATTTTCGTGTAAAGAACAATGTAAATATATTATAGTAAGTTGTTAGATGAGTGACTAGGAAGCTATTGATTTTATTATAAATAAGATTTTAATATTGTTTATGTAATATGAATAAAAATTTGTGTTTATATAATAAACAATAAGTAATTTGCAAAATTATAATAAAGAATTTGACTACCTAAGATTAAATTTGTGTATATATAACATAAAATGTAATAGTATAACTTATGAAAATGTGATAAGTGTAAAAAATTTTACAATAAATTCTTAGATGAAACTGTACAAATGTGTTGATTTTATTATAAATTAGATTTGAATGTTGTTAATGAATTACAAATGAATATTTTTTTGTGTATATATTGTTAAAAAAAATTAATTAGAAAAGACATCAAGAATTTTATTAGGTAAGATAAAATGCATGTAGAATAAAATAATCAACATTTTTGTAGCACTTTGCGTATAAACATTAAATTATTATAATAATCTATAGTAAAATATTCTTATAATGTTTGTAACAATGCTTGATGCATAAAGTGCACATGGAGGCATGTAGACATTTAGCGATGTGCACAGAATGCACAGAAAAGTGAAAAGCATCGTCGACACCAGAGGAAGCTTGAAAGCGTGATGAAGCTGAAATTGCATTTGTAGTATTAAATGAAAAAAAACAAGATAAATAAACTAGTTAGTATGAATGTATATATGAAAGGAAAGCATTAAAATATGGATCCATGTAAAGACATATGCATGCACGAATGTGCACATTTGGTCCATTTAACTTGGTATGTTAAGAAGAATCTATATATGCCTGTGTCCATAAAGCTAGAAATGTTAGAAACAAGTTACAACTTAAACAAGAAGTAGAAAAACATTATTAATTGAAAGAAACTAGCAATACATTAGTGTTTGTGGAACAAGTGTATAAAGTATATCTAATGATGCATTTGGATGCATGGATACATGTTAATATTTGTGAAATCTGAATATACATTGCTTTTAGGAATCTGTAATACAATGAGACTCAATTTGCATTTATAGTATGAAATAAAAGAAGACAGGGAAAATTTACTATTTATTAGCTATGCATATATCAAGGGAATACATAAATGTATGGATGAAAGTAAACATAAATGCATTGATCTATGTGTACATGTGTCCATGCAAGGTGGTAAGTAAACAAGAATGTATATATGCCTATGTGCAGAAAGCTAGAAAAATGTCTGAAACAATTAGCATTTGAGAGATATTAAAAGAACATTTATGATCGGAACAAAAGAACCATACATTATTGTTTTTAGACCAAGTGTATTAAGGATATCGAACAATGCACTTGAATGCATGGATATATGTAAATATTTACAAAAATTGACTATACATTTTAGCCTCCAAGAAAACTGTGATATGTGCTCTTAGTTATCTACAATAAACATGATATAGTATAAAACATTTTCAAAGGAAGTCCTGAATACAACTGTATGTTGTCATAGTTATTTTGGAAGCCCTCAGTGTTTAATTTCATAACCTTGATATTTTTTTCAATTTTTGCTTTGGTATGGTGTGAATTTTGTTCTAATGGATGGAGGTATATTTGAGCTATAGATAGATAAAGATGTGTAAGGGTGGTAAAGAAGTATGAGTTATGTAAGTGTAACAAAGAGAAGGAATTGAGAAAATGATGTTATGCAAGTAAGGTATATAAATGCCTTATGGAAAGTATTAGATATGGGTAGGAACGATATGTGAAATTGGATGTGAGAATGAATGGCATGTAAATTATATGAATTTATCATCCTCAAGTTATACGCTTAAAATTAAATGCAAGATATAAAAAATTGAATGAGTGAGTTGGATTGGAAAAAAAAAGGAATGTAAGACATTGGTGTGATGCAAGAGAAGCGTATAAATGTATTTTGAAATGTATTTGATTTGAGAAGAAATGATGTGCACGAGTGGAAATGGAAATGAGTGGATTTGATAGGGTATGAAGTGAAATTTTGTTCCAAGCGAGGGTGGAAGAATTTGTATTTTGTTATTGGTTATGCTTTTTAAAATCATCATAGGGCTGAATGTCTCAATACAAATATAAAAGAAAGACTAGTGTCTCATTTCTCACTCTC
>VDFB02047230.1:487155629-487170435 GCA_007258455.2 Sequoia sempervirens | reverse complement strand
GGAGAGGGCGTGACTAATCGCAGATGATAATACCCGTGTACCTTACCACATATTTATACTATATTGTAAATAAAACAATCCAAATGTAAATAAAGAAAAAACCAAATGTTGATAAAAATGGACCCATACTTGAACACATGAGAACCTCTAATGTTATATGAAAAAAACATATATACATTCATGAAGAAGTGAAATAAGTATTTTTTTGTTTCAAATAAAATATCAAAACTCTCCATTATAAGTATATCATTTAAAAAATAAAATGCTCATTTAATAAAATAAGACACTCATTTAAACAAGCATTGTTATCATAGTGAAAAAATATTGTTCTTATGTGTACAACAATTGGGGTCGCAATGTACAAGCATTGGATAATTTTATATTAATAGTTTTTCCTATCAAAAATATAAAAGGTGAGCTCAATAAATAACATGTATTCCCATTAAATGCGGAAGGATTTTCAAAAGTTTTAGGTGTTCAACTTGTTATGTCTCCTCAAGAGTAACCACCCCATTTTAAATTTCAATTTTAAAATGGGACCCTCTTTTTCTTTCGCTCTTTGTGTTTTTCTCCCTTCGATTTTGAGGTTTTTCTTTGCCTTGGCATGTGCTTAATATGTTTATCTTGCTTTCCCAAGTGTTTTCCCCAAGTTGCATATTGAAAATCCTATGTTCTAGGCGAAGTTCGGGTTTTTACCCTGGTTCAGGATTTTCCGGTCCATCCAGATTTTCCTGGTTTTCCTTCAAACTTCAGTCACAACGCTGGTGTTCTGGTTTTTTAGCCAGTTCAGGATTGTCCACCCCATCCGGATTTTCCCGGATAGCACTTGAAGTTCGGTTCGGCCTGTTTTGCACTGCAGTTCAGAGATTTTTGGACTTCGCAGAATTCTACCTGGTTTGGATTTTTTTGGATTCCATTTCGTCATCGGGTTCCCGAATTTCTCCATTTCGTCCTGTCTGCACCATTAGTGCGCCTAGGTATGATTTCTGAGGTCGAATTTAAAGGGATTTGGGATCACTTGCTCTCATCTTTGTTGTGCATTTGTTCTTGCATCTGAGATTACATGAGTTGAAGCTTGAATTTTTTGATTTGCTTGTTGGTGTGTAGATTTCTGGTGTTTCAAGTTGATTTGGTTGCTAGGGCATCCGAGTTAGCAGCTCATTACGTTTGTGGTCGAATTTGGTATATTCATGGGTTGTGTTTAGGGTTCGAGAATTCTCAGTACTTATCTGGGATTTTTCCCTAGTTCATTCGGTCAAAACGTTCAACTATATCGCATGTCGGTGAGACACTAAATCGTGTCTCCACGATGCCATAGTGTCTGATCACACATTTCGTCGGCAGGAGTCACGGTGATAAGCATCTGAAACAGCTCCGTCGGCGAGACATCTCCCATCGCCGTGAGATATAGGTTTCATTTCGACAGACCAAAGCTCACGTCGATCTTCGGGTTTTTGCCTAACTTCGGGATTTTCCTACCCGGCTGGATTTTCCCGAATTCCTTCAGTTTCCCAGAAATGTGCTGGTGTCCAGAATTTACCCCTTTTCACAGAAATCCGGTCTGACCGGATTTTTCTAGATTTTCTAGGAGGTGCTGTCGAACAAGGAAATTTGGTTAAATGCATGGTTTTAATGATAAAGTCTTATGTTTCCATGCTTTAATTTGGTAAATTACACAGTGATTTATGCATTATTTTATTCATTTTGATGATCCATTGTTGACATTGGTGCTTAATCAGGAGAATCTTCCTGGTTCAAAAAAATTTGAAATTCCTCCCAGGTTGGTTTTCCCCGGTTAGCTCGAACTCCTGAACTTCTTAGTTCTGATGCTTAAGGGTTGATTTAATAATCTTATCATGATTTTGAGCTAACACTTTAATGAAATGTTGTCAACTTTTGGATTCTCACATTGGTGTTTGATGAATGCAGGCTGAGTCTAGCAAGGCAGTGGCTGGAAAGGCAAAGAGAGACACAAAGGGATCCTCCATCACTAGGGCAGAAAGAATGAATTTGTACGTAAAGAGTAGGATTCTTGAGGGCGGGATGGCATCTGCCTGGTTCGAGGTTTCAGATATGAATATGAACACCCTGCTACAAAGGACTAAGGCTATCATGGGATATAGTAACTGGGCACCAGCTGGATGATGCAGCGACCTGTAGTGCAATCATCAATGAATATCAATCCAACAAGAGATTGGGGTGGAACGCAGACCAAAACCAAACTTTGGAATTTGTTACAAGTTCTATTTTTCGTTCTGGTTCCGGTTCTGGTTCTACCCGTTGCGTTTGTTTTGCCTTTTATCCTTGCGTTTGGTAGTGTGGTGTTTTCTTCCCTTCTTTTTCTTTCTCTTGTCTCTTTCCTTGTCGTCTCTTTGTGTGTTGTCGGAGGAGGAGTCGGGATGGAAACTGAACCTGTAACCTGGAAAAGTCAACCTGCAGAAATTTCTAAGCAGAGAGGAAAACCTAAGAGGAAGAAGTCATGATTCTTGATGGCAGATGAGACGTCTATTGGCAAAATTAGATTGACATTAATGATAATGCTTCATAACATTCAAGGCAACTCTGCAAGGGAGTCTCGAGGTCAAGGATGAGGGTTGCGAGTTAATGATGGTGGTTGTAACAATCTTGTAGTGTTGCAGGGGACCATACCTGTGGGAGATCCTTCGCCGACATGGACAAAGTGCACGCATTTAATGCACGTTTGACTTTGTTTCAAACTCTTCTAGGGCCGACGTGTTTTGTGACCGACTTATTGTAAACCCTAAACTGGGCCGACGCATCTGGCGCGTTTTATAAATATGGCATTTTTGCCTCTTTTGAAAGGGTTAGAAAGTTGTTAGAAGAGCTAGAAGAGTTAGAAGAGGTAGAAAGGTTAGAAAGAAAGCTAGCAGATTAGTTAGCAAGCTGGAAGATACATAAGGTAGAAGAAAAGAGTTAGAAAAAGAAAGTTAGGATTTTGAAGTAAGTTAGATGTTTTTGCAGTTCAGCAGGAAGAGGAGGTGATGTATCTTTTTTATTTTCTTAGCATAGATGGAGATAATTTGAAGACATTGGTTTTTGTACACTGGTGATCTTGCCAGATTTGTAAATGTTGCTTATCTGTTTCATTAACAGTAGGAGCAGCCAGATTTAAACCTACTTTATATTATGCTCTAAAATGGTATTCATTTTGGGTTAATCATTTTGATTTGAAAAGATTTCAAGGAATGAAATTTTATCTTATGTTTTGTTTGAATGATGATTTGCAATCTACTGTTAAAGTTTGCACTGTGAATGAATGAAACTTTGTATCAATTACAAGTTAATTTTATTCTGCAGTTCTAGTTTAGGAATTCGTTGGAAGGTAACAAGTTTGATTAGTTGAATGAATCAACATTCTTTTCAGTTTGAAAACTTTGATCTATCTTTCTTTTTATTTTCTTTAAAACCACCGGTTAAAGTAGATTTAGATAGATGTTTGATCTTGCAACAATCCAGAAGCTCAAAACCAATAGGCCCCTTGATCATTACAGCCATATTGACCACTTCGTGAAACAACAACATTGTGAACCAACATCAAAGACCTTGGGAGGTGATTAATTCGATTACTGATTGTCTCTTTCAGGAGAGGTGAGATACTTTTAACTTTATCTTACCTACATGTTGTGGGTCAATTTGGCACATCAACAGGTAACTTGCACTAGAAGGAGGGCCAAAAGAAAAAATTGGATAACATTGGGTCTTTCTCACTAAAGAGGTCCCATAGAGTTCTTCGATCAACTGAAAACCCACCACCTTTGATAGAACTCAAGACCCCAACGAGACACAAGATTCACAGGGTGACCATTCCACCACCCTTATCAGCTCCACTCACTCCACCAGGCTTTCCACCGATACCCCAATTGATAGTCGTGAATCCACCACCAAATCCACCTCAGTTGCCATTACAACTGGTTCAATCCATCCAACAACTGGCTCAACCTCCACCACCGCCACCAATGGCATTTTTTATGAATAATCCCTCCATTGGGGACTATTCCTAGAGGCTTTCATGATATGCCTAAGAATCCTGAGAGATTTTGTCCCAAATACATTCATGGCAAAT
Source organism: Sequoia sempervirens (assembly GCA_007258455.2). Lineage (NCBI taxonomy): Eukaryota > Viridiplantae > Streptophyta > Pinopsida > Cupressales > Cupressaceae > Sequoia > Sequoia sempervirens. The sequence continues at coordinate 487,166,351 of VDFB02047230.1, read as the reverse complement.
CAAGGAGTGTTGAGGAGCACATACAAGCTTTTAAGGACGCTTGTACTAGAGCCCAGATAGCTCACCATGTGTGGTTTTTAGATTGTTCCCTTGTTCCTTAGGGTATATGGCGTACAACTGGTAACTAAATCTTCCACAACGTTATATTCTGAGCTGGATAGATCTGGAGAATGCTTTCATCAACCAGTTCAGAGTATATGTGGACCCAGTCATTTTGTTCCATCAATTTGCTACCATTAGGAAGGAGCCATGTGAATCACTGCCCTTGTTTAATACAAAGTTTCAATGAATGTATAGGAGATTGCAGAATCCCTATCTAGTTGCTGAGAATAGCGCCATTCAGGCATATTTTAGAGTTATAAACCCTTTGCTTGACTTGTTCCTACAAAGGACTTATCAGCCGGCAGATATTGATTCTATGTCTAAAGTTTATCATCTAGCCATCAAACTGTAACAAAAAACTAGCTCTCAACAAGGGAACTTGGGAGGAGGTTTTCCTTCTATGGGGTATCAGATGCCTAATCCAACCCCTTTATTCAATATTGTCTCAGGGATGTCTCCTTCCCATTATGGACCTATGTTTGAGTTACAGACTCAATCTCTTTTTCCATTCTTTGCCAATGGAGCTCCTAACTTCTCTCAACAATCACAAGCTCATCACAGTCCACATGGTCATCATAATCAAGTTGGAATACCAAACCCTATCAGTCAACCACCTGTTGCTAAGAATGTTGAGAGTGAAAGGACAGTTCAACTCACAAACGAGGTGGAGACCCTAAAGAAAAATTTGTCTCAAGTCACAAATGACATGGCTCAGCTTAATTTGAACCCCTCTCAGAACCAAGGTAATTATGCTAATCAGGGTAATTATCAGAACAACAACAATCACAGCCAAAGGAATTATCAAGGCCAAAACTTCCCTAACCAAGGCTATCAAAATCAGAATAGAGGATATAACCAGAGACCTAATAACAACAGACAATGGAACACAGGGCCAAATAATGGTGGGGTTTCTCACAATTATCAAGCTAATGAGGACAGGCCACATACTGCAAATGTGGTTGACCTCAATTTTATGACTAACTGGTGTAGGTTGCATGATACTGCAACTCATTCCAAGGTGAACTATCCTGAATGGATAAGGTTGTGAAGATGACATAGGTAGATGCCCAAATCTTCCAAGGGAATTCAAATAAAGGAGGCAGCTCAGTGGATACAGCAATGGCTTATGACCTCTTTGAAGAAGAACCTTCATTCCCAATGCAGAATGAAAATGAACCAGAAGAAGATGTGTATGATTCCCAAGCCTTTCAGACTAAGGTAGGATACTTCCTACGAAACTAGAATAAGGGTTTGTTCACTACATCAACGCCACCTAACCACATGGTGCCTCCAAATCAGAGTGTTGATAACAACCCTCCTCCACCGAAGGGTTTTCCTAACTTCCCTAGCAAAGGTAATTCATCTGGTGTTTTTAAATATAATGCAAGTTATGACATAGAATTTGATATTGTTTTTGAGATGCAAAAATAGAAAACCTCTTTATCATACTTTGACATCCTAAAATGGTGCCCTTCCCAACGAGATATAGTGTTGAAAGCTTTGGACGAAGTTGATAAATCAAAAGGGAAAACCAAGGTGACACCCGCTACTGACATGAACGTAGCTTTGATCAGAAACAAGGTAGGGACCCCACCATTTCTTTTAAGTTTGAGAATCTATGGGAAGAATTTGCACAATTGTCTGCTAGATTCAGGGGCTTCTGGCAATGTTATGCCATTTTCTGTATGCAGGAAATTGGGATTGAACCCTGTCCAAACAAACAAGAAAGTCATCCAACTTGATAAAACAGAGGTTAATATAGTTGGAGAATTGAGAAATATACATGTACAAGTACGGTCTGACCCTAGGATTCAAACCAGTATGGATATTCAGGTAGCAGACATTCCTGAGACTTACGGTATGCTTTAAAGCAGAGATCTAATGAAGAGTATAGGGGGATATCTCTCCCTCAAATTTTCACACATGTGGTTGCTATGGAGGGGAATGCCTACGCAGATTAGGATTGAGAGTGAACCTCACCTCAAACATATCATCACTGAGTATGACTGTCCAAACGAGGTAGCTTATTTTGAAACCGAGATAGGGGTTTATAAAAGAGAGGAAATTCTGACACTTTCAGTTCTTGATTCTAATGTTTTGTTAATGCAAGAATTCCCTGATCCCATGATTAGTGTAAACCAGCAGGTATTGATCAGGAAGTTGCAACAGGATCAGCTGGTCTTAGGGGAAGATATCGATTTGTGGAGTCTTCTACTCCCAAATTGGTGCAGGGTGCACTACCAAAATCATTCGGAATTGACCTGCCAACCCTGCATCAGCATTCTAAATCATGTTTTCCAAACTAAAGAAACTAGCCCAAGTCACCTGGAGACCGTTTCATATCATTTCTCATTTGAAGCTAAAAATGCAATAATGTTAACCAGGGATAATATACCTTCAGAGAAAATCCCTCCTCAAAATGAACTTACACCGGTCATAATATTGGACCAACATAGTTATGTTGAACTACTCCAAGGTTTGTTTGACACCCCTGCACTCACAAGTATACCAAAACCCAAGGGGTTAATCAAAGACACAGATAACTGTCAGAAATATATCCTAGGATTACACGATATATCTAAGAGGGAATTGGATATTGCACCTGATGAACCTATTGAATATCCATTCCCAATATTTGATGCAAAAGATCAAGTGGCCCCACCTATGGTTCACCTTATCCAAACACCCACAACAAGCTCAAAGAGGTCAACCCCAGCTCATAATCAGCTATGGATCCTCACGTTTGATGGATCTAAATCTAAAACAGGGTGTGGTGCTCGAATTGAGAGAGCTAGCTAGCCCCCGAAAGGGAAAACATTTTTGCTTCTTACAGGCCGCAAATTTCTGATGCACTAACAATATAGTGGTGAATATGGGTGCCATTAGCTGGGGATCGCATGTTCTGGACATCGAAGAAAGTTATTTCTTGATGGTTGGCGCGGGAGATCAAGGCGATTACCGTAAGGCAATAATGCCTCTGCAAGACACATGTCACAATAAAAGGTTGGCAGCCTATCGAAATCAGGTATGGAACCTGATTGAGGATTTTGATGCTTTCGGGATTAGTTTAATCCCTAGAGAGGAGAATCAGATAGCTGATTCATTAGCTATTGCTGCAAGTACCCTGGAACCCATGCAAGGCTCCAAACTTAGAATATTTTTAGTAGAATTGATGTCCACTCCGTCTCCCTCAAGCAATGTCGAATCCAAGTCTTCGGACGATGATCGTATTATTGGTCCTTGCTTTTCTAGCAAGCTCGATGTTACCATCGAGTCCGGCTAAGGATCAAGCAGAATCGAACCTCAAGATCATGATACATAAGTGGCAGTCATCAATTTAAAAGTAATTACATTCCCAAGGGAATGGTGGCCTTGTTAGAATTCTTTTGATTTGGATCCAAGAGCTCTCGGAAAAAGCATCAATCAAGATAATGCTCTGGAGGTGAATATGAAACTAATTTTTAGTCGACTGCCCTAAAAGAAATGTTTACATAGGAAAAGCTTACCCTAAAGCAATTAGAAAAGATATATTGAGGGCACTAAAGAAAGATATTGCTGTGATAGCTTGGGGGTATGAAGATCTAAAAACATTTGATACTTCTGTGATAACTCATACTATTCCTTTGAAGCCTGAAGCTAGACCATTTTGGCAAAAATAGTGTCCTGTCAATGCCCTGATTGAACCACTGATCTTTAAGGAAGTTCAGAAATTTTTTTCTTCCAGAATAATCTTCCATGTATGACATTCAACATGGGTGGCTAACTTGGTTCTATTTCATAAAAAGAATGGGAAGATCAGGCTATGTGTAGATTTCAGGAATCTGAATAGAGCTTCAGAAAAAGACAACTACCCACTCCCTTCTCTGGATGAAGTCTTGCAAACAATCAATGGCTCTCAAATGATGTCGTTCCTGGATGGTTATTCTAGGTATACTCAGGTGATCGTTAATTATGAAGACAGAATCACAATAGCCTTCACTACTCAGTGGGGAACATTTGCTTACAAGAGGATGCCATTTGGTTTGATAAACGTTCGAGCAACCTTTCAACGTGCAATGGATGTAGCGTTCAAAGATTTGATTGGTAAGTGCATCATCATTTATATGGATGACCTGACAGTTCTCTAAAGATAGAATAAACCATGTTGCAGACTTGGCTAAAGTTCTTGAAAGATGTATCCAATATGGTGTTTCTCTGAATCCTAAAAAGTCTGTGTTTGGGGTTTCTGAAGGGAAACTTTTGGGACACATAATCTCAGAAAGAGGGATATCGATAGATCCAGACTGAGTTGAGTCTATTCTGAAGTTAACCATGTCAGGAAGTAAGAAGGAGATGAGATATTTCTTTGAAAAGATCAACTTTGTGAGGAAGTTTATCATAGGTTTTGCAGAAATTGTTAAACCTTTGAATGAAATGATGAAGAAAGATGCTAGAATAGAATGGAGTAATGAGCCAAAGGCTACTTTTTATCAGGTTAAGCAATCCATTTCAGAGGCACCAGTCCTCACCAGCCCTGACTACTTGAATCCATTTTATATTTATTATTTTGCTTCTGAACACTCATGTGCAGTTGTCCTGACACAACGAAGAGAGGAGGGGGATGAAAGGCCAATTTCCTTCATGAGCTCTCCATTTAAGAATGTTGAAGTCAAGTACCCACCTCTTGAGAAACAAGCTTTTGCATTGGTTAGAGTTGTCAAGAAGTTCAGGCATTATATCCTTTGAAGTCATATCATTGTTGTGGTTCCTGATGTTGTTGTGAAGTCTCTACTTATGCAGAGTGAGTTGGAAGAACGAAGGGGGAAATGGATGGCTATTTTGCAGGAGTTCGATCTAGAGATTCACCCTATGAAACTTGTCAAAGGTCAAGGCCTGTCTAAAGCAATGGTGGATGCTGGTAAGAACATTACTTGTCAGTAGTACACAACACAGTCCTTTTCTAATGACTCTTGGTATGCCGATATTATTTATTTCATGCTTAATAATCGGTGCCCAAAGGGGATGAATACAACTCAGAGGAGAGCACTGAGAATGAAAAGCTCCCATTATATACTCAAAGGAGGATTATTATACATAAAGGATTTTGAGGGGGTTTATCTATGATGCCTTGATCAACAAGAAGCTAAGCACGCAATTGTTGAATTTCATGGGAAACATGGCACGAGTCATGGTTCTGCAGATTCTTTAGCACATCAGATCCTCAGATCTGGTTATTATTGGCCATCTGTGTTTAAGGATGCCTACCAACATGTAAGGACATGTCATGTATGTCAAACTTCTACATCAAGAGAGTGTCATCCAGCAATGCCATTGCAGCCTGTTTATGAGGTAAGGCCATTTGCCCAATGGGTACTTGATTTTATCGAGGTAATTAACCCAAATTCTTCTGCAGGACATAAATTCATTTTGACTGCCACGGATTACTACATGAGATGGATAGAAGCTATACCCTGCAAGAATAGCACAACAGAGGTAGTAATCAAGTTCCTCACCGAATGCATCACAACTAGGTTTGGAGTACCCTTTGCACTGGTATGTGACAATGGCCCTGCCTTTTCTTCTGCAGAGTTCATTTCATGGGCTTACGATCATAAGATTGTTTTAAAGTATTCTTCAAACTATTATCCACAAGGGAATGGAGTTACAGAATCAACTAATAAGAACCTCCTAGGAGTAATCAAAAAATTGTTAGAGAACAATCCTAGAGACTGGCATACCCAGTTAAGATTTGCATTATGGGCAGATAGGACTAGGATCAAGGCTGTGTTGAAGACTTCACCATTTAAGCTAGTGTATGGCCAAGAGCCTGTGTTCCCTATTCACTTGTAAATACCTATCCTAAAATTTATGTGGGAATTTTACTGTAGTGATGATAGGATTGAAGTAAGGTTAGTTGGCTTGCTGAAATTAGAAGAATAGAGAGATGTTGCTTTGCAGCAATTCTTTAGACACCAGGCTATTGTCAAACATTGGTTTGAAAAAAGAGCCAAAGTCAAAGCATTCAGGATATCGGACCTTGTCTTACTGTGGGATAAAGCCAATGAAAAGAAGGGTGACTACCAAAAGTTTGATAAGCTCTAGTATGGTCCCTATCAAATTGCTGAAATCTTAGGAGAAAATGCTTTCCGGCTAAGTAGTTTAACAGGAGAACCTGTTCCATTGCCTGTCAATGGACTATTTCTCAAACATTATTTTGGGTCGTAAAAAGGTCTAGTATTTTGTTGGGTTGTATATATGTAAATAGTTTGTTGTTTCGTTCGTTTTGTCTTTTCCTTGTTTGTTTTTTTTGTGGGGGGCCTTCATTTTATTCAATTGAGTAAGGGGGTTGTTATCTAAAGTATACTTTGGTTACTAGGAGAGAAGTTGGTTTATATATTCTCAGGTTTTCTGATTGAATGATTTTGTTCTAAATTCATTGTTTTATGTCCATTGTCAATGAGAGTTGTGGAAAGTCATTAAGAATAAGGTGTAAAGTAAGAAATATTCACTAACTATGATTGAATCTGTCACAAATCATCAGAAACATCTCCTTTTGTAATGGTATATTTGTCTTAGAACGATAGTGTTGCAAGATTTGAGTGAAAAATCTAATTCCCCAGATGTTGTTATGAGGTCCATGGTAGTTTTCAACCCAGTAAAGATGTTGGAAATCTAACATATTGAGAAGGAATTGAATAAAAAAAAAGGAGAGAACTATCTAAGGAAAAAGAACTCAATACTGAATGGGTGATTCCAGTATCTCTATCGGAGCTATGGACGCCTGACTGGCAGTAGAGCAATGTTGTGAGAAAACTAGAGGTATCTCCGTCGGAGCTATGGACGCTTGACTAGCAGTGGAGCAATGCCCAGGATATCATTGCACAACAGTTAAAGGGAATCAACTGATGTAGTTCAAATCCTGTGCATAATTGTTCAAAAGATGAGGAAAACTTAGTAAAAGGGTGATGCACCATCAAGCACACACATAGATTCAGGGGTAGCCAGTGTTGATTTACATTTGAGATTCTAGCTCAACCTTGTTTGCTGAAACTAACCTAATTGGAATTGTGATGTCCATAAACCAGGAGTTCTAGGTAATTGAATCCCTCAGTTTCCTAAAAATGGTTAAACCATTTTCCCAGCCAAGTCGCCAATTGTTATGCCCTGCATAACCACCCCATTTTAAATTTCAATTTTAAAATGGGACCCTCTTTTGCTTTTGCTCTTTGTGTTTTTCCCCCTTCGATTCTGAGGTTTTTCTTTGCCTTGGCATGTGCTTAATATGTTTATCTTGCTTGCCCAAGTGTTTTCCCCAAGTTGCATATTGAAAATCTTATGTTCTAGGTGAAGTTCGGGTTTTTACCCTTGTTCAAAAAATTTCGATCCGTCTGGATTTTCCCGGTTTTCCTTCAAACTCTGGTCACAACGCTGGTGTTCAGATTTTTTAGCCATTTCGGGATTGTATGCCCCATCCGGATTTCCCCAAATTGCGCTCGAAGTCCGGCTCGACCTGTTTTGCACTGCAATTCGGAGATTTTTGGACTCCGCGGAATTCTGCCTCGTCCTAATTTTTCTGGATTCCATTTCGCCATCGAGTTCTTGAATTTCTCCATTCCGTCTTGTCTGCACCATTAGTGTGCCTAGGTATGATTTCTGAGGTCGAATTTAAAGGGATTTGGGATCACTTGCTCTCATCTTTGTTGTTCATTTGTTCTTGCATCTAAGATTACATGAGTTGAAGCTTGAATTTTTTGATTTGCTTGTTGGCGCATAGATTTCTGGTGTTTCAAGTTGATTTGGTTGCTAGGGCATCCGAGTTAGCAGCTCATTGCATTTGTGGTCGAATTTGGTATATTCATGGGTTGTGTTTAGGGTTCAAGAATTCTTAGTACTTATCTGGTATTTCGCCCTAGTTCATTCGGTCAAAATGTTCAATTGTATCGCATGTCGGCGAGACACTAAATCGTGTCTCCCCGATGCCATAGTGTCTGATCACACATTCCGTCGGCAGGAGTCACGACAATAAGCATCTGAAACAGCTTCATTGGCAAGACATCTCTCATTGTCGGGAGATATAGGTTTCATTTCGACAGACCAAAGGTCACGCCGATCTCTGGGTTTTTTCCTAACTTCGGGATTTTCTTGCCCGAATGGATTTTCCCAGATTCCTTCACTTTCCCAGAAATGTGCTGGTGTCCAAAATTTACCCCTTTTCACAGAAATCTGGTCTGGCCGGATTCTTTTGGATTTTCTAGGAGGTGTTGTGGAATGGGGAAATTTGGTGAAATTGATGGTTCTAATGATAAATTCTTATGTTTCCATGCTTTAATTTGGTAAATTGCACAGTGATTTATGCATTCTTTTGTTCATTTTGATGATCCATTGTTGACATTGGTGCCTAATCGGGAGAAACCGCCTGGTTTAGAATTTTCCAAAATTCCTCCCAGGCTGGTTTTCCCCGGTTAGCTCAAAATCCTGAACTTCTTAGTTCTAATGCTTAAGGGTTGATTTAATAGTCTTATCATGATTTTGAGCTACCACTTTGATGAAATTTTGTCAACTTTTGGATTCTCACATTGGTGTTTGATGAATGCAGGCTGAGTCTAACAAGGTAGCGGTTGGAAAGGCTAAGAGAGACACAAAGGGATCCTCCATCACTGGAGCAGAAAGAATGAAGTTATACGTAAAGAGTAGGATTCCTGAGGGCGGGATGACATCAGTCTGATTCGAGGTTTCATATCCGAATATGAACACCCTGCTACGAAGGACTAAGGCTATCATGGGATACAATAACTAGGCACCAGCTGGATGATGCAACGACCTGCAGTGCAATCATCAATGAATATCGATCCAACAAGAGACTGGGGTGGAACGTGGACCGAAACCAAACTTTGGAATTTGTTACAAGTTCTGGTTCCACCCGTTGCATTTGTTTTTCCTTTTATCCTTGCATTTGGTCATGGGGTGTTTTCTTCCCTTCTTTTTCTTTCTCTTGTCTCTTTCCTCGTCATCTCTTTGTGTGTCGTCAGAGTCAGAGTCAGGATGGAAACTGAACCTGTAACTTGGAAAAGTTTTAGGGTCGGGTTTTTGTTCCACTTATGCCCCCATTGGGGTTCGGTTCTGATTCTGGTTCTGGTTCTGCCCGTTGTGTTTTTTTTTGTTTGTTGCTTGTGTTTGGTCTCTTTTGTAGAGTCGGGTTCAGAAAGGATTTAGGATCTGGAGTTTTTGCAAATTTTTGTTTCCTCATTCAGTTCTGACTGCGCCCCCTGCCCTACTGCGAGTCCTGGGGTTTCTTTTCTTTTTGTGGACGCGGAACCGAAATGTGGGTTGAACTTGGAAATGTTGGTCATTTTTGGGTTTAGTTTTCATTCCAGCTCTGGTTCTGGTTCTGATCACTTGGTCGATTGGTCGAGTTTTGGTTTTTGCATACTTGCTTTATTGTGGGGTCAAAACCAGAACGGTGCAAAGAATTTAAAGTTAGCGAATACTCTTGTGTTTTGTCCCGGTTCCGACTCCGGTCCTGGTTCCGATTTCATTTTGGTTCCCATCTCTCCGGTATTAAAGGTAAGTGTTGTTCCTAGTCCTGATTTGGTTCCGCCTCCACCAGAGTTGAGTTTTTGCTAAGTATGAGAAAGGGGAAGGTATGAAAGGTAAGACAAAGAATGGTATTTTCTATGCTTTTAGAGGACTGATGAGGGCATTGTTTTGCAGGGTTAAAACATGTTGGGAACGTTGGATGGTGCTTCTCAAGGGAGTCAACCTGTAGAAAGTTCTAGGCAAAGAGGAAAACCTAAGAGGAAGAAGCCACTAGTCTTGATGGCAGACGAGACATCTATTGGAAAAAGTAGATCGACATTAATGACAATGCTTCAGAACATTCAAGGCAACTCTGCAAGGGAGTCTCGAGGTCAAGGATGAGGGTTGCGAGTTAATGATGGTGGTTGTAACAATCTTGTAGTGTTGTAGGGGACCATACCTGTGGGAGATCCTTCACCGACATGGACATAGTGCACGCATTTAATGCACATTTGACTTTGTTTCAAACTATTCTAGGGCTGACGTGTTCTATGACCGACATATTGTAAACCCTAAATTGGGCCAACGCATCTAGCGCATTTTATAAATATGGCATTTTTGCCTCTTTTGTAAGGGTTAGAAAGTTGTTAGAAGAGCTAGAAGAGTTAGAAGAGGTAGAAAGGTTAGAAAGAAAGCTAGCGGATTAGTTAGCAAGTTGGAAAATTCATAAGGTAGAAGAAAAGAGTTAGAAAAAGAAAGTTAGGATTTTGAAGTAAGTTAGACGTTTTTGCAATTCAGCAGGAAGAGGAGGTGATGTATCTTTCTGATTTTCTTAGCATAGATGGAGATAATTTGAAGACATGGGTTTCTGTACACTGGTGGTCTTGCCAGATTTGTAAATGTTGCTTATTTGTTTCATTAACAGTAGGAGCGACCAGATTTAAACCTACTTTATATTATGCTCTAAAAAGGTATTCATTTTGGGTTACTCATTTTTATTTGAAAAGCTTTCAAGGAATGAAATTTTATCTTATGTTTTGTTTGAATGATGATTCGCAATCTACTGTTAAAGTTTGCACTGTGAATGAATGAAACTTTGTATCAATTACAAGTTAATTTTATTAT
>VDFB02047230.1:487138755-487155529 GCA_007258455.2 Sequoia sempervirens | reverse complement strand
TGTCTTCAAATTATCTCCATCTATGCTAAGAAAATCAGAAAGATACATCACCTCCTCTTCCTGCTGAATTGCAAAAACGTCTAACTTACTTCAAAATCCTAACTTTCTTTTTCTAACTCTTTTCTTCTACCTTATGAATCTTCCAACTTGCTAACTAATCCACTAGCTTTCTTTCTAACCTTTCTACCTCTTCTAACTCTTCTAGCTCTTCTAACAACTTTCTAACCCTTACAAAAGAGGCGAAAATTCCATATTTATAAAATGCGCTAGATGCGTCGGCCCAATTTAGGGTTTACAATATGTCGGTCATAGAACACGTCAGCCCTAGAATAGTTTGAAACAAAGTCAAACGTGCATTAAATGCGTGCACTCTGTCCATGTTGGCGAAGGATCTCCCACAGGTATGGTCCCCTACAACACTACAAGATTGTTACAACCACCATCATTAACTTGCAACCCTCATCCTTGACCTCGAGACTCCCTTGCAGAGTTGCCTTGAATGTTCTGAAGCATTGTCATTAATGTCGATCTACTTTTTCCAATAGACGTCTCGTCTGCCATCAAGACTAGTGGCTTCTTCCTCTTAGGTTTTTCTCTTTGCCTAGAACTTTCTACAGGTTGACTCCCTTGAGAAGCACCATCCGACGTTCCTGACATGTTTTAACCCTACAAAAGAATGCCCTCATCAGTCCTCTAAAAGCATAGAAAATACCATTCTTTGTCTTACCTTTCATACCTTCCCCTTTCTCATACTTAGCAAAAACTCAACTCTGGTGGAGTCAGAACCAAATTAGGACTAGGAACAACACTTACCTTTAATACTGGAGAGATGGGAACCAAAATGAAATCGGAACCAGGACCGGAGTCAGAACGGGGACAAAACACAAGAGTATTTTCTAACTTTAAATTCTTTGCATCGTTTTGGTTTTGACCCCACAAGAAAGCAAGTATGCGAAAACCAAAACTCGACCAATCGACCAAGTGATCAGAACTAGAACCAGAGCTGGAATGAAAACTAAACCCAAAAATGACCAACATTTCCAAGTTTAACCCACATTCTGGTTCCACGTCCACAAAAAGAAAAGAAACCCCAGGACTCGCAGTAGGGCAGGGGGCGGAGTCAGAACTGAATGAGGAAAAAAAAATTTGCAAAAACTCCAGATCCTAAATCCTTTCCGAACCCGACCCCACAAAAGAGACCAGACACAAGCAACAAACAAAAACAAACACAACAGGCGGAACCGGAACCAGAATCGGAACCGAACCCCAACGAGGGCAGAAGTGGAACAAAAACTCGACCCTAAAACTTTTCCAAGTTACAGGTTGAGTTTCCATCCCGACTCTGACTCTGACGACACACAAAGAGACGATGAGGAAAGAGACAAGAGAAAGAAAAAGAAGGGAAGAAAACACCCCATGACCAAATGCAAGGATAAAAGGAAAAAGAAACGCAACGGGTGGAACCAGAACCGAAACCAGAATGGAACTGGAACTTGTAACAAATTCCAAAGTTTGGTTTCGGTCCACGTTCCACCCTAGTCTCTTGTTGGATCGATATTCATTGATGATTGCACTGCAGGTCGTTGCATCATCCAGCTGGTGCCTAGTTATTGTATCCCATTATAGCCTTAGTCCTTCGTAGCAGGGTGTTCATATTCGGATATGAAACCTCGAATCAGACTGATGTCATCCTGCCCTCAGAAATCCTACTCTTTACGTATAACTTCATTCTTTCTGCTCCAGTGATGGAGGATCCCTTTGTGTCTCTCTTAGCCTTTCCAGCCGCTGCCTTGTTAGACTCAGCCTACATTCATCAAACACCAATGTGAGAATCCAAAAGTTGACAAAATTTCATCAAAGTGGTAGCTCAAAATCATGATAAGACTATTAAATCAACCCTTAAGCATTAGAACTAGGAAGTTCGGGATTTCGAGCTAACCGGGGAAAACCAGCCTGGGAGGAATTTTGGAAAATTCTAAACCAGGCGGTTTCTCCCGATTAGGCACCAATGTCAACAATGGATCATCAAAATGAATAAAAGAATGCATAAATCACTGTGCAATTTACCAAATTAAAGCATGGAAACATAAGAATTTATCATTAGAACCATCAATTTCACCAAATTTCCCCATTCCACAACACCTGCTAGAAAATCCGAAAAAATCCGGCCGGACCAGATTTCTGCGAAAAGGGGTAAATTTAGGACACCAGCACATTTCTGGAAAAGTGAAGGAATCCGGGAAAATCCAGTCGGGCAGGAAAATCCCGAAGTTAGGAAAAAACCCAGAGATCGGCGTGACCTTTGGTCTGTCGGAGTGAAACCTATATCTCACGACAACGAGAGATGTCTTGCCGACGGAGCTGTTTCAGATGCTTATTGCCGTGACTCCTACCAACGGAATGTGTGATTAGACACTATGGCATCGGGGAGACACGATTTAGTGTCTCACCGACATGCGATACAATTGAACATTTTGACCGAATGAACTAGGGAAAAATACCAGATAAGTACTAAGAATTCTCAAACCCTAAACACAACCCATGAATATACCAAATTCGACAACAAATGCAATGAGCTGCTAACTCGGATGCCCTAGCAACCAAATCAACTTGAAACACTAGAAATCTACGCACCAACAAGCAAATCAACAAATTCAAGCTTCAACTCATGTAATCTTAGATGCAAGAACAAATGCACAACAAAGATGAGAGAAAGTGATCCCAAATCCCTTAAAATTCGACCTCAGAAATCATACCTAGGCGCACTAATGGTGCAGACAAGACGGAATGGAGAAATTCAAGAACTCGACGGTGAAATGGAATCCAGAAAAATCAGGACCAGGCAGAATTCCGCAGAGTCCAGAAATCTCTGAATTGCAGTGCAAAACAGGTCGAGCCGGACTTCGAGTGCAATCTGGGGAAATCCGGATGGGGCATACAATCCCGAAATGGCTAAAAAATCTGAACACCAGCGTTGTGACCAGAGTTTGAAGGAAAACCGAGAAAATCCAGACGGACCGAAAAATCTCGAACCAGGGTAAAAACCTGAACTTCACCTAGAACATAAGATTTTCAATATGCAACTTGGGGAAAACACTTGGGCAAGCAAGATAAACATATTAAGCACATGCCAAGGCAAAGAAAAACCTCAGAATCGAAGGGGGCAAAACACAAAAAGCAAAAGCAAAAGAGGGTCCCATTTTAAAATTGAAATTTAAAATGGGGTGGTTATGCAGGGCATAACAATTGGTGACTTGGCTGGGAAAATGGTTTAACCATTTTTAGGAAACTGAGGGATTCAATTACCTAGAACTCCTGGTTTATGGACATCACAATTCCAATTAGGTTAGTTTCAGCAAACAAGGTTGAGCTAGAATCTCAAATGTAAATCAACACTGGCTACCCCTGAATCTATGTGTGTGCTTGATGGTGCATCACCCTTTTACAAAGTTTTCCTCATCTTTTGAACAATTATGCACAGGATTTGAACTACATGAGTTGATTCCCTTTAACTGTTGTGCAATGATATCCTGGGCATTGCTCCACTGCTAGTCAAGCGTCCATAGCTCCGACGGAGATACCTCTAGTTTTCTCACAGCATTGCTCTACTGCCAGTCAGGCGTCCATAGCCCCAGTAGAGATACTGGAATCACCCATTCAGTATTGAGTTCTTTTTCCTTAGATAGTTCTCTCCTTTTTTTTTATTCAATTCCTTCTCAATATGTTAGATTTCCAACATCTTTACTGGGTTGAAAACTACCATGGACCTCATAACAACATCTGGGGAATTAGATTTTTCACTCAAATCTTGCAACACTATCGTTCTAAGACAAATATACCATTACAAAAGGAGATGTTTCTGATGATTTGTGACAGATTCAATCATAGTTAGTGAATATTTCTTACTTTACACCTTATTCTTAATGACTTTCCACAACTCTCATTGACAATGGACATAAAACAATGAATTTAGAACAAAATCATTCAATCAGAAAACCTGAGAATATATAAACCAACTTCTCTCCTAGTAACCAAAGTATACTTTAGATAACAACCCCCTTACTCAATTGAATAAAATGAAGGCCCCCCACAAAAAAAACAAACAAGGAAAAGACAAAACGAACGAAACAACAAACTATTTACATATATACAACCCAACAAAATACTAGACATTTTTACGACCCAAAATAATGTTTGAGAAACAGTCCATTGACAGGCAATGGAACAGGTTCTCCTGTTAAACTACTTAGCCGGAAAGCATTTTCTCCTAAGATTTCAGCAATTTGATAGGGACCATACTAGAGCTTATCAAACTTTTGGTAGTCACCCTTCTTTTCATTGGCTTTATCCCACAGTAAGACAAGGTCCGATATCCTGAATGCTTTGAATTTGGCTCTTTTGTCAAACCAATGTTTGATAATAGCCTGGTGTCTAAAGAATTGCTGCAAAGCAACATCTCTCTACTCTTCTAATTTCAGCAAGCCAACTAACCTTACTTCAATCCTATCATCACTAGAGTAAAATTCCCGCATAAATTTCAGGATAGGTATTTGCAAGTGAATAGGGAACACAGGCTCTTGTACATACACTAGCTTAAATGGTGAAGTCTTCAACACAGCCTTGATCCTAGTCCTATCTGCCCATAATGCAAATCTTAACTGGTTATGCCAGTCTCTAGGATTGTTCTCTAACAATTTTTTGATTACTCCTTATTAGTTGATTCTGTAACTCCATTCCCTTGTGGATAATAGTTTGAAGAATACTTTAAAACAATCTTATGATCGTAAGCCCATGAAATGAACTCTGCAGAAGAAAAGGCAGGGCCATTGTCACATACCAGTGCAAAGGGTACTCCAAACCTAGTTGTGATGCATTCAGTGAGGAACTTGATTACTACCTCCATTGTGCTATTCTTGCAGGGTATAGCTTCTATCCATCTCGTGCAGTAATCCATGGCAGTCAAAATGAATTTATGTCCTGCAGAAGAATTTGGGTTAATTACCTCGATAAAATCAAGTACCCATTGGGAAAATGGCCTTACCTCATAAACAGGCTGCAATGGCATTGCTGGATGACATTCTCTTGATGTAGAAGTTTGACATACATGACATGTCCTTACATGTTGGTAGGCATCCTTAAACACACATGGCCAATAATAACCAAATCTGAGGATCTGATGTGCTAAAGAATCTGTAGAACCATGACTCGTGCCATGTTTCCCATGAAATTCAACAATTGCGTGCTTAGCTTCTTGTTGATCAAGGCATCATAGATAAACCCCCTCAAAATCCTTTATGTATATTAATCCTCCTTTGAGTATATAATGGGAGCTTTTCATTCTCAGTGCTCTCCTCTAAGTTGTATTCATCCCCTCTGGGCACCGATTATTGAGCATGAAATAAATAATATCGGCATACCAAGAGTCATTAGAAAAGGACTGTGTTGTGTACTACTGACAATTAATGTTCTTACCAGCATCCACCATTGCTTTAGACAGGCCTTGACCTTTGACAAGTTTCATAGGGTGAATCTCCAGATCGAACTCCTGCAAAATAGCCATCCATTTCCCCCTTCGTTCTTCCAACTCACTCTGCATAAGTAGAGACTTCACAACAACATTAGGAACCACAACAATGATATGAATTCGAAGGATATAATACCTGAACTTCTTGACAACTCTAACCAATGCCAAAGCTTGTTTCTCAAGAGGTGGGTACTTGACTTCAGCATTCTTAAATGGAGAGTTCATGAAGGCAATTGGCCTTTCATCCCCCTCCTCTCTTCATTGTGTCAGGACAACTGCACATGAGTGTTCAGAAGCAAAATAATAAATATAAAATGGATTCAAGTAGTCAGGGCTGGTGAGGACTGGCGCCTCTGAAATGGATTGCTTAACCTGAGAAAAAGCAGCCTTTGGCTCATTACTCCATTCCATTCTAGCATCTTTCTTCATCATTTCATTCAAAGGTTTAACAATTTCTGCAAAACTTGTGATAAACTTCCTCACAAAGTTGATCTTTTCAAAGAAATATCTCATCTCCTTCTTACTTCCTGACATGGTTAACTTCAGAATAGACTCAACTCAGTTTGGATCTATCAATATCCCTCTTTCTGAGATTATGTGTCCCAAAAGTTTCCCTTCAGAAACCCCAAACACAGACTTTTTAGGATTCAGAGAAACACCATATTGGATACATCTTTCAAGAACTTTAGCCAAGTCTGCAACATGGTTTAGTCTATCTTTAGAGAACTGTCAGGTCATCCATATAAATGATGATGCACTTACCAATCAAATCTTTGAACGCTACGTCCATTGCACGTTGAAAGGTTGCTGCAACGTTTATCAAACCAAATGGCATCCTCTTGTAAGCAAATGTTCCCCACTGAGTAGTGAAGGCTGTTGTCATTCTGTCTTCATAATTAACGATCACTTGAGTATACCTAGAATAACCATCCAGGAAAGACATCATTTGAGAGCCATTGACAGTTTGCAAGACTTCGTCCAGAGAAGGGAGTGGGTAGTCTTTTTCTGAAGCTCTATCCAGATTCCTGAAATCTACACATAGCCTGATCTTCCCATTCTTTTTACGAAATAGAACCAAGTTAGCCACCCATGTTGAATGTCGTACATGGAAGATTATTCTGGAAGAAAGAAATTTCTGAACTTCCTTAAAGATCAGTGGTTCAATCAGGGCATTGACAGGACACTATTTCTGCCAAAATGGTCTAGCTTCAGGCTTCAAAGGAATAGTACGAGTTATCACAGAAGTATCAAATGTTTTTAGATCTTCATACCCCCAAGCTATTGCAGCAATATCTTTCTTCAGTGCCCTCAATATATCTTCTCTAATTGCTTTAGGGAAGGCTTTCCCTATGTAAACATTCCTTTCAGGGCCAGAGTCAGCTAAGTTAACATTTTCATATTCACCTCCATTATCTTCAGTTGATACCTTTTCCCGAGCTCTTGGATCCAAATCAAAAATTCTTTCTAAGGCCACCATTCCCTTGGGAATGCTATTACTTTTTAAATTGATGACACCTTCTGTATCGCAGTCTTCGGGGTTCCAGTCTCCTTGATCCTTTTCGGACTCATCGATGATCTGTCCTTCAAAAACATCTGAGCTTGCTAGAAAAGCAAGGATATGTCGATCATCGTCGAAGACTTGAAAGTTCCTGACATTATCAGGGACAGCTGGGGTGGATATCAATTCTACTAAGAATCTGTTGAGCTTGGAGCCTTGCATGGGCTCCAGGGTACTTGCGGCAACAACTAAGGAATCAACTATTTGATTCTCCTCTCTAGGGATTAAACTAATCCCAAAAGCATCGAAGTCTTCAATCAGGGTCCACACCTGATTTCTATAAGCTGCCAGCCTTTTATTGTGACATGTGTACTGGCTGTGTACTTGCTTGATAATCACTTATGAATCTCCCTTAACCATCAAGGCAATAACATTCTTCTGATGTGCGAACATCAGTCCCCGAGCTAATGCTTCATATTCTACTATATTGTTAGTGCATCCAAACTGCAGCTTGTAAGAAGCAAAAAATGTTTTCCCTTTTAGGCTAGCTAACTCAATTCGAGCACCACACCCTGTTTTAGATTTAGATCCATCAAACGTGAGGATCCATAGCTGATTATGAGCTGGGGTTGACCTCTTTGAGCTTGTTGTGGGTGTTTGGATAAGGTGAACCATAGGTGGGGCCACTTGATCTTTTGCATCAAATATTGGGAATGGATATTCAATAGGTTCATCAGGTGCAATATCCAATTCCCTCTTAGATATATCGTGTAATCCTAGGATATATTTCTGACAGTTATCTGTGTCTTTGATTAACCCCTTGGGTTTTGGTATACTTGTGAGTGCAGGGGTGTCAAACAAACCTTGGAGTAGTTCAACATAACTATGTTGGTCCAATATTATGACCGGTGTAAGTTCATTTTGAGGAGGGATTTTCTCTGAAGGTATATTATCCCTGGTTAACATTATTGCATTTTTAGCTTCAAATGAGAAATGATATGAAACGGTCTCCAGGTGACTTGGGCTAGTTTCTTTAGTTTGGAAAACATGATTTAGAATGCTGATGCAGGGTTGGCAGGTCAATTCCGAATGATTTTGGTAGTGCACCCTGCACCAATTTGGGAGTAGAAGACTCCACAAATCGATATCTTCCCCTAAGACCAGCTGATCCTGTTGCAACTTCCTGATCAATACCTGCTGGTTTACACTAATCATGGGATCAGGGAATTCTTGCATTAACAAAACATTAGAATCAAGAACTGAAAGTGTCAGAATTTCCTCTCTTTTATAAACCCCTATCTCGGTTTCAAAATAAGCTACCTCGTTTGGACAGTCATACTCAGTGATGATATGTTTGAGGTGAGGTTCACTCTCAATCCTAATCTGCGTAGGCATTCCCCTCCATAGCAACCACATGTGTGAAAATTTGAGGGAGAGATATCCCCCTATACTCTTCATTAGATCTCTGCTTTAAAGCATACCGTAAGTCTCAGGAATGTCTGCTACCTGAATATCCATACTGGTTTGAATCCTAGGGTCAGACCGTACTTGTACATGTATATTTCTCAATTCTCCAACTATATTAACCTCTGTTTTATCAAGTTGGATGACTTTCTTGTTTGTTTGGACAGGGTTCAATCCCAATTTCCTGCATACAGAAAATGGCATAACATTGCCAGAAGCCCCTGAATCTAGCAGACAATTGTGCAAATTCTTCCCATAGATTCTCAAACTTAAAAGAAATGGTGGGGTCCCTACCTTGTTTCTGATCAAAGCTACGTTCATGTCAGTAGCGGGTGTCACCTTGGTTTTCCCTTTTGATTTATCAACTTCGTCCAAAGCTTTCAACACTATATCTCGTTGGGAAGGGCACCATTTTAGGATGTCAAAGTATGATAAAGAGGTTTTCTATTTTTGCATCTCAAAAACAATATCAAATTCTATGTCATAACTTGCATTATATTTAAAAACACCAGATGAATTACCTTTGCTAGGGAAGTTAGGAAAACCCTTCGGTGGAGGAGGGTTGTTATCAACACTCTGATTTGGAGGCACCATGTGGTTAGGTGGCGTTGATGTAGTGAACAAACCCTTATTCTAGTTTCGTAGGAAGTATCCTACCTTAGTCTGAAAGGCTTGGGAATCATACACATCTTCTTCTGGTTCATTTTCATTCTGCATTGGGAATGAAGGTTCTTCTTCAAAGAGGTCATAAGCCATTGCTGTATCCACTGAGCTGCCTCCTTTATTTGAATTCCCTTGGAAGATTTGGGCATCTACCTATGTCATCTTCACAACCTTATCCATTCAGGATAGTTCACCTTGGAATGAGTTGCAGTATCATGCAACCTACACCAGTTAGTCATAAAATTGAGGTCAACCACATTTGCAGTATGTGGCCTGTCCTCATTAGCTTGATAATTGTGAGAAACCCCACCATTATTTGGCCCTGTGTTCCATTGTCTGTTGTTATTAGGTCTCTGGTTATATCCTCTATTCTGATTTTGATAGCCTTGGTTAGGGAAGTTTTGGCCTTGATAATTCCTTTGGCTGTGATTGTTGTTGTTCTGATAATTACCCTGATTAGCATAATTACCTTGGTTCTGAGAGGGGTTCAAATTAAGCTGAGCCATGTCATTTGTGACTTGAGACAAATTTTTCTTTAGGGTCTCCACCTCGTTTGTGAGTTGAACTGTCCTTTCACTCTCAACATTCTTAGCAACAGGTGGTTGACTGATAGGGTTTGGTATTCCAACTTGATTATGATGACCATGTGGACTGTGATGAGCTTGTGATTGTTGAGAGAAGTTAGGAGCTCCATTGGCAAAGAATGGAAAAAGAGATTGAGTCTGTAACTCAAACATAGGTCCATAATGGGAAGGAGACATCCCTGAGACAATATTGAATAAAGGGGTTGGATTAGGCATCTGATACCCCATAGAAGGAAAACCTCCTCCCAAGTTCCCTTGTTGAGAGCTAGTTTTTTGTTACAGTTTGATGGCTAGATGATAAACTTTAGACATAGAATCAATATCTGCCGGCTGATAAGTCCTTTGTAGGAACAAGTCAAGCAAAGGGTTTATAACTCTAAAATATGCCTGAATGGCGCTATTCTCAGCAACTAGATAGGGATTCTGCAATCTCCTATACATTCATTGAAACTTTGTATTAAACAAGGGCAGTGATTCACATGGCTCCTTCCTAATGGTAGCAAATTGATGGAACAAAATGACTGGGTCCACATATACTCTGAACTGGTTGATGAAAGCATTCTCCAGATCTATCCAGCTCAGAATATAACGTTGTGGAAGATTTAGTTACCAGTTGTACGCCATATACCCTAAGGAACAAGGGAACAATCTAAAAACCACACATGGTGAGCTATCTGGGCTCTAGTACAAGCGTCCTTAAAAGCTTGTATGTGCTCCTCAACACTCCTTGATTTGCCATGAATGTATTTGGGACAAAATCTCTCAGGATTCTTAGGCATATCATGAAAGCCTCTAGGAATAGTCCCCAATGGAGGGATTATTCATAAAAAATGCCATTGGTGGCGGTGGTGGAGGTTGAGCCAGTTGTTGGATGGATTGAACCAGTTGTAATGGCAACTGAGGTGGATTTGGTGGTGGATTCACGACTATCAATTGGGGTATCGGTGGAAAGCCTGGTGGAGTGAGTGGAGCTGATAAGGGTGGTGGAATGGTCACCCTGTGAATCTTGTGTCTCGTTGGGGTCTTGAGTTCTATCAAAGGTGGTGGGTTTTCAGTTGATCGAAGAACTCTATGGGACCTCTTTAGTGAGAAAGACCCAATGTTATCCAATTTTTTCTTTTGGCCCTCCTTCTAGTGCAAGTTACCTGTTGATGTGCCAAATTGACCCACAACATGTAGGTAAGATAAAGTTAAAAGTATCTCACCTCTCCTGAAAGAGACAATCAGTAATCGAATTAATCACCTCCCAAGGT
The DNA here is from genome assembly GCA_007258455.2 of Sequoia sempervirens. NCBI lineage: Eukaryota > Viridiplantae > Streptophyta > Pinopsida > Cupressales > Cupressaceae > Sequoia > Sequoia sempervirens. Next base: position 487,144,543 of record VDFB02047230.1, on the reverse strand, counting down.
CTTTGATGTTGGTTCACATTGTTGTTGTTTCACGAAGTGGTCAATATGGCTGTAATGTTCAAGGGGCCTATTGGTTTTGAGCTTCTGGATTGTTGCAAGATCAAACATCTATATAAATATACTTTAACCGGTGGTTTTAAAGAAAATAAAAAGAAAGATAGATCAAAGTTTTCAAACTGAAAAGAATGTTGATTCATTCAACTAATCAAACTTGTTACCTTCCAAGGAATTCCCAAACTAGAACTGCAGAATAAAATTAACTTGTAATTGATACAAAGTTTCATTCATTCACAGTGCAAACTTTAACAGTAGATTGCAAATCATCATTCAAACAAAACATAAGATAAAATTTCATTCCTTGAAATCTTTTCAAATCAAAATGATTAACCCAAAACAAATACCATTTTAGAGCATAGTATAAAGTAGGTTTAAATCTAGTTGCTCCTACTGTTAATGAAACAGATAAGCAACATTTACAAATCTGGCAAGATCACCAGTGTACAAAAACCCATGTCTTCAAATTATCTCCATCTATGCTAAGAAAATAAAAAAGATACATCACCTCCTCTTCCTGCTGAACTGCAAAAACATCTAACTTACTTCAAAATCCTAACTTTCTTTTTCTAACTCTTTTCTTCTACCTTATGTATCTTCCAACTTGCTAACTAATCCGCTAGCTTTCTTTCTAACCTTTCTACCTCTTCTAACTCTTCTAGCTATTCTAACAACTTTCTAACCCTTACAAAAGAGGCAAAAATGCCATATTTATAAAACGCGCCAAATGCGTCGGCCCAGTTTAGGGTTTACAATAAGTCGGTTACAAAACATGTCAGCCCTAGAAGAGTTTGAAACAAAGTCAAACGTGCATTAAATACGTGCACTTTGTCCATGTCGGCGAAGGATCTCCCACAGGTATGGTCCCCTGCAACACTACAAGATTGTTACAACCACCATCATTAACTCGCAACCCTCATCCTTGACCTCGAGACTCCCTTGCAGAGTTGCCTTGAATGTTATGAAGCATTGTCATTAATGTCAATCTAATTTTGCCAATAGACGTCTCATCTGCCATCAAGAATCACGACTTCTTCCTCTTAGGTTTTCCTCTCTGCTTAGAAATTTTTGCAGGTTGACTTTTCCAGGTTATAGGTTCAGTTTCCATCCCGACTCCTCCTCCGACAACACACAAAGAGACGACGAGGAAAGAGACAAGAGAAAGAAAAAGAAGGGAAGAAAACACCACACTACCAAACGCAAGGATAAAAGGCAAAACAAACGTAACAGGTAGAACCAGAACCGGAACCAGAATAGAAACTGGAACTTGTAACAAATTCCAAAGTTTGGTTTTGGTCCGCGTTCCACCCCAATCTCTTGTTGGATTGATATTCATTGATGATTGCACTATAGGTCGCTGCATCATCCAGCTGGTGCCCAGTTACTATATCCCATGATAGCCTTAGTCCTTTGTAGCAGGGTGTTCATATTCATATCTAAAACCTTGAACCAGGCAGATGCCATCCCGCCCTCAAGAATCCTACTCTTTACGTACAGATTCATTCTTTCTGCCCCAGTGATGGAGGATCCCTTTGTGTCTCTCTTTTCCTTTCTAGCCACTGCCTTGCTAGACTTAGCCTGCATTCATCAAACACCAATGTGAGAATCCAAAAGTTGACAACATTTCATTAAAGTGTTAGCTCAAAATCATGATAAGATTATTAAATCAACCCTTAAGCATCAGAACTAAGAAGTTCAAGAGTTCGAGCTAACCGGGGAAAACCAACCTGGGAGGAATTTCAAAAAATTCTGAACCAGGCAGATTCTCCTGATTAAGCACCAATGTCAACAATGGATCATCAAAATGAACAAAAGAATGCATAAATCACTGTGTAATTTACCAAATTAAAGCATGGAAACATAAGAATTTATCATTAAAACCATGCATTTAACCAAATTTCCTCATTCCACAGTGCCTCCTAGAAAATCTAGAAAAATTCGGTCGGACCAGATTTCTGTGAAAAGGGGTAAATTCTGGACACCAGCACATTTCTGGGAAACTGAAGGAATTCGGGAAAATCCAGCCGGGTAGGAAAATCCCGAAGTTAGGAAAAAACCAGAGATCGATGTGAGCTTTGGTCTGTCGAAATGAAACCTATATCTCACGGTGACGGGAGATGTCTCACCGACGGAGCTGTTTCAGATGCTTATCGCCGTGACTCCTGCCGATGAAATGTGTGATCAGACACTATGGCATCGGGGAGACACGATTTAATGTCTCACCGACATGCGATACAGTTGAACGTTTTGATCGAATGAACTAGGGAAAAATACCAGATAAGTACTGAGAATTCTCGAACCCTAAACACAACCCATGAATATACCAAATTCGACCACAAACGTAATGAGCTGCTAACTCAGATTCCCTAGCAACCAAATCAACTTGAAACACCAGAAATCTACACACCAACAAGCAAATCAAAAAATTCAAGCTTCAACTCATGTAATCTCAGATGCAAGAACAAATGCACAACAAAGATGAGAGCAAGTGATCCCAAATCCCTTTAAATTCGACCTCAGAAATCATACCTAGGCGCACTAATGGTGCAGACAAGACGGAATGGAGAAATTCGGGAACCTGACGATGAAATGGAATCCGAAAAAATCCAAACCAGGCGAAATTCCACAGAGTCCAAAAATCTCTGAACTGCAATGCAAAACAGGCCGAACCGAACTTCAAGTGCTATCCGGGAAAATCCAGATGGGGTGGACAATCCTGAACTGGCTCAAAAACCAGAACACCAGCGTTGTGATCGAAGTTTGAAGGAAAACCAGGAAAATCTAGACGGACCGGAAAATCCCGAACCAGGGTAAAAACCCGAACTTCGCCTAGAACATAAGATTTTCAATATGCAACTTGGGGAAAACACTTGGGAAAGCAAGATAAACATATTAAGCACATGCCAAGGCAAAGAAAAACCTCAAAATCGAAGGGGGAAAAACACAAAGAGCGAAAGCAAAAGAGGGTCCCATTTTAAAATTGAAATTTAAAATGGGGTGGTTATGCAGGGCATAACAAGTTGAACACTAAAACTTTTTGAAAATCCTTCACATTTAATGGGAAAATACATGTTATTTATTGTGCTCACCTTTTATATTTGTGATAGGACAAACTATTAATATAAAATTATCCAATGCTTGTACATTGCTACCCTAATTGTTGTACACATAAGAATAATATTTTTTCACTATGATAACAATACTTGTTTAAATGAGTGTCTTATTTTATTAAATGAGCATTTTATTTTTTAAATGATATACTTAAAGGGGAGAGTTGTGATATTTTATTTGAAACAAAAAAAAAACTTATTTCACTTCTTCATGAATTATTTATGTTTTTTTCATATAACATTTAGAGGTTCTCATGTGTTCAAGTATGGGTCCATTTTGTTATGAACATTTGGTTTTTTCTTTTACATTTGGATTGTTTATTTACAATATATAGTATAAATATGTGGTAAGACTGGGTATTATCATCACGATTGAGTGCGCCCTCTCCCCTAATAAATGTTTTTATTTTGCACCCCGCACGACTACTGGGCCCTCTCCCCTAATAAATGTTTTTATTTTGCAGAGGGACAAGTTCGCATGGTCGTAGATCAATCGTCGTGTGATCTCAACCATTCCCCGCCATCCCACGATGAGCCCACCACATTGTCTTTGTTGATCGTGATATCACGGGTGAGCGCCATGTGTCTCATCCGGTGAAGCTGAAGGAATGATAAATACTTTGATGCATCTTTAATACATTATGCCGTGGGTTACTAAAGCAGTTATAAGATGCACGTGTTTTAAATCAACAAAGATGTTATAATCCCAGTAGAAAGGTGCTTGATGGTTAATAACAAGGATGGTGACTGTGTTGAATGAAGATGATTGCCGATGGTTGAGATCCACGGTTTCCTGCCATTGCGTGATCAAAAGTTGCAAGGTCTTTATTGATTGCGATATCACGGGCGAGCACCATGTGTCTCATCTGGTGAAGCCGAAGGAATGATAAATACTTTGATGCGTCTTTAATACATTATGCTGCGAGTTACTAAAGAAGTTATAAGATGCACGTGTTTTAAATCAACGAAGATGTTATAATCTCGGTAGAAAGGTGCTCTATGGTTAATAACAAGGCTGGCAACTATGTTGAACGAACAAGATTGTTGATGGTTGAGATCCATGGTTGCCCGCCATCGCGTGATCAAAAGTTGTGAGTTCTTTATTGATTGCGATATCACAGGGGGGCACCACATGAATCTCCTTGGCAACGAGTAGTATGGTGGGGCAATGGCTACCCAACCTACAAAAAGGCATGGGCATCCAAATGGCTTATGCCTGCTGCACTTTTGTTAATAGTTGTCAGTGTCAGTTAATGTACATTTCATTAATTAGGTACTGCGTACTTCCTTAGTATGTTCAATATAATTTTTTTTCGTAAAAAAATATTCTCTACTTTTAAAAACTTTTAAAAACTGTTATATATTTAAATTCTTTAAAATATGGAATAAATTTTTGTTCTTTAAAAAATAAATTTGTTTTACTTTGAATTATTTTAAATATAATTAATAAAATAATTTTGAACTAACTGTTTCATATTTTGTTATATACATTTAATAACTAAAATAAAATAAAAGTATCAATTTTTAAAATATGATTGATAAAATAATTCTTATTCACTAAAAAAATTGATATATACATATAATAAAACAAATATAATAATATATCAAGTTTTAAAATATATGTAATAAAATAATTTTTAAAGGATAAAAAATGTTTCATACTTAATATATAAAATAAAAGAAATATATCAATTTTTAAAATACAATTAATAAAATAATTGTGAAATAAAATGAAGTAATTATTAATGAATAAAAAATTGATATATATATATATATATATAATAATTTTAAAATAATATTCATTCATTTTTTAATTATTTCATTAATTATATTGTAAAAAATTGATATATTTATTTTATTTTATTTATTAAATACTTACTAGCATATATATTATTTATTAATAATATATATAAAATATGCCGAGAGATATCCTTTTGATGTGTCTATTGTACTATTATAAAATAGGTGCCTCAACAAAGATATCTCTTGGCGTATTTTATATATATTAATAAATAATATATATACGCTAGTAGCATTTGCAGCATAACATGAAAGACAAGATTATAATTACTTTTAGTTATAGAATTAAGGTTAGGGTTAGATATATATTTAGTTATGGTTGGGGTTAAAAATAGTGTCAGTGTTAGTTTTATGATTAAGTTTAGGGTTAGAGTTAGACTGAGAATTATTGTTGAGATTGAATCATAACCCTAATCTAACCTTAACCTTAAACCTAATTGAACGCTAACCCTATTTGTAATTGAACTTTAAATCTAACCCCAACCCTAACCCTATCATTGAACCCAAGCTTTATCCTAGAACCCCAACTCTAATTAAATGGTAAACCTAACCTAACCTTAACCCTAATGTTAATCCCAACCCTAAGTCTATCTATAATTATAATCCTAACCCTTCTCATTCTAACCCTAATTATAATCTTAATTATAATTCTAACCCTAACCATAATTCTAATGCTATTCATAATCCTTAGTTTAACACTAACCATAGTTCTCATGACAACCTTAACTCTAATTATAACCCTAATCAAACCCTGACCTTATCCTTAACCCTAACCTTGAGCTTGAATTAAACCCTAACCTTAACCTTAAGCCTAAGCTTGAATT
>VDFB02047230.1:487038258-487131111 GCA_007258455.2 Sequoia sempervirens | reverse complement strand
GTCTTTCACATTTTTATCCCACCCGACCTCAGTCTTGGCAAAACTCCCATAATCTACCCCACATCTTGGTTGAGGTCTGGATTTCATCACACACTTAGCCTTCATGCATGAGAATTGCAGAAGCAATTGTAGACTTAGCCAAAGTATATGTTAGGCTAAGGTAGATCTAATGAATGGAAATAGAGGCATACAATTATTCTTTAATACCTCCACCACAAACATATGCAAGGTGTTGGTTGTTTTTACGGTAAGAAGGTTGATCTTCTAATCTACCTATGGAATTGCCAATTCAAATAAAGGCCAGCTCGAAGGACTTGGACCAACTAACAAGGATTTTAAAGACCTCCTACACTTTGGGCTCTACAAGACCCGGGAGGGTGAACGCTTAATGCATTTACAACCTCTGCACCATCATCATAAACAACATTAACAACAACAAATAATCTCATTTAATAGCTCAACATTATAGGATAATATCGAATAGAATTGGTTGTTTATCAATAATATCAACTATTTGGAGCATGAGATAACTACAACAACATTTCACAGTATAAGATAGTCATTGATTTGAAATTTGTAGCAAGCTCTAGGTAAAGGAAAACAAATACTGAACCATACGAATAAGTACAACTTAGATCAGTGCCATATATCCATTGGACGAGTCAAATTTATAAGCATCTAAGGGTTTATGACAGATTTAACACGTAACAATAAGATCAACATTGCTTTACAATCTCATCAATATGTATTCTAACCCAATAGTACTTATCAAATCCTTATACATAACATATCCACCTACAATCCCATTCAAGCATTTTAATTAATTCCTTGTATTAAACCTAAAACAAGAATCATACACACCACAACAGTGAGATGAACGAAACAACCCTTGATCATTTTATTCAAAATTCAGATATGCTTGTACAATGGAGAGACATGAGTTTGAATTAATCATATCAATTCAAATGCCTAGTACTGTCATAAAACATCAAATCCCCATGAATTGAAAACCTACTACAGAATGACTCAAAACCTAAATTGCATTTTCCCTAAAACCATCAGACTTTACAATTTGCTCTGCAACTTCATCTAGACTCGACCAAAAATATCTAACTTGCTAACCTGTACTTCTGGCCTTGAAATCCTTCTTATAGAAAAAGAAGGAGAAAACAAGCATCGGGCCAGAAAGCACAAGTGTCACTAGCCAATTGGGCCACCTTATGATATTCCAACAATTTGTTACAACAGCAATCTCCCCAGAGAATCTTCTTGTTCATCATGCCCGCTGAGAAAGGTTGATGCAGCAACAAAAAACTTCAAGAATTCCACGCCTAGACTGTCACCAAAAAACAAAACTAGAATTTGTTGTAACTGCAACAGCTGATTTGTCAATCACTAGCAGCCTACTCCTTTTCACTCTTCCTTAGTTAAATATACATTTACCCATTTCTGGTACTCTTCATCAGTTGGCCAATCAAAATTGATCACCTCATTCACCTTGACACTATAAGGTTTGTACTTAACTTCCACCTGATTTGCTTCTCTTTCAAAAGACTCCAAGAATGAGTTGGTGCTAATGATTTTGTCCATGGAACTCACCAACAAATCATAATCTGAGTTACCCTATTTTTGAGGGTTTTGTAGTCGAAACATGATATAAAGGGGCTCTTACACTTTTTGTGATTATTGTAGCTTGTGTAAGAGGCCCCATGGATACTATTGTAATTGTAAGATGCATGAATAGGGCGTAGGATGAGAAATAAAGAAGGTATAGCTACTGTCCTCAATAGTTTTGTGAAGAAAAGCATGTGAAATGAGAGGTTCAAGCCTAGGTTTCAACAAAACATGTATGGGAGATCTGATTTTATGAATTTTTATCCATGTGTAGACCTAATGGGTTAAAGACAGACTATAAATGATATACATACACACACAGCATATATATATGTATGTATGTATGTAATGTAATATGTATGTATGTATGTGTATGTATGTATGTGTATTTTTAAATATAAATGTAAAATGCAATTGCCTGAATTGCTCTCCTAGAACAATAAATGCAACATATCATTAAAGAAATCTATATCTATGTATATAAATGTGTATTTCTAAATGCAAGTGTAAATGCAAAGAGCATATGGTTTTGTAGTGTTATAGATAAAACATATCCATAAATTAATGTAATTGAAATTCTAAAGTCTTCAACACATATAATATGAAATCGATCAAACTATTAAACTACATGAGAAATAAATGAAAACAATAAATGCATATGTATGTGTATTTGTAAATGTAAGTGTAAAATAAATAAGAATAATGAAAATTATAAAAGAATACAAGGAAAGGTCTCCTCCCTTCTTGGTAGTGATAACCTCCTCCACACACAACCCTTAAAATTATGAATAGAGGAATATAATCTTTGAAGAACTCAAAGTTGATTCTCTCCTACCTAATGCAATTAGTCATTTATCCTTACAAACATTTATAGTGATTACTAGAGGCACATAAACCAATTTTTCATAATAGAATAATTTGATCATACTTTTCAATGATGGCATTATGAAAACCTTAGGTTAAATGAATAATTCCCGACTAAGTTCTTTAAATCATGTCAACCCGTATAGAGAAGCTGGCACTATGTATGCGTTGATACTGCCATGGAGAAAGGCTCTTGGGCTCTTTCATCAATCATCCTACCTTAAAAACATACTAAAAGTCTCTAGCAATTACACATACAAGGAGAGAAGATTTAAGATGACTTAAAAAATTATTGCCAAAGCATAAACTTATGATGACTTAACGGGGCCTAATTACACACTCCCTCCCGTTAACCACTTAGACATATAGAAATTAAATGTAAATTTTTTGCTATTTTTAGTCATGTAGGTGTCCAATAAACCACTTGGTGGTGTTTCCCTTTAAGTTTATTTACTTGAATGAAGAGAAAAAGTCCTTTGATTACAATTAGAGAATACATTTGAGGCCTTGGTTGTGTAACTGGTGGACCATAGTCACATTTAACACTTGTTACAAATTTTGGGAGTTAAAACGTTAAGTAGATTTGATTTGTGATGGACACATCTGGATGGTAGTAACAATAACTTGCAATCTATCAAGACTTGATTACCTTATAACCTATGAAATTCTAGTGATGAAATGATAGATTAATCATAATGTCACCTTAGGATTACATCATCATGAAAGAACTTCATCCAACATCCTTATGAGTGCAGGTACCACCAAATAGGTATTTGTCAGATTTTTCTTCCTCGAGCGAGGGAAATTCAGGAAGAGAAGAGGAAAGCGAGACATGTAGTATGTTTAAAAGAGGGAGATCAACTAGAGGTCAAAAGATTAGAAGAAAATTATGTAAACACATGGAATATTTTCTTCCTAAAGGGGGTCATGTTCTTATGATGATGAGAGCATAGGCGACGTCGAGGTGCCTTTGAGGTACAAACATCTACAGAAACAATGGGTACCCAAGGAACTTCCTCCAATAAACACTAATTTTTGTGTCAACGAGAGGATATATCTCATAGCACCATCGTCATTACATGGTTTGGGCCTATTTTGCATGGACGGCATAAAGGTTTGTTATGAAAAATTTACTGAATTAATGGAGTATGTCAGACCCTATTACACTTACAAAGATTGGATGCAACTGGTTCGATATACACGAAGTATGCATAGGTATTCATTGTCAGCAAATTATATACAGCTAAAAGATAAGGATCAAAATAAAGGAGTGGCTATGTACATTGACGGAAGGCCAAAAGCATCAGGGAATATTGCAGGGTTTATAAACAGTACACAACCTGGTTCAACATATAAGCAACCCAATTGCATATTCGAGGCGCGCGATGGAAACTGTGTATTCGTATGTGCGATAAAATCAATAACTACAAGGGAAGAGTTGCTAATTGATTACAATTTGAATCACTTAGTTACAAACACAGTTACTATGGGGGTGGTACGTACTATGTACCATTTTACCCAACCTCCAATTAATAACTCCAATATACCATTTTATTCTTATGTTTTTGTTCATAAGTCTATTGGTTTCATTTCAATAATGTTTTTTTATATTTAATTTTTGTCACAGCAAGACATTGATTGTACGGAGAAGGCTTCGGCCCAGAGCACAGATTGCGATTTATCTTCATGCACTTCTACCCGACAGGTTTACCTCGTTGTAATTTTACAAATTAGATATGAGAAAAATGTTTTATTATTATGTTGTTTTGATAAGTTTATTGGGTTAATTTCGATAATGTTTTAAATATTCTTCTTGCAGTCGACTGATCAGAGAAAGGCACCAGCAATAGATGAGAGCATCGATAGGGAGGTGCAGTCAATATTATGTGATGATGACATTGCTTATTCAACAAGCCCTCTCGATATGATAAGGAAGACCCAAAAAAAATGCAATGAAGAAATCCTTCAGTTGTTATTCATAGTGCCTCAAACAGATGAGATAAGAGAGGGTTAAAATATTGACTGAGAGATCACAAAACTTGCAAGTGAGCTGTCATGAGGTCTTTAATTATAACATCAGTTCATTCATGGTTTTATATTTTGTACTCTTTTATGTCATGCACTAAAATATGTGTTGTTTTTATAGGATTTTTTGCATCCTCATGATGCTCCTGGCCATGATCAGGGTACTGCAAGTGCTGCCTAAGGAGTAGGGGTTGGTACAAGTGTCCATCTTGATCTTCCTACGCATACATCACATCATCTAACCCCATCATATGTGCCTATATTGTCATCTGAAATGTCGGCAACACATACCATGCAGGAATCCGTTAGTGCACCCTCTGGCAGCGAACACATGCCAGAACATGCGTTAGGACATGTACCTGGGGATGTTGAGGCCACACGTACTGGTGATATTTTAGCAGCATTTCCTAGATCTTCCCGTATTACTAGTACGAGAACATTTCCGGTCACATTTGTGGTGACCGAGGATTTCGTTCCCATAAAGATAGAGGTCTTAGGTACTTTAAAATATTTTAATTATTATTATATATAATCCAATTGAAATTTACTTATTGATCACCCTTTTTAGACTATTGATCCCATGATCATTTTGCAGGAAATGATGTTTTTTATAAACATTTAAGTGATATTACGTTGGAGCTCTTTGGGCCCACCATACGTACATGGTGGAATGCCCAAAATCAAGATTTAAAAGATGAGCTCATTAACCATTTAGTTGTGCTCTTCAGTGATAAAACATTCAACCAAACCAAGGTCCTTAAGAAATTTGGTACCTATCTAAAGTATGTGAGGGACCAATATAGGTCACATTTAGAGAAGAATAAAAAGTATGAGCATCCCCCCATGATTCCGGAGAGGGAGTGGAAGGACCTGGTGTCGGATGGAAAGGAGAAGGCTGAAAAAAAAAAGGAAAGGCACCGGGCCAAGGAAGGTATGTGATACTATCAACAATGTAATTATATACTGATTACTCTTTCTTTTACATAATCTAACGTATTTCAAACTTTTCATAGGCTGCCCGACACATCGAAGGAAACAAAGGCAAGACTAGAAAAACACGGGCAGCACAAACTTGGCTCTGGTGGTTATATGAAATTAGCTGCACGAATTGTAAGTATCAATAAATGAAATATAGTATCCAAATAATAAATTGAAAACAATTTTGGTTTTATCACACCATAGAAGCAAAATTTATGATCTTATGCAAAAATGTAGGGCTCTGAATTCAACAGAGTTCCCACAGAAGATGACTTGAAGATTCCTTCCAGCAAGGCTATGGAGTCGTGGTTGAACGCCTAAGAGTCTTGACTGGGCAAACACAACCTTCCACTACATCCGACACATAGGTAAATAAACTCAATAAAGTTTATTTAAAATTGAATATTTGTGCAATCTATTGAATATTAATTTCCACCATAAAGTAATTACATGCCTATTTGTTTTAAACATTCAAGCAATGATAATATTGCACATGACATTAGAATGTAGCCTGGTGAGGGTGGAGCACAACCTGTAGATGAAGGTCATGGTGTGCATCCCAGTACTTTAGAGCATGTAGAGCATGATCAACATGTTAAGCATGATCAGGCTAGCGAAGATCAGGAACGTGATGTGGCCCCATCAGGTAAAGAGGACCACTCTAAAGTTATTTTAAACATATTTAATTACAATTGGTGTATTAATTAATGTAATCTTTCATGTTTCAACTTTAGAGCATGTAGAGTGTGATCAACGTGTTGAGCATGATCAGGCTAGAGAAGATCAGGAACATGATGTGGCCCCATCAAGTAAAGAGGACCACTCTCATGTTCTCTTAAACATATTTAATTTCAATTGGCGTATTAATTAATGTAACCTTTCATGTTTCAACTACAGATCAGGATTTAGAGGTGTTCAACATGTTGAGCATGAGTCTATAACAAAATTTCAAGAACATGATGTGGACCCATCAGGTAAAGAGAACCACTCTAATGTTCTTTTAATTAATGAAATACTTGTAACAATAATAATAAAACATATCAGTTTAACATTTCTTTCTTATTGCAGCAGACCCCCTTGCAGCGGCGTCCAAGTTATGAGCAGACGACTAAGCGTACATTAAGATCATGAATAGAGAGAAGAACAACTAAAGGGGGGATAGATATTGATTTAGAAAATGATACTCCACTTCAGATTTTTGTAGCTTTAAAAAAGAAACAAAAACAAAAAAGTGATTGTAATCATATCATGACAACCATATTTTTGATAATATGTAAAAACTGAAAGAATGAATATTATATATTAATGAATGTGTTAATGAATGAATGTTATATGTTATTAATGGATGAATGAATGTTATATGTTATTAATGAATGAATGAATGAATGTTATATGTTATTAATGGATGAATGAATGATTAATGCTATATGATTGGGTATGGGGAATTGAGAGTGATGTGAGGGGGGCGAAATGAGCTTCCACCATCACGTGGTTGGCCCTGTTAAGTAGAGAATATTAAACTATTCTCGAAACAAAGAGAAGCTTAATAAGGTAATGCACTTTTCAATATAAGAAATGCATCGTTTGAAGCATCAAACCAATATGCAAAGATGAAAGAAAGTGCTAACTTTTCACTATGGTGGCAGAAAAATGATTCTTTATACCCTGAATCCATGCTCTACATCATAATTTGAAGTTGTTTCCATTCCAATGTTCCGAGTTTAGTTTGTTTGTATGGCTTTGTATGAATACCACATTGTGTTGTGTGTGGATTTGGTTTCAAAGCTCTATTTCTTCTATTTTTAGTGGTGACATAACTCTAAAATTTGACTTTTGTGCATAATAGGTTATTGGAAAAATTGCGGCTCAGTGTTTAGAGGCTCGATTGAGATAGATACACGGATATTTGGATCTTGTTGTTGATGGGAGGCTTCGACTTAACCATGAAATTTTGTACCATCTGCAAGTATGCAAAAGTTTCTCTACTTACATTCATTCTTGATCATCAATGTTGTAAATGATATTAATGCTTCAAACTTAAGATTCGTTTCATTGTTATAATGATCAAAATGTTATACTTTTCTATACATTCAAGCATTCTCTTTCCCCCTAGCCTTTGCTCTCTCCCCCCTCCTTTTAAGAATTTTCTTTGTCATAAAAGATTCATATTTCTGTCTCATTTACACAAATTTATCTGAAGCGCTAGGAGTGAATAAAGATATGTAAAAGATGATGGATTATGTATAAACAACAACTTTCCATCTTATAGCTAATTAAATCCTTAATATTTGAATATTTTAGAGCTCGAATAATGCTTGTATATGCATGTGTAGCAATAAGGGAGCCTATGTGAATATTGAAATTTAAAACATCACTTTGGTATTTTTCCTTAGGCAGTCATATGATATTTTGAGTAATATAAACCTACACACACATTGATATTTTTTAGCATTGCATTGAAGAAACTTTTTTCTCTTATACCTACCCTTGGCTAGACATGGAGGTATATAATATTGGTTTATGGGTTTATTCTGTAAGTAGTTAATTTCACAGAGGAAGACTAAAATATTCTTAATGTCATGTGTCAGGTGTGAAAGCATATGAATCACTTGCTAAAGGCACCATTTTGTATTCATCCAAAAATGGGTTTGTTCTTTTTTTTATGTTTCTTTCATGTGATTTTTTTAGGCTCTAGAGATGTAGCTCAGCTCTTTCCTTTGCACTTTTCATCTATTTTGATGATTATAGTAGATTATCCTCATCATTTTTCATGTAGATCTGTTTGTAACCTTATTTCTACCAATCAATTTGCAAACCACTCACATATTAAGGACCATTTCAATAACTTGTAGTCATCCATTACTTCATATGTTGTAGGTTGTGTCTGTGTGCCAATAAATCCTGATGATTGCGAGAACTTTAATCCTACAAGTGTACCCAATCTTTCTCAAGTAAAAGTCTTACCTTATTTTATAGTACTTTAAATGGTTAATTGAAGGTGCTTCTTTAGATCTGAGATAGTTGAACCCTGGATTAAAATATGGTATTAGATGGGCAGTATAATGATAAAACTAAGGTCCATTGAACACAAATTATGAACATAATTTACTGGACTATGAATAGTGTTACAATTATAATTATTTCTCCTTTACCTACCTCTGCATTAATGAAAAAGATAGCAGATATTGGAAGTTCATTACATGTCTCATGTATGTGTTAGTATTTTAATTTTGTTTAAGTTGTTCAAGAGCTTGATTAGGTCAAGAATATGTTCTACAAGCTCTATTCTCTTGACACTGCTCAGCATTTTCCCTACACATTTTCTCTTCAATCCATACGTTTCCTAATTCCTTCCCTTGTTAGCCCTTAGTTTTTCTCAAGTGTAATGCTTTTTCTATGCATCTTGCAGTATGTATGTATGATCAGTCATCTCTTATGAGGCATGGATAACATTTCATGGAATTGTTGTTGTAATTAGACAATTTCCATTGTGAGAATAATCATTTAATTTGTATGGAAGTAAGTCTTTTTCAAATTATTTGACTTGGTATTGTAAACTTATCTTTGCAGGATTCTCTCGGGGGGGACAGCAGAACTGTGATGATAGGTAGAGTTGTTTCTTAACTCCTTCCCTTGTTAGCCCTTGGTTGTTCTCAAGTGTAATGCTTTTTCTATGCATTTTGCAGTCTATATGTATGATCAGTCATCTCTTATTAAGCATGGATAACCTTTCATGGAATTGTTGTTGTAATTAGACAATTTACATTGTGAGAATAATCATTTAATTTGTATGGAAGTAAGTCTTTTTCATATTATTTGACTTGGTATTGTAAACGCGTCTTTGCAGGATTCTCTCGGGGGGAACAGCAGAACTGTGATGATAGGTAGAGTTGTACAACACCATAAATCATTTGGCATTATCAATATATTTCTTATAGAATACTTTGTGCAAGTAAAATGGAATGTGCAATGATAATTGGTCTCGAATTCAAATCTAAATATAAGTACATTATACACAAGAAGATGGTATCTATTCTATGATTTAAAGAACCTCAAAATAAGAAAATTAATAGGTTCCATTTGTTTAATTTCTCTTAGACACTTGTTTAATCAGTGAGACCCTCAAAATGTCTTGTTGATAACCAGCAGTGTTCAAAACTCCTAAAGAGGTCAGATCGGTGTGACATTGGATTTGTCTTGCTGACGGAAGTCATCAGCAAGACATGGACTATCAGAGTGAGTTTTCTATCATATTCTGATGATTTATCTCTCACCAATGGGTTGGCTTCGATGTCATCGCCAAGAGTCTCCGCGATGGTATATTTCAACAAATATTTTTAAAAAAAAAATTGCATTGTTTCGTCGCAATTTTGACGAAAACCACTGACAAATCACCGAAAAGGTCCGACGAAGTTGCTATAGCTGTGATGAAGGCTTTGTCATAACTCCTTGCCCAATTCATCACAATTTTGACAAATTCCACCGACGAATCACAGAAAAGGTCTGACGAAGTTGCTTAGCTGCAACGAAGGCTTTATCGTAACACCTTGCCCATTTCGTCGCAATTTCGACAAAGGAAACCGAAAAATCACATAAAAGGTCCAAAGAAGTTGCTTAACTACGACAAAGGCTTCGTCGTAACTCCTTTCCCATTTTTTCGCAATGTCAACGAAGGCCACCGACAAATCACAGAAAAGGTCCGACGAGGTTGCTTAGCTGCGACGAAGGCTTCGTCATAAATCCTTGCCCATTTCGTCGCAATTTCAACGAACACTACCGATGAATCACATAAAAGGTCTGTTGAAGTTGCTTAGTTGTGACGAAGGCTTCATCATAACTCCTTTCCCATTTCATCGAAATGGCGATGAACTTCTAGTGTTGTTTCAACTACACGAAGTTTTTGTCGATATTCCAACGAACATCCGAGTCATTTTATGATGCCGACAACCGACGAATGTACACCGTTATTTTGATGTTTAATGCGTCATCAGAATTTCAACAAAAAATAGCAACGAAATTGTTTTTCGTCATTTCGTCATTTTTCTGACAAATATTTGTCAAAAAATGGAGCCAAATTCAGTAGTGTTGGGTATGAAATTCTATCACTTATGGACGGATTCTTAGGTTATAATCAAATAATAATTTCCATGAAGATCAACTGAAGAAAGATTTCACATGTGCTTGTGGAACTTTCTTTTGGAATGTCATGTCATTTGGACTCAAGAATGCCAGAGCTACCTATCAAAGAGCCATGACAACTATTTTTTATGACTATATGCATGTACTTATGGAAGACTATGTTGATGACCTTCTCTCTAATTCTCTAGAACGAAGTGGTCACCTAGCAGTATTGGACAATATTTTCACATGACTTGAAAAGTATCAACTTAGGCTTAATCCAAAGAAATGTGTTTTCGAGGTCCAATTAGGAAAAATCCTAGGATATATTATCTCTCATAGAGGAATAGAAGTTGATCCTACCAAGTGAAAGCTATCTTGGACATGCCACTTCCAACCAACATCAATCAATTAAGAACATTACAAGGAAGACTACAATCAATTTGTAGGTTCATTGCTCAACTAGGAGACAAGATCCATCCATTTCAACACTTGTTACAAAAAGGAATTCCCTTCAATTGGACAAAGAAATGCCAAGAAACATTTGATAAGATCAAGCATTACCTATTGACTCCACCAATTCTTATGCCCCTGATCAATGGAAGATATTTGATAGTATATGTGATAGCAACTACATCAGCACTAGGGGCATTGTTAGCATAGAATGACAATGATGGCAATGAACGAGAAATATATTATATCAATCACACCTTAGTCGAATATGAGTTGAACTATAGTCCTATTGAATGAGCATTCCTAACAGTGGTATTTATAGCACAAAAATTAAGACACTACATGTTGAATCACAAGACAGTTGATCGCCAAAATTGGTCCTCTAAAATACCTTCTCAGTAAAGCATCTCTGATAGGAAGACTAGCTAAATGGGTTATGATCCTAAGTGAGTATGACATTGAGTACGTTGACTGAAAAGTAATAAAGGACAAGTGATAGTTGATCAACTTGTAGATGCACCAGTAAAAGTAGACCATCCTTTGATATATAATTTCCTAGATGAATAATTTTTTGTAATATCACCAACCAATGGAAGTTGTATTTTGATGGATCTTACACAAGTCATGGTTTAGGAGCCGGAATTCTATTCATCACACCTCAAGGAGACTCCATTCCCAAGTCATTTTGAATAGCATTTCCATGCACAAACAACATGGGTGAGTACAAAGCATTATTGATAGGACTCTGAAAGGCAATAAAATGGAAAATAAAGGATCTTTAGGTCTACAGAGATCCCTAGTTAGTGATTTTTTAATCATGATTATGACATCAAAGATGAGAAATTGACACCCTACAAGTGCATGGTAGGCAGTTTCAGACTATACTTTGACAATATTACATTTGAACAGATACCGAGAATACAGAACAAAGTAGCTAATGCAATGGCTATAATCGGATCTCTCTTTGACATTCCTAACAATGCTTTGCAATATGAGTTCTTGGTAGAACAATTGTTGATCCCTGAATTTGATGTCCCCGAAACCGAACTTGTGTGTGAACTTGTTGGTCTCGAATCTCCTTGGTACAAAGACATCTACAGTTACTTGCATGACCAGATTATCCCTCCTAACTTGTCCCTCAACCAACGCAAAGCATTTATCCGACAAGCATCCAAATATGCCATCATCAGAGACACCCTTTACCACCGTAGCCTAGATAGTACCCTCCTCCGCTGTCTTGACTCAAATGAAGCACAAATAGCCTTACAAGAGGTACACCATGGTATATGTGGAGCTCACTCTGCTAGTTTGAATTTAGCTAAAAATCTCATGAGAATGGGATATTATTGGCCTACAATGGAACATGATACCTATCACTTTATGAAGAAATGCCACCAGTTTCAAATTCATGGAGATCTTACACATGCACCAGCTCAGGAACTATAGCCACTTACTTCGCCATGGCCATTTTCTCAATGGGGACTCAACCTCGTAGGAAAGATCCATCCCACTTCTATTAATGGACATAATTTTATCCTTGTTGCTACTAAATACTTTACAAAATGGATTGAAGCCATCCCACTAACCTACATACTAGAAAGTAGATAGCTAGTTCATCCTGAATTACATCATTTGTCGCTATGGTATCCTATAGTCCATTAGTACAAATAATGGTCTCCCTTTTAAGAATCAGGATGTCCATGAACTTTGTGAAAATTTCCATATTGAACACCATTTTGCTACTCCATATTACCCCTAAGGTAATGGTCAAGCTGAGGCATCTAATAATACAATCCTAAAATATTAAAGAAGACTATCAATGACGTTGGTCGAGACTGGCACCTGCAACTTAATCCTGCTTTATGGGCCTATCGCACCAATGTCTACACCCCTACATGAGCCACACCATATTCCCTTGTCTATGGATCTAAAGCAATACTTCCTATAGAGCTCGAGTTACCATCCTTGCGAGTCTCCATGAAAGGATTGATTGATCAAGAAGAATATTGTGTATCACGTCTACACGAACTAGAGTTACTCAATGAAAAGAGACATAATTCTTTGACACACTTGCAAGCATATCAGAATTTCCTTCAACGCAGTTACAATAAGAAAGCCTGACCTAGAATTTTTGACATTGGCGACTTAGTCTTGAAAGAAAATCTAAAGAATCAAGCAGAACAAGAGAAACCTATAAAGTTTGAACCTAATTGGTTGGGCCCTTTTATCGTCATAGCATCATATGGATCTGGCGCTTATCAATTGTCTACTCCTAAAGGAGAACCACTATCTGAGCCTATCAACAGCATGCACCTTTGCAAGTACTACACTTGATTCTTAGAGTATCCCCTTAAAAAGTCAAAAAATACAAAAAACAAAAAAAATTGAAAAAATGGTCACCCTGATGAAAACCTAGCAAACAAGCATCTTGGTGACAACAACAAAAAAAATCAAAAAAATAGTAAAGAGAAATAATTCGTCCAAAAGTGAAAACCACTTCGGTGGTGCTTTGGATAAGTACCATGGTGAAAACCTGGCAAACAAGTGCCATGTGTAGTCACTCTATGCTCCTTCGTCTATTGTCACTCCATCTAGTCTCCCATCCTTCTACTCATCCATTCGCACATGTCACTCACTCATAATAAAGCTTCATCATCCTTTCCATGGCTTGGGAACCATTGACATTTAGCATCCTTTGCCTTCATGATCCTCTACATTTGTCGCTTCCCCTCGTAAATAATACAGTGGTCCTATACCTGACTGGAGGAAATTCCTCGATCTACGTCTTCATGGGAAATAACACATGGTATCAACATTCATAAAACATCAAAATCCAAAAAAATCATAAAACATCAAAATCCAAAAAATCATAAAACATCAAAATCAAAAAAAATCAAAAAACCTTTGAAATCCAAAAATATCAGAAAACTCCAAAAACAAGAGTCTAATTCTGAGTCTGAGTTAGTTTGTGTTAGTAGGGTCAAACTACATTGTCTCTGCGCATTTTCTACGTAGGAAAGGCTCATCTTAAATGAGCCACTGATACATTAGGTCAGTCCTTTTAGGTTGTCCAAATAAAATCATGACTCAGTCTTTTGTCAAACATTTAGCATCCTTTGCCTTCATAATCATCCTCTGCATTTGTTGCTTACCCTCGTAAATAATACAATGGTCCTATACCCAACTGGGGAAAATTCCTCGATCTACGTCTTCATGGGAAATAACTCATGGTATTAGCATTCATAAAACATCAAAATCCAAAAAAAATAGAAAACCTTTGAAATCCAAAATCATCATAAAACTTAGAAAACTCCAAAAACAAGAGTCTAATTTTGAGTCTGAGTCAATTTGTGTTAGTAGGGTCAAACTATGTTGTCTCTACGCATTTGCTACATAGGCAAGGCTCATCTTAAATGAGCCACTGAGACATTAGGTCAGTCCTTTTAGGTTGTCCAAATAAAATCATGACTCAGTCTTTTGTCAAATAAAACAAAGTCAAGTCATGTTGAACTACGAGGTCTCTGTGTGTATAATGTAGGAAAGGCCATCAATCGATGAGCCCCCAAGGCCACCTAGGTCAGTCCTATAGTGTTTTTCAGGTATGGCCGTATTCTAGGTCCGCAAGGAATCATCACTCAAACCAAATCATGAATCAACGAACAAACATACCCAACCAAAATATTTTATCTTCAATCAACCATTTTACCATCAATCAATCAATCCGTTCATTCAATTAGAATGGGGCATCATGTCATTTGTCTCATTTGATCCTATCTCTTGTCTTTTATCAGGATGCATCCTTCCTAAGATTATACTTTGTCATTGGTCAATCTGGTCATTCAACTTAAGAAAGATGTGTCTTTCTTGCAGTTAGGTGCCTTGTCAACACTTGTCATTTGGTCAACTTTATCAAATGTGTTCCTTGCCTTAAACAGGATATGTCTTTCCTAAAATCAGGTATCGTCACATCACTTGTCAATCTTATCAATCAATCTTTGTCAAAAAATCAATCAATCTTGTCAATCTTGTCAATCAATTTTTCCTCAATCAGAATGTGTCTTTCCTGAAGTCAGGCGCAATCAATCAACCTTCTCAACCTTATCAATCAATATTTGTCAAAATCAATCGATCTTGTCAACCTTGACAACCAATCTTGCCTTAATCAGGATGTGTCCTTCCTGAAACTAGGCCCAATCAATCAAATCAAATGGTCAACAATTGTCCAACTTATCAATCAATTTGGTCCTTGTCAACCTATCAATCAATTTGATCATCTTGGTAAACTTAATCAATCATCTCAAACAATCTTATTGTAAGGAAAGCTAGATGCGGAAGTAACTCTCCTAACGTCAAAACCTCAGGGAAGAATGCAGAGACTCTTTAAAATTTTACAATTACAGTCCAATTAAGATGCACTAGAAAGAGATTACAAAAACAGAGAAATAGACAAACACATATGAACACCAGATATACGTGGGAAAACCCTTACGGGAGAAAAACCCACCACACCAAGAGAAGTCACTTTGTATTACAGTAATAAAGATTACAAACAGAGTTCTGACTTATCTTTCTGATGTCAGTTTATAGTAGCAATCATCATGAACAACCTTGTTACAGAACATTCACGTTACAGTCTTCACATAATAGAATTCATCCACTGATCATACAATCACACATCAATTCGTCGATCCATCGAACCAGACATCATCTACAACTTCTAAGTAAATCCATGACGCCCCTGTCTGTCGAGCTTCCTCTCAGTAACAACCGCAACAATCCAACTACTAGCGGTTCCCATTCGGCTTCTCTGATTGGTCGTAGACTCACCACGTAGGATGGTCTTCTCTCGGTCAAAGCGATCAACCTATGTTGGCATGTTGGTGAGACACAAGAACTATCTCCCCGATGCTCAAAGGCTTCATTTTGATATCGGCGTAGGTTCCAACAGTCAGCAAGACAATATAGCGAACGCCACGAGTCATACCGAATCCACTGACATTCATTTCATTCCTATCGGCAAGAGTTTCCTCATCAGCAAGACTCATACCGCTGTTCACAAGTCACACCGACCTCAAATTTCCATCGGCAAGACTTACCGCTCACCAAGAGGTTACACCGAGACTTCTTATGTTACACCGAAGCATCCAACAATCGACAAGACATACTGTTATCTCCAAGACATCACAGCAAATACTTCATGTTACCTCGAGGACCATTTACTATCGGTGAGACTCTCCATCAGTCGCTAAGACTTCATACCGAAGTCTTTGTGTCACCACGAAGACTCCAAGTGTATCCCCATCGGCGAGACCTTCATCGGTGTCTGGGACTTCATACCAAAGCCCCCACCTTCGGGGAGACTTCACTTAGTCGCTAAGAGTTCTTCCCGAGACCTTTGAGTTACCCCGAGTGAATACTATCAGTGAGACATTCCTATCGGTAAGACTTCTTAACGAACACCCAAGACTCTCCCTGAAGGCTTCAATAGAAAACACTGTCAGTAAGACATTCCTTCATCGCTGAAAGCTCATAGTGAACATCCAAGACTCTCCCCGATATTCGATAAACACCAACCATCGGTAAGATATTTCCACTCAGTAGGAGGTCATACTGAACACAACAAGTTATAGCGATAGGATCATTCGGTGAGACTAAAGCAAGGTCACAGCGACCTGAACTGTTCAACAAGATTCCAACTGCTAGTCGGCTAGACACAAAAGATGTCACACCGACTTGGCCCTTTCAGAGGTTTCATCCTGTGGGATTGAGGCACATATTTCCAACACTTATCAGAATCATTGGAAAACACTATCTCTATTGGCAAGCACTTTGTTGATCTAAACATGTCTTATATTTTTTATTGGTCTTTGGTCATGTTACTAGTTACCTCAAGGATATCCTATTAAGGGATTTAGAGGGACGATGATGGATCATGGCCTCTTTTCTTTATTTATTGTTTGTGGTTTGTCTTAGCAAAAAGACTAGGATAATTGGGTCCTTAGTATGAGTTGGGGCATTCCTTGTCTGTTGACATTGTCTTTTGGTTGCTTGTCTCTCACAAATGGTCACCTTGCACACCTTGGTCTATATCATACCATGGTGTTTGTGTTCCATTTGTGACAATTTTGACGCCTGATGATGATAAATATAAAATCATGAAATTTGGTCCCTTGTCATTTCCCGTCTAACTTTCCATTTCCATCTCCTTTCCCCTCATCTATTTCTTCTGCGCTAACATTTCTTCTGTTTGCATCTTGATAGAGTCCTATGGCACAAAAAAACATCTTGCATACATAATCATGTTACAAAGCATCCTAGAAGGCATTTTTCTCATATTAGGTCACATATATTTGCATAAGAAAATACAAAAACATAGAGATCATCCATATAGAATAAACATTTTCTCATATTAGCATCATCATATAAGTAATCCATTGCATTGTACAATTCATTATAGCATTACATTCCATATCATATCACATTTTACATCATGATCCATTATATCACATTGCATTTCATCTCACATCACATTATGTTCCATACACATTACATCACAGTCATAATAGTAGAGCATATCACATCACACATTGCATTTTACATCCACATCCAATCATCACATTTTGCATTAATTTGTGCTTGCATTGCATTACATTAACATTATATTGCATTAGGTAATCATCCATACAAATCATGATAATCTAAATGTTCCATCGTGTTCAATACATTGCATATCTCCTTACATTTATCAAATTAGGTTATTTCCATTGCATTCATCGCTCATACGTATCATAATAAACATCCATCATCATATATGCATTACACCATCATATAGAATGCATCCATACACATCATAAAAATAATAAACATTTATAAACATCCATAATCGTAAATGCATTGCATCATCATATCACATCGCATCCATCAAATAGGCATGCATATTGCATTTATCATAAACATTCATAACATAGTCATCTAAGCATAATCAAAAAAGCACGTCAGACCATCACATAACCATATAGAATGCATCAATAAGCATCATAATCGAGCATAAACATCCATAATATAGCATAGCATCATCATAAATAGAAATGCACAATCATATACCAATGCATATCATCAACCACCGGCAAAATCATATAATATATATCGCTCAAAAAATAATATGTCACAGGTACAATGTCAAGATGTGTCCCATAAAAGTGGAGCTCGCAGGCTTGATAATAAAAATATCAGTGTCCATATAACAACATGATAAATGAAAAGGTGCCCTATCTTGAACTGTCCTACTCCCCTATCCCTGAGGCATCCATGTCCTCTCTGTCTGGTGAATCCCTGGACCTATGCTCTGTGGAGGGAGGCCTGTCATATGGAGTAGCTCGTCTAGCATCTGAAGCCTCATCCTCAGACTTTCTTTGTGTGCATCGACTATGAATCTTGCTCCTTGACCTGCCCCATGAGTCGTTGTCAATCTCTGAAAAGGGTGGCTCCCTCCTCTCTGGGGGCACCACCCTCTCATATATATCTCTATAATAATGACTAGCCCTACTAGCCCTGGCGTACTCTTATGCAACCTCCACAACTGATCCACTACATGTAACTGTAAAATTGATCATCCACCAATCTATCTGTTGATGACTAATCACTGTTAGGTCCCTCTCAGCCTTAAGGTTGTCCCTCTTAGGAGTCACTGTCCTCAACTCGACCTCCAATGCTTGCACACACACTTGTAGCGTGGTTATCCTCTAATCGGCAATCCCATCATCTGCTCGGCCCTCCTCCCCCACCTCCTTGACCCCCATAATAATCCTCTCGTGGAGGACTTATCTTCCTTGTCCATCTATGGCTCCTCCTTAGCCTGCTCATCATGTCCTCCCTCTCCCCCTACCTCAACCTCCATAGCCTCAACATCTGGTTGTGCCACCTCTAATGCGGGCATCTCCATGTGTTGCTCTCCCTCCTAACCTACCACCTCTACCACTACCCTCACCTCTAACTGATCCTCTACCGCTACCCTCTCCTCTAGTTGGTCCTCCTCCATCTCTTCCTCCTCTCTGATAGGTGGTAGTTGCCTAGCCACCTATCATCCTGCATCCCTCCTCCTATGACAATCTCCTCCATGTCCTCCATGTCCATCTCCTCCATCATCCACCCATCCTCCTCCACCCCTCGCCCACTGTCTCCTCTCCCTCAACCCCTGCAACCTTTGTCCCCTCACTGGCCTCTCAGACCATTGCCCTCTGTGCTCTACTGGTGTTGGCTATTGTGGATCTGTAAGCAGAATTAGTTTATGTATCAACCACCAGGAATCATACTCTGGTGTCATCCCTACATCGGCATCCCCACCTCTCCACTCCCAATCCAATGCCTGAAGGGCATCTATCTCCTACTCTACAGTGGTCACCACAATCTGAGGTCCCTAGGGATGTACCTCTCGTGAGGACCGTCCATACTTTGTTGTGCCAACGGGAACCCCCTACCTCTCCCCAGACTGTCTTTGAACCCTTTGCGAGAGATACATCTCAATGATGTGTTGCAACTACACTATGCACCCAATAAGATATCGAGGTTGTCGGCACCATGGCATATGATCATCCTTGTCAATCCACAAGTCACATGTCTTGTATGGTCTCCAAATGAAGATAACTAATGTGTCTAAACCATGCCTCCAATACCCAATGTCACCAACATGTGTCTATGTCAGGGCCCCCTGGTACATATAAATGTATGGCACACCTGCACCCAACTTTCAAACCACTGGAGGTCAGAACACGGCTATGTGCTCCTAAGCCCATACTATCAATAAAGTAACACCGCAACTCAAACTCTACCTGCCCTTATAAGCAATGTCATGTAACTAAAAATAGAGCATGTCCAATAGACAGACCCCCAAGCATACACTATCTCGAAGCGAATCATCGATCTGAGCATCTCTCCCCAACCCATCAACAAACCATGACCCCTGCGGTCGGGAATCAACACTCCTGCTATCGGTGTGCATAGAACACAATCATATCTATCATATGTCTCTGCCAGGGTCTCCCATCAGATCTCGCAACCCTAGATCCCAAGCTTTGCATCGTCATCACAATCATAGTACTTGTACAAGGCATGTAGTCCTTGAGCGGGGTTGTATCGTACTCGTTCACCGTGAATCGATAGTCATAGAATCTTGTACACATCCTCCAGGATAAATTTTGCCTCCCCTTTCGACAAATGGAAGTTGCTCATCTCAGAGTGCCATCGCTTTGCCAATGCTATCAACATCGCCTTGTTTTCCCTAATCACAGGCATATAAGTGACATAGAACAACCCTAGGTCTAGCAATGCCTGTCTCTCCTCCTCACCCAACTGGTCCCTCAATCAAAAAACATCTTGTCTCCACTCCCATGTGTAAATATGAGGTAGACACTCTTGAAATCATCAAGCAAACCATTATGTCAATCCAAGACCTTCAGTTGACCTATTGAACCTAAGTTGACCAAGTCAAACCTTGTTAATCTGGGGCAAACTTTTAACCAGGCAATTACATCACAGTTTTGTCACATGCGTCATGCACATTTTTAACCAGCTCGCAATTGCAATTGTGTCACTTTCCTTTCACATGTGTCATTTTGTACTACACATGTGTCGCATCCAGTCGTTTGTGTCACTACCGTCCGCATATGCGGCCTAGAAAGTCACTTGTGTCACTTCATTTTGTGCATCGCACCGCAAACACTCATGCCCTAACCCTACTGCAATTTTGTCACAATGAGACGAATGCAGCAAACTGCTAATCAAATGCATCGAATGTGCACACAATTGTGTCACAAAATGTTGTGATGCAATTGCCTGCTAAATTATTTCCTAACCTAAATGCATGCAAATTGAAAAAATTAAAAGTCAAGCTAATAGTACATATCGGGGTGGGAGCTCCCTCAGGTCGGTGATACCTCTAAATCCGGTATGTGCGATGGGCGACCTCTAGAATAGGAGACATCTTTGTAGATAAATCACTCTGAGCTCTAATAATTTCTAAATCAAGAATGCACAAATGACCCTTTTTCAAACTCAAATTGCTATTTATAGGTCCAAAATTAGGGTTTTCGACCTACCTTGACTATTGGACACACCCTTTGATGACTTTGATCCTGAATTTGACCCTCGTGATGACTTCAAAACTCATTTCCACCTTCACCATCAACTTCCTAACCATCAACTTGTCTTATTGGGACAATTTTCCAAACTTTTTTGAAACCTTTCAGAAATTTGTAAAATTTTCCCGAGGGGGCATACCTATACCCTGACTTCAGTGGGGCATCCTTTGACTAAATTTCTTTGACACAATGTGATGAATGGCATTATGTCAAAGAGGGGAAAAATGTCCTAAGTCTACAAGCATCATTTTTTTTGGTTGTCGTCCTCTGATAATTGAATCATTTTAATTATTTGATTATCCTTGATCATATTCTTCTATTAATTAAATAATTTTAATTATTTAATTAATTCACTTTCTACTCTGTATTCTACCCTAATCAATTAAAATAAATTAATTGTGTCGCTAACACTCACTTTGTTCAATAATTAAATAAATCATTATTTATTTAATTATTTATCTTTTATCGTTCGCCTATAGTCAGATAATAATTATTATTATTTGTCTATGCATTGACCTTTGTATTCTTCTATAATTAAATAATTGTCAAGATTATTTAATTGTGTCATTCCTCTCCCAATTAAATAATTAATTCAAATTAATTATATAGTGTCTAATTTCCATCTCTCCCCATTTAAGTAAATTGATTTTATAAATTGATTTATTTAAATGCCCACTTTCTATTTTCCTCACATTAATAATTTGAATGAATTATTTATTTTTCACTTGGCTAAATATTCCCCTCTCATGAATTAATTATTTTCCAATTTTTCATTCATCTATTTTCCTCCACTTGCTCATTAATCCCTGTCATAGTCATCTTTGTCATAGCCATCTCTGTCATAGTCGTCAGTATCATAGCCCTCCCATGAATAGCATATTCTTGGTGCATCAATCCTCCACCGTTGATCTCGGCATCTTTCTAGAAGGTTAATCTAGTCCATCTGTTCGAATGGTTGTCTATAAAAGCACCCTTCCTCCTTCACTTTGTCCTTAACAGTCATTTTGTCTCCAACTTTCTACTTACTATTTGCGGGTTATTGCACAAGTTTTACTTCAAAATTTGAGGGAAAAGTTGGAAAAAGGAGAAATAGGAGAGACAAGAGAAGGAATCAATTGCAATGGGGAGTGTTTTATTTTTTTTTGCTTTCATTTTGATATCTCCATTTGTTTGTATTCTCTTGTTTTAGATGAGGTTTATAGCTTAGAGGTGTTTGGCTATCACTTTATCTAAGCTAGGACTGTTTTACCCCATCTTACAGTTACCATACCCACCCTTGTATATGTTATGTCAAAAAAATTACCATATAACCTTGTTCTTGGTAGACCGTGGATTCATGCTATGGGTGCAGTCCCGTCTACCTTGCATAAATTGATTAAATTCATTTGCAATAATCGAGTAGTCACAGTCAGGGATGACCCTAAGGTTATGCACTTATGTGAGATGGAAGTTGTTAGTTAGGTTTCGGTTGTGCCTACTCTTATCCCTTCAGTGTCTTCCAATGTGTTGATGTCTACTCCTGCAGTACCCACTACAAAGAATACTCTTGAGAAAGATGTCCCTAAAGAAGATCCTTCTCAAGCAAGAAATCTTAAGTCTATTATTTCTACTTCTCAAGAGAATGCATGTCTTGGAGATGATTGGGGCTCTCTAGACTTTACATAATCCTTCATTGGAGAATATAAAGTCCACCTGATCCACTTATTCCTTTTGATAACATCATCCAAACCTTCTATCAAAGATGGTTACTCTTTTGTATCGCGGGATAATGTGAACACAAATCGTTATGTTCTTAATGTTGATCCCCCTCCTTTTGAGGAAGATGATCACGCTTATGTTAAAGAAGCTAATGTTGGCAGTCTTGTCAAGAAGGATGATGGTGATCCTATAGAGGAGTATAATCCCCATTGCTAGAATAATGCTCTCTATGAAGATCCTTATTCTCATGATTTGCAAACACGTTATGGCCCTAGCTTCAAGCTTGTCTCTAAATATGGCTATGGGCATAAAGGTTGTGGGTGTAATGAACAAGGCATTTAGGTCCCTATAGAATGTGCACCTCATAAGTGTAATTTGTGGCTTGGTTGCTTGAATGAACAATCTAAACGGAAACCACGATTGAATGGAAACATGATTTTTGCTCAGTCTCGTTCTCTCAGATTGATTCATCTGCCGTTATTCGTTGTCTTTGTGCCTTCTTCTTGTGAGAAATCAAAATTTTCTCCATAAGAGAAAAGGTTGCTTCCTACTCCTCATTCTTTGTTTGAGAAGAGTGTAATTTGTTGAGGCTTCTTAAATCCCACTTGATTACTCTTCCTCCACATAAGAAATTTCATAAACATGATAAAGAAAAAATTCTTTATGTGCATACCATTGAGTGCTTAGCCATTCCACTAGTGAATGTAAGGCCTTGAAGGATAAAATTCAACTTCATGATTCTGGTGCCATCACTCATTTATTTTTTGATGCACCTACCTCTTCTTTAAATGACAAGTGATATCAAGTTCTACCTCTATCTTGTATGTTCTAAGTATCTTACATGGTTCTCCTCCCCTGTATGTTGGGGGCACTGATAACTTGTTCTAGAGATGTGTGTCCTTCTAAGTACCCCCTATATTCTCTCTATCTTTCAATTGGAGCATCCCCTTCAGTGAGCCCTTTTTTGTCTTGAAGGGTTCCGAAGGGACCCCCTTTGAAAGTTTTTTCTCTCGAATGAATCCATTGGCATCTAGCTTGGGGGCAACTAGACCTATCTTTTCTATGACTATCCTGCAATGTAGCTTGCAGTAGCCACAGGCGTCTCTGATTAGTCTTGCTCTACATGACAGAGAGCCTATAGAGCTCCTTAGCATCAAGATTTCCTAACATGTTAAGTTTGTGGATTAACATGTTGCTTTGCAGGTGTGCCTATGAAGCTACTTTTCAATCAACCTTGTAGGATCAAGCACCTATAAGGACCAATCTAACTCTGCAGAGTCCCCTTACATCGGGCTTCCCTTAGAAAATCACCTGGGTGCCTTCTTTGCAAGTCTAAGGACCTGTAAAGTGCTTTCATCCTGCGGGATTAGTTCACTGTTCGTCTATAGGCCTCCAATGCAGTTTGTTCAGCTTAGTAGGAGAGAGTACCTACAGATCCTTTTGTTCACCTTTCGTGGGTCTATGGATCTGTGATGCATTTGTTCAACTCTCCTGGGGTCTGAGGAC
The DNA here is from genome assembly GCA_007258455.2 of Sequoia sempervirens. Taxonomy (NCBI): domain Eukaryota; kingdom Viridiplantae; phylum Streptophyta; class Pinopsida; order Cupressales; family Cupressaceae; genus Sequoia; species Sequoia sempervirens. Next base: position 487,106,719 of record VDFB02047230.1, on the reverse strand, counting down.
CTGTGGAGCCATCTCTCTTGGAATTTTCACTCCTTTCTAGCTTCTTCATCTCTCTCTTAAATTCTCTTTCTTCTCAATTGTGTATATCGGATCGAAGATCTACATCTTCTTCATCCTAAGTATATGCTCTTTCTCTCTTCAATATTGGTTGCTTCCCTGAATTTTGGGTGGATTCTTCTCTTGAAGCAATTGATCCTTACATTCTTCTCTCCATTTAAGAATTCTTCTATGTGCAATTTCTTAATTTGGAGATGACGCATAGTACTGAGACAATCTTTTACATTGAGGTCTCTTTCACTTTGCTGACTCAAATATTTTAGTTTGTTGTGTTCCTATGTGTATATGTTCTAACCCCATAATGTAATGGCTTTTTTATGTTCTAACATTGTTGTCTCGTGCAGATCTTTCTTGTCTAATGTGTTTGTTTTTTAGGTCTTTAGCCTGGAGGCATACTTCTTTGGTTCGAAGAGTTGTCTACTTCCTCTACAATATCCTTTTTCCATCATGATGCTATTTATGTTTAGTATATTTCCTTTAGCGTGCATATTAGTGTAGATTCATATGTCCGCTAAAGTGGGGGGGAAATGTAATGTTGTAAAATTGCACCCCCTTGCAATTTCACATACATTCTTGTATTTGCATTAGTTTCCACTCTCTTAGTACCTATGTAGGCTCATTTTAGCCCCTACATCAGCCTTTTTCCCTCTCAAGATGCTCAAGACCCCTTTTCAGTAGCTGCCCCTCGTGTGTCAGTTTTGCGTCAAACCTTGTACGTTTCTTGTTCGTGACATTTTCTAACATGATGTGTCTGGACACTAGCATGCCGCATGGACTTTTGCATGCCACGCTACTAATCCTATGACATTTTGATGCTCAAACGACTGCTTCCAAGCATATTTTCCACTTTTCAACAAGTTTTGTTAGTGGTAACAGCTCAAGATGCCTTGTAACTGCTCAGGAAGCTTCTTTTCCCTCCTATTCTCTCTTTTTAATCCATTCTTTCAATTAATTTTGTCTCTCTGGAGATTTCTCTCTTGCATACGCTCTCCTTTCCCTCTTTACTCTCTTGCTTGCACAAATCTCTCACTTGTTATAGCAGCTTTAAGAACTCTTAAACTCTTATAGCATTCTTTGTAGCTCTCTTGCCTCTCATGCCCTCTCTTTCTTCCTTGTTCTCTTTGGCTTACTTAAGCCTTGTGAGCATCTTGGGATTTGTCACATCCCTGTAATACAGGTTCTCTCCTCCTTGAGCATGGATTGCATTTATCACTCTTGCATTCATTTCATTCATATTATCTTTATCTATCAATTTGGTTGTCCGTGGAGGTGGGAACACCAAAACAGGGGTTGCACTGAGGCAAACCCTTATACAACCCCAACATTTTATCCAGATCTTATGTATGTAGGTATTGAGACATTCATTTGCTAGAGGCTCCATTACTTGGGTATTTGTGAGTGTCTTCTATCTCTCATCCTCTTTAACTTTATCATTTACTTTACTTTATTTCAGTGCTATTGTATTTTTTTATTTTCCTGTACCTTGTAAGTTCTTAGCAATCTGATTGTCAGTATTCAATTTGTTGTTGTCTATGATAAACTCAGTTTCTATTCCGTACGAGATGCTAGTGTGCCTCTAGGACTCTAGCACGCCGCATTGTCATTCTTATTCTACACTATCATCCTTTGGCTGAGAGCCCGTTAGTCTATCCAAAAAACCTTTATGATTTTACTCCAGATTCTAGAACTCTCGCATTGTTCCTTGAGGTAGTTTAGGGCAGTTCGCCCCTTGGGATTCTCTTGAGAATAAAGAGACTCATGAGTAGTGAATTCCTCTTCTCTACAAGGAAATCTAACACTAGTGGGTGATCAGATGTAATAGGAGCATCTACTAACTATTTTGTGATCACTTTCCCTTTGATGGCTTTTTTTGTCTACATATTCAATGTCAAATTTACTTGGGATTATAACCCATTTAGCTAGTCTCCTTGTGAGTGTTTTCTTATTCAACAAGTACTTAAGTGGATTTATTTTTTCAATGAGTTTATTTGATGGTTTAGCATGTGTAATGTTGTAAAATTGCACCCCTTGCAATTTCACATACATTCATATATCCACTTTAGTGTCCACTCCCTTAGAGCTTGTGTAGGTTCATTTTAGCCCTTGCATTAGCCTTTCCCCCTCTCACGATGCTCAAGACCCCTTTTCAACAGTTGCCCTTTGCATGTCAACTTTGCATCGAACCTTGTTCTTTTCTTGTTCTTGTTGTTTTGTAGAGTGATTTGTTGTTATCCTCGAATCCAGTTGCACTTGATTCACGGGATAACCCCTACAAAACTTGTCTATTTCATAGTCTCGTGCACTCTAAGCACACAAAATGAGGCATAATTTCACTTGCCATTATGTGTGATCGTGAGTCTCAAATAGTCTTCTCGAGTGCTCACCTCATTCTATTTTTTGAAAACCTTCAAAATGAGTATTTTCTTACTTTTTAATTTTCCTGGTGTTAGAAAAAATTTAGCCCATGCAGTGGTGCTAAATTCTCCTACATGGGAGGTTTGAATTTTTTTTGTGCAATAGCACTATTTTTTAGTGCCATTGTACATCATTGGACTTTTTCAAAATTGCACTTGCACTGAATTTCAGCGTAGGTGCACTCCTTTATTTCTTGGTCTCTCCAACTTACACTCCACATGAGTGTAATTAATGAAACTTAATGCCTTTTTTAATTTCACTTTAAATTGATTTTAAATCAATTTTTTTTCATTTCTCTTTTACTTTCATTCTTCTTTTATGCCTGCAAACCTGCCTTGATCATCCAACTTTGAGTTAAGATGGATTTGTGGTGAATCTCGATGTGTGGTCGATCTGGGGTTTTGTTTTAAACCTCTAGGTATGTTTGTCATTTTCACCTACCCTTTTGATTTTCATATTGGTTATTAATAATTAGGGTTTAAGTTTCAAAATTATTTTTAATCCATCTTAATTAGGTTTGGTTGTTAGCATTTGTAAACCATTTTTTCCATTTTTATGATTTTTTTTGTAAACCAATCTATGGATTTGTTTGTCGATCTGCTTAGTGTTTTTCAACTATAGGTTTACCTCTTTATTTTTAACATTTGAGTGATTGTTCATGATAGATCTCTTTTCACGATCTATGTCATCGATAGTAAATGATGTAGTATTGCTTATGCCTTTCCATGTTGGGTCAGGGTTTTTCCCCAACCCCACAAACCTTGTATACTACATTTGGCTTCTGCAATACATGTGAGTCGACCTTGTTAGATGCATTGTCGATGTTTTTCACCGATGATGCATTTGAGTTTTCCCTATACATATGAATGTTGCATCAAAAAACCCTGCCATGAAATAAATAATACTAACTCATATATGCATGTGCACTGAAAATTAGCGTGATTACATGTCGTTCAAATCAAACTAATGTAGTGTTGTTATTTTTTCTTGTCATTGCACATTTCCTTGTTTTTCTAAATCAATGCATTTGTGTAGATTTTTAACGCCCTTACACTTTTTACAAAAGTATATATACAAAAGTGCTAAAAATTGACACATATGCATCACCTTTAAAAAGCCTCATACAAGTTATGTAATAGCACTCTTTTTCAGCGATAATACATATGTTCTACCAAAGACATGTAGTAGTGTTGAAATTAAGTGCAACTGCATTACAAACCTTTCACTCCTATGCAAGCATGTATTAGCGCTGATTTTCTACGACCATACATATGAACTTCCTAAAGCATGTAGTGGCACTGAAAATCAGTGCCCCTACACAAAATACTAAAATTTTCACTAACACCCAAAATTTTCCCAAAATTCTTTCAAAACTTCATTTCGCTTGCAATCACTCATTTTTTTATGCTCCATTGCTTCCATCTACTAACTCATTACACCCGCTTGGCTTCTCCCCATTCTCGCGCTTACTCAATGTAACATTTTTCTAATATTGGGGATAACTCCTTTCTCTCATTGCAACGTCTTTTCTTGCTCTTTTAGACATTTTTCAAGGCTTGTTTCATAAGATATTGGCATTTCCTAATTCATTCAATGACAACTGAGGAATCTCCATCTTCAAGCAAGAAATCTTCCATGAAGTATAAATACCAAGGTGTTTATCCTCCTACAGTGGTTTCATCCAAAATTGATGAGATCAAGGATACAGAGATAAGACACTTGGACATGGATTATTTTGTCAAGAGAACAGAGAAACAACCTCTAGACCAAGATTTGAAGGCAATAGTTGATAGCAACATTCTTTGGTTGCTTCATTTCTGGTGGTAGCTCGTTGTCCTGAATTTGTTCTACAAGTGGCTTCCCATTATGTCAGAGAAGATAGGAGTGTCAGAGATTCTTCAGGTCATGTGATGATGAGACTTGATGTAGATTTTTTTGATATGGTTTTCCAAGTTCCAAATATGGGAACCTATACAGATCTCACTATTCAGCATGCTCAGGAGACTTATAACAAGAATTAGAATGTGGCTAAGCAACTAATCAACACTAAGTGGTTGAAGACTCCAAGACCTAACCTAGCAAGATGGCCTAAAAGCTTTCCCCGCAGTGATTTTGAGGATGATGTGAATGACTTGATTACTCTCCTAAGCAGGGTTAAAGTTTTACCAACTTCTTCAACATTTCAAGAATGGACGTATGAATACATTAAGGTTATCAAGAGGAGGAAGCAACACATCTTCTGGGGGGCACAAATTAGTGATGCAATCCATGATCAACTTACTAAGGTGCACACTTCTTTGAAGTTCCACGTGACTTCATACCTAGTATACACTGCAACTACAATGAGACATTATCCAAGTCTAACAACAGAAGGAGATAGAAGATGTGTGCATGTACATAAATATTATCGTTGAATCACCCTTAAAGGAAGTATCAAGCACTTCATAAGGGTAAATGATGCTTTCTTTGCACCATTATTGTGCATGTTTGATCTGTCATTGGAAAAGAGGAGAGTTTCTAATGAAGCATGGGAAGTAGTGAACAAATATGGATGCATTTTCTTACAATTCCCTACTTTCACCTATCCTAGGGTGGGTTTCTTTATAGGATATCCATACATGTTGCCAAGGTATCCCAGTGATAAATTTGTATTAATGGAGTTGTGTAGTAAAGTTATCTTTATGCATAATCAGCAACAAGTTATTCATAAGCTAGGGTTCAAGTTTCCTATCACCATTGGAAGGTATTTAGTGCAAATGGTGCCCAAGCTAAAACAGTAGAATCAGAAATGCAGATCATAACTTTGAAAACCTTCAAAAGAAGAGTAGATTTTGATTATAGAGGCATGAAAAGCAAGATAAAGAAGAGTCATACACATATCTACCATTTTGAGGATATTTGCCCAAGCAGAATGTAGAGATGATGAGGATATAAGGAGAATGGATTACTGTAGGCTCACTATGGAGAAAATCTATAATCTTGGTTTAGCAAATCTTCCTGAAGATATAGAGGATACCGGTGATATCATGAATGTTGTGTATGAAGAAAAAAAAATAGCAAACAAACCTTTGCCTCTCATCCAATGGTCCTAAAAGGAGGTTACATCTATCTGAAAAATGTTTGCACCTATTTTAAGTAATACCAATGTATGGTTGTAGAGGAAAGGTATTAGGTTAAAACATTTCACTATGGATTCTGAGGGTGAGGATTCTAATGATCAAGCAAGCAGGCAACAGGAACTCAAAACTAAGAATAAAGAAAGTATGTCTTCTTCTTCCACATGCAAGGGACCAAAGATCACATTTACTTGTGGGAAGAGCACAACACCATCTACAGAAGAAGAGCAACCTATGGAGGGAGAACGGGCACAAGAAGAAGGTGAACAAACAACAAAAGGGAAAGATGAAGAAATACGGGTATCACCGCATGATAATATCTCACAAGATATTCCCCAAACATCTTCACCTATTGTTGCAACAACACCTTCAACTCCTCCTATTCCTACCTCACATCCTCCTCCTCTTCTGACTTCACCTCCACCTGCAACAGTTTTTCCTACACTCAATGTAACAATACCTCCATCTATACATACAATTATTTTATCCCATTCCTTGGGATCAGTATTACAGAATGTAGAGGTTATTTTTGGGTCTCCATCTTCAATTCCAAGTTTATCATCTCCTTCCTTTAACATTTCTTCACAGTCAGATTTTGATTGATTCATGAATGAGTCACTATCGGATGCATCAAATGTGCAGATTCTAGGTGTTGTGATGACTGAGACTCCTACCATTGTAACTACTACATTTGTGCCTGCAAATACAGGTGTGACTCGAGAAATGGCAACAGGGTCAAAAATTGGTGTTTCGTTTCTCCCTCCATGGTTTTCTCCACAAGCTACTAAAAGGAAAAAGCAAGTAGTTTCTCCTGATGAGTTTGATTTTGAGGAGTTAGCTCCACCAAAGACCAAAGGGAAAAATAATCCCAAGGTTTTCTCCCGCTTACATATTGATAAATCTGGATACAAGTATGCAAAGGTGGTAGAACCTCCTCAAGGCAAAGATAATGAGGAAACTAACATAGAGGATTATACCATTAAAAGAGTTGAACTTGGGAAAATTATGCACACAAGTGCAAAGGAAGATGCTCAAATGTCTTTAACTACATTGATGGAGAAGTTCGACAAACTAAAAGAGACCAAGGATATGTATAAGGCAAAAGCTAAGCATCTCACCTCAGTGCTAAGAAGGATTATGAAATCTTCTGAGAATATAGAACTTGTTGCAATGAGCATAGAAGAAACTTTTGTCCAGAAGGTGGAGAAATACAATTCGAAGGGTAAATTCATGTATGAATTTGTGCACAAAATAATTGAGCAAAGATCACGGTTCATGACTACTGTAGTGGAAAGAATTGCACAAATTTCAAAGGTGAAACTTGAGCTAGAAAAGACAGAAAATACACTTTTCATTGAGCAAAGGGAGATGGAACATAATCTTGAGTCTTGGATCCAGCTAAAGAAAGTAAAATTGGGTAAGTTAGTTTAAGTTGGGGTTATTCCTAACAAAGATAAGTATGTGGAGATTAAGGAATCAATAAAGAATCACATACATGTCATCAAAAGCTTAATCAAGGATGTACAACAAGTTCAAGAAGATGTTGAAGAGTGTCGTGTGGTTTTGGTAAACATAATTGAAGAATTGTCATGTAAGCTTCTTGATGATGATCATACATTTCTCCTAGCTAGTGAGATTGTTCAAGTGTTCAAAGAAGCAATCCAGAAATAGGTTGAAGATGAAGCATTTTTTGTTGGCTTCTATGGATACCTTATGTGATATACAACACCTTGGATAAGATCAAGACACATCTAGATCGATACAAAAAGGCTTGTTCTTCTGTGAAGAATTCTATCATGAAAGTCCATACCATCATCAATTACACTTCAGGACTAGATGAGACAGTGATGCAAGAGATCCTATAGAAATATGAAGATTTCCAAGCTCAAAGCAAGGAATAATGATCTTTTTGTATTTCCAGAGTTAGTTAATTTTTTATGCTTTTTCACATGCATTATGTAAATAGGCGTTTGACATTTTTACATATCATTTTGTATTGACGCAACTACATGTAAAAATAACACCAATCCTAAGTCAAAAAAGACTATGTCATTGAATAAGTCAAATTAGTTAGAATTTTTCCTAGAATAGCTCTTAGCTCTCATCTATAAATATGAGAGAGCTCTTTTTTATTAAGGACCTTTAATCTTTTGAAATGAAGTGCTACCAAAATTGTATTCCAAATTTGAAACTTTGAGTCTAAATTGCATATCAATTTCAATCAATAAAGAAGGCAAATTTGCATACCAACCTTTGTTTTGGATCAAATTCGAATGAGTGGGAATGTTCTTATGTCTTTCTCATTGATTTATCTTATTATATGGTTGGATAAAGTGATATTTCATTATTTTTGATTAGGGGGCGTTCAAGTTAAGTTTTGTGCACTTTGTGCTATATGATTTACTTAGAGTTGCCAATGTGTTGTTGATATCTTTTGGTGAAGAATTTTCAAGACTTTGTGCTTGGAATTATTCATTCGATATGTGGATCTTTCATGGCATGGATTGAAAGACTTTGTGCTTTGATATACAACACCAATTTTTGTAGAACTCATCTTTGAGAACAACAAAAAGACTTTGGGATTTCATGTTTTTTCAGGTTATGTATCTTTTGGTTATGTCGATATTCTTAGATTATGCTTTGTCAAATTAAGAATATTGGGAATAATTGCTTTGATAATTACTTAGAATTGTAGAGCATTATGAAGTAACACAGTGGAACATTGTAAACATATTTTCTGAAATAAGAGAAATTGATGAATGTAACACACCCCCTGCATGGTTAAAATAGTGTACATAGTGTAAGGTATAACATAGCTTACTTTTTGTTCCAGTAAGTAGTAAGAAGGGAGCCTCCCCTTTCTGAGAGGAGAGATTTATCTCATTATAACTATGGCTGAAATTCACGTTTTGTAATTCGTAAAGGGATTACAAAATATTCATCCAACAGTTTGGCTACTAGCACGCTGCATGGACATTCGTGCACTACGCTAGCATCCCATGACATTTTGATGTTCAAATGATCATTTTTGAGTGCCTTGCCACTTGTCAGTTACTTTTTTCGGTGGTAACAACTCAGGATATCTTGTAATGGCTCACAAAGCTTCCCCCTCTTTTCTCTTTTAAATCCATCTCTTTCATTCTATCTCTTTGTCTCTTTCTCTTCAGATATCTCCTTCTCATTCTCTCTTGTAAGTCTCTCTCTTCCTATCTTGCTTGCACAACTCTCTAGAGCAACACTCTCTCATTCTTGTTACGCTCTATATTGTTCTCTTGGCTCTCATAGCTATTGCTCTTTCTCTCTAGCTTCCTTAAGCCTTGCAGGTGATATCTTGCTTCTCTTGTGTCTTTGAGCATCTTGGGATTTCTCACATCCCCTATCTATTGCATATCTTTTTTCGTGATATGGGTTCTCCTCCTTGAGCAGGTTTTTCTTTTATCACTCTTGCGTTCATTTCATTTCTACTTATTATTTATCTCTATCTATTTGGTTGTTTGTGGGGGTGGGAACACTTAAATAGGGGTTCGACTGAGGAAAACCCCTAAATAGCCCCAACATTTTCCCTCGATCTTATGTGTGCAAGTATTGAAGATATTTCTTGGCTGGAAGCTTCACTTATTGGGTTGTTGTAAGAATTATCTCTCTCCTCTCACTTTGTCATTTATGTTTTATTTAGCTTGCTTTATCTTAGTTCTATTACTTTCTATTATTTCTTGCATTCTTAAGAGTTCTTAGTAGTTAAAATAGAAGTAGCTATTTTGCATTTTCTAGGAAATTCTCAGTTTTCAATCCGTACAAGATGCCAATGCAGCACGTTGACGTTTGTATTATGTGTTGCCATCCTTGGCCAAACCTTGCTAGTTTTTCTAAAAAACCTCTGTGATCTACTCATTCTGATTCTAAAATTCTCACTCTATTCCTTGAGGTAGTCTGAGGTAGTTTAGGGAAATTTGTTCCCTAGGAATCTCTTGAGAACAAAGAGACTTGTGAGCAGCGAATCCCCCTTCTCTATATCATGTAATGTATTATTTTTTGTGAAGCAAAAACAACCATTAAACAAACACATTCAATAGGTGTATAGTTAATTTCATAGCCAACTAGAGTACGACTAATGTAGTAGACTACCTTTTATTTACCTGAGTCATCATGATGTGCAAGGAGAGCACCCAATACTGTTGATGTGATAGATATATAATAACAAAGGCTTGCCTTGAACTGGTCACATTAACACTAGAGGAGATGCAAGATAATATTTTTAGGTGTTGGAATGTGGTAGGAGGAGGAATTTTGATTATGGCCTTGACCTTTGTTGGGTCCACCTCTATACCTATTCAAGACACAATATACCCCAGTAGTTTTCCTGATGTAACCCCAAAGACATTTCTTAGGATTTAGTCAAACATTATATTTTTCAGTCTTTCAAAAATCTTAGCAAGTATATCTAGATGACATTGTTTTGTGAGTGACTTTACTAATAGTTCATCAACATAATCCCCCATAATATTATGCATCATGTCATGGAAGATAGTGGTAATAGCCCGTTGGTAGGTAGCTGAAGCATTTTTTTGGCTAAAAGGCATGACGTTCCAACAAAAGGTTCCCCATGGACAAGTGAAGGTTCTTTTATGTTGATTTTTAGGAGCTATGTGAATTTGGTTTTGTAGACACCTAAAAATGTCTCAACGGATCACATTGGCTAACTAACATCATTTTTCCTAAAACCCATCCTCTTTTCACTTAATTGATTAAATTAGCTTAGCTAATTAATTAATTGCATCATTTTCATCTATTAATCTAATTAATCTAATTAGATGAATTCATCCCCTTTCATGCTAACATTTCATCTCATTAAATTAGATAAATCAAGTATTTAATTTAATTCCCTAAGTCTTCTTATTTAATTAAATAACCCTAAGTTATTTAATTAAATGTCATTTCACCTTTCTTGATTTCATTAAATTGTTTAATTTAATGAAAATCACTTTATTCTTCTAAATTCTCCTAATTGCATGATTAAACCCTTGGTTAATTAGCAATTATCTAATTAATCTAATTCCCCCTCCACTTGCAAGGGAATATTCCTCCTTTGCACATTCCTCCAAAAGGGAAATATTTCCATGGAATATTCCTTCCCCTTTTGCACAATTAAACTTTGTTTTAAATTGCAAAATATCCTTTTTCCTCACCCATACGAATATTCCAAAGAATGTTCTCTCTCCTCCAATCATTTGAAAAATGGAATATTCTCACTTAGCGTCATATGCAAGCTAACTTGTGACTTCATGTGCAAGTTAACTTTTGACCTCTTATACAGGTCAAAAGTGTGTTTTTTTGGAAGGAATGAGAACCCTTGATTAAATCTCATATTGCATTCTCATCCATTGATGAGAATCCATGATCCATGCCTCCAATTTCTTCCATCCTTGATCGTTTATTAACCTTTTAGATCTCAACCCTTCATTTCTCATTTGCTTTCCTATAAATAGAACACTATTTGGAGACAAATGGATCCATCTTTCAATTGCAAACTTATGTTGTTGAATTCACTCACATTCACACTAATAATTTACTCACATTTAGCATGTTTTAATTCATTTTTAGTTGCATATTAGTTTTAGGCTTCCATTAATGGCTTCCATGCATCCATTTTAGCTTGTTTATAAATTAGGGTTTGAATATTTTAGCTTAGAATCCACTTAGATTAGCTTAGATTTTGCATACTTAGATCATTTTTAGCATAAAATCATGTTAATTTAGCATAAATAATGTTTTCATCCACATATCACAACAATTTCATCGATTGGAACAAGCTCACTGATCATAGGATTGGGAAAGGGTTGTTGTTCCACATCAACACGATACCAATTCCAAAATGGGATTAGTTTTAAATGGGTTAGAGTAGACATTTAAATGTTTTCATATTTAGAATGCTTCATTTCAATAAATATTTAGTTTTTCTTTCATTTGAATGATCTTGTTTAAGATTGACTATTAGTGGCTATGTTATGCTTTGATTCTTCATGGATCAAGCGTAATCGGCCCATACTAGTATCCTCGGTCGACATTCTGGCGCTAGGAGGGCCAATCGTTAATTTAATCAATTTCTATCTCGAATTTTGCTCATTTTGACTTTTGCAGGATAGAGCGACACCCAACTCAATTTCAACGATGCCTTTGCAGGGCGTCACCATATAGCGACGCTATCATCATTTCAAACAGCAATTCCTATTAAATGCACCAACACTGATTAAATAAACGGTGACAATAATACTTTATCAAGGTATGGAAGATTTACAAACGGCGATGCCCAACCAAATAGCAACACTATCATGCTCTTTGGTTTGTCTGTAGAGCGATGTTATCATGTACAGTGATGCCCAACTTTGGTAAGAAGTTTAACGACCATTTTTCAGCATGTGTTTTAATTTTTTTGATTCATCAAGGTACTAACATGCTTCTAGCGATGTTCTAGTTTTTAGACTAACGTGGTTTTGTAGGTTGGACGACACAAAGTTAAAGTGAAGAAGCATTTTCTTATCAAGATTTTATGATTGTAACAAGCATTTGACGCTTTGGGGAATTATAACCCAATTTCTTATGCTTTTTACTTTATTCTCTAGGACCTCACTAAATTTCATTTGGGTTTAAAATGAGCGCTCAAACGGGACTAAAATTGAACCCTCATCTCATCATTGTCTTTTGGGTGTAAAATTGAACAAGACAACTTAACATTTCGTTTGGTGCATAAAATGAATTCATCTTAGTTTTAGTTGATAAAATGAATCAATGTTTGCTTTGTTGTGACACACTTGTAGTGTGTATCCAATCCCCTTGCGCTTCGTGTGATCTTGGGTGAAGAGAAATACTCCAAGTGTACTTTATTGTTTGTGTGCACTTATAGTACGTATCCAATCCCCTTGTGCTTCATGTGATCTTGGGTGAAGAGAAATACTTTACACTTATGCTTTGTGTCACCCTTAAGAGAGGGCTTACTATGAGACACACCCCGCAACGAGAAACTCATAGGAAAGTTCTTGCAAGCACGTTTGCCGGCAGGCTATATTAAATGTTGGGAAATCATGAGAAAGTAATTTCTATCTTGGACTGTATAATGTACTGCACCTAGTACCATGCCTTAAGTGGCAAAGCGAGTGTGTATACAGCTGGGTGTTATCAGTTTGTTACTAAGAGCCAAACTGCTTAGTTACCAAAAACCCTTAATACTTGTTGGTGCAAGAACAGTCATTCTGAAGCCGCCCCACATTTGTACTATCCATTTTTGAAATAGAAAAATCCTTAGGATCTTAGGATCTTCAAGATTTTGAGATTTGGTCATCTCGAGAAGTGTGTATCGTGGAGGGGAGCCAGTGTCGCCAAATCTCTAACAGTTCGCAATGTCTTAGTGTTTGGAGAAATCCAAGTGGGGACTCAATAAGTATGGTCATTTAAACCTAGGATTGTCAATGATTGTGAGTCAATTTAATACATTGCTTGGTTCCTAAATGTTACAAAATAAACATTTACTATCTTCCTCAAAATTTCAAACACTTTGGCTTAAATATGGATATTTCTTCAATTAGCCTTGATATCACTGCTTGTCCTAAGGATTTCTATCCTTAGATATTTCTAAATATCTTGACTTATATCTCAATCCATATTTTCCAAAGACAACATAGGAAATTATGGCTTCAACCTCATGATTTTCACAAAACAAACATTATGAAGATTATGATGTTTTTAACATAAACATTTAGTTTGAAGTCACAATCAAGACAAGTGTTTGTGGTAAAATAAATTCACTTAAGCAAGATAAATTGACACAATTGAACCCCACATGACTATTTGGAGACCGATTGCTCCCATTGAACAACCTAATCTTGAAGGTGCTATCATTCAGTTAAACTTTGAACTCATTAACGGGGAATAAACCGATATCATTAGTAGTTTGAGAAGCTTCACTTTTTTAACAAAAGAAACACTCGCTCAATGGAGAAATGTTGCAAACATCTTAGATGAAGAAGAGGAATAAACCAATATTGAGGTTGGATGGCCCATATAACCACCACCCGCGTGGCAATAAATATCTTCCTTTCTTCCATGAACTTAAATTCTTCTAAATGATCTCACACAAAATTGGGATCCCCAAAAGAAGGTCTACTAGTCATCACTTTAAACTTAGGCATCTTAGTTCAAAAGCAATCAAAAACCATATTTCAACACTCTACCTCAACATAAACAAATTGTTAGTAAACTTTTACGAACATGCATTGAGGAAACATCCACACATGTACATTTTCTTTGAGTCAAAACCCAGGTCTTTTTTATGATAATCAACCTATCTAAAACATGAGTTCTTTTTATGGTTTTGAACTCCTCTAAATGATCTATCACACAATCAAAATCTGTAGGGGAAGATCTACATGTCTCCATTACAAACATAGGTATCATAATTCCAAGTTTGGTAGGAAGTGGACCTCAATACTTTATTGCAATCATAACCTCTTGTTAAGAAACTATTGTGCTCGATCTAGGAGGAACCAACCAGATCTACATACCCACATTTATCCTCTCGTTTAGGACAACATTAGTCTTTAGGATTTGAACACTTTAGAGGTCTAGCATCATTCTCACTACCTTGGTCTTGGAAAACAAAGCTTCATTCTAAGTCAATGTTGCATCAAACATTTCATCCATCCTTCATCATATTTCATCATTCACTTCACCTATCTTTGCAAAAAAAATTGAATACACCAATATCTTTTGACTTAAACATCAACCAACCCAAAACCCTAACTTGACTATTTTATATGTGAAATGTATCCTTTTCCATGAATTTAGTTTATTTATCATCTTTGAACTAGTCTATCTTGAAGGTCACAAGTCTACCCTAAATATTTACAAGTTCATCAATATCCTTTATCCCAACATCAAAACATCAAACTTGAGTCAAAAGTGTTGTCCCAAAATGTTTGTAAAGGTAACTCTCCACATCACCCATATTTTCATCCCCTACTATTATCATTGCTCCAAAAAGACCTAGAGCATCCCTTTTACCTAGATTTGAGTCAACTAGAGAGTTAAAACATTACAAATCTCAACATAACTCTCCCAAAAGGTGACACAAAATTTATGGTAAAAACAAGATCACAACACAAGAGAATCGTGGAGAAAACTAAAGTCACATTTACCTCAAGTGATCCAAATCCTTTAGAATTTTATCTGAGAAGTCAAGTTACCCCACCACAACAACCATCATCTTCGTTAGGACCATATGAGATAGAAGACATCATGAACAATCCCTTTGAACTTACTAGGGAGGAAATCATGGAACATCAAGCCTTTGAAAATGTAGCTCCTATTTCCCCATCATTTGTTGGACAAAATTTGACACACAAATTTACAACTCCATCACTAGGGCTAACTCAAACATCCACTCCCAGTCTTGCAACTAGCCTTACCAAGAACTTTGGTCTAACTCTTCCATTTGAAAGCAACACACTTGTGGGTACCCTCAATACCAATCCCCCATCCCAAACAACCACGTGGACACCTACCTTCGGTGCTCCTTCCATTCTCGAAGATCCAAAACAACCATATAAACCTCTTGAAATTCATTATTCCACCACGACCTCCACATATCAAGGACACCCCTCTTCATTTATACCCATGAATAATACAAGTGGGCCCACCATCATGCAAAGCAGTATAGACCAAATATCTCAAAATAGCACACAAGGGCATGTCAATACTATACCGTAGATTCAACCCTTAATGCAGATAGGGACATCTTTACCCAATTGTCCCATTGGTTCATCCATACCATTGGTTTCACAAAACACATCCACCTCATCTATCACCAACCCATCTCAGAACAATCCCTTGGTCACAAATCCCACCAACCTAGGTAATACCTTGTTTACATCTCTAGCACAAGGAAATCCTCAAGACATGGGACAAGGGAATATTTTTAATCAATGGACTCAAGGTCCTAGTGTTTCATTTTCATCACAAAATCTAATGGCACCATCTTCATCTTTTCCCACAATCCCCTTTACCATGCAAAATCAAACATGACCTCAAACTTACATTCCCCTACATCAATCCACCATCTTACAAGGATGTTAAACCAAGGGAACCCTCCACCTCTCATCATCAATCTGCTATCCACTCAAAACATCAACACTCACAATATGTCTCAAATATCCCAACAACCACCTGATCCTACATTGCAAGCACATGCCCTAGCTTTGTAGCAAGCACAACAAGCTTATCAACAAGCCATACAACAACAACAACAAGAAACACAACAACAATAGCAACAATAGCAACAATAGCAAGCAACCTTAGCAACACAACAAGCAACCTTGGCCCAGCAACAAAATCAAGCTCAACAAGAAGCTTTAGCATCACAACAACGACAACAAGCCCAACAACAAGCCCTCATGGCACAACAACATCATACCCAACATCAAGCCCTAGTGGCACAACAACAATAGCAAGCCTTACTAGCTCAATAGTATACCAAACAACAACAACAACCAAGTTCCTATAATAATCCTCAATAGAACATCGTCAATACAAACATGTTAGGAACACATACATCGATACCCCAATCACCCTCATAGAGCTTCATGCCACCATACACCCCATACAACACCTTATCATATCAAAACACATCCATCATCCCACCATATGTTCCTCCACCAAACCCGCAAGACGATCTAGCATCACAGTTTAAGGCACTATCTCAAGAAATGCAGGACCTTCGAATGGGCAAGACAAAGAAGCCCCATACACAAAATCTATGTCCTTATCCATTTGACTGAAACATAGCAATGGTACTGCTCCCTCCTAGTTTTGAAATCCTCAAATTTAATAAATACAAAGGGAGAGGAAGTCTTGTGGACCATATCAAAGAATTTAACATCATGTGTATGGAGGTGGCCTACAATGATTCTTATTTAATGCACCTCTTCCCTCGAAGTTTAACAATTCCTGCCATGGATTGGTTTTCTCATCTACCTCCCAGCATCAAAACTTTCTAGGAAATTATCGATAAATTCATCGATCACTTCTCCTTTACTCTTGACATGGATGTAATTCTAGAAAAACTATACACTCTTAGGAAAAACAAAGGAGAAACTTTGGCTAATTTCTTACAACACTGGAGACAAAGAGCTAGTAAGAGCAAGTGGGCTCTCCCCCATGAACAAGTGGGAATCATCATAGAAAATATAGATCCAGAACTATCATTCCAGTTGAAAATACAATGTATCACATCTTATGACGAGCTTGTCCCTAGAGCCCTTAACATCAAGAGAGCTCTAATCTCACAAGCGAATACTCAAACTTACAAAGATCATCGCCTATCAACTAGTTCAAATAACAAGCCTCGTGTTTGGGCTAAGAACAAGAACGTAACAAATGATGGCATCACAAATGCTAAGCTAGTCCTAAGTGCTCCTAGGCCAAACAAAAATCACGTTGCTAACATCCAACCAACTGTGCAGCAAACAATACCTCCTCAGAATAATTAAATCAACAACACTGACATGCAACAAAGGTGAACGAATAACAAGAACAACTATCCTAAATGAAAATACACACAGTTATCTAAACCCATTGAAACCATCATGAAAAATTTGGCAAAGTCAAATTTGATAACACTTCCCAACTTTGAAAATTACTAAGAACCACAAGAGAAACCATCCTGGTACAACGAGAAAAACCTTTGTGACTTTCACAAGATTAAAGGACACAAAACAAAAAATTGCATGAGGCTCAAAAACATTATCCAAGATCTCATAGTGAATGACACCATATCTATTGAGGTACTAGTTGGGAATTAGGATCTTAAGATATACAAGAACCCTATGTCAGATCATAACACAAACAACATTGGGAAAGCTAAGGATTACACAAATGTACAACATACCTATTCCAGCGTAGTTGCTTCTTGTGATAGTGTCATTATCGTTGTCACCATCAAAGGGCCTTTTATGGAGTGTGGAGTCACCACACAACGTGGAAAAATCACCATCTAAGGAGTCCCATCTCAATCGAGGGCACAACCTACTTTACCAACATCAAATCCTAGCAAGTAGAATCTCTTATATCAGCTTAAGAAGACCCCCGCACATATATCAATCTTAGAACTATTAAGGCTATCCCCCACACATAGGCAGATCTTGGAGAAAGCTTTATCAAAGTCATCTGTTCTTGAGCATATTGATACATATCAGTTTCAAGCTATGTAGGCCATATCACTAATCACCTTCTTACCTTCTTAGAGAAAGACCTACCATCACAACCATCTAAAAATAATGCTTTACACCTTGAGGTTATCATTAATAAGAATAAGGTCAAAAGAGTCTTAGTAGATGGAGGTGCTAGATTGAACATTTGCACCCTTCATTTGATCAAAAATCTAGGCTATTCAGAAGATACTATTGACAAGACAAAGAGCACCACCATCAGGGCATATGATGACCAAGAATGGGTATCACAAGGAATCATCGCATTACCCATCCAAGTGGGCCCCCTCATTTCTGAAACTACATGCCAAGTATTAGACCTTGATCTTCCCTATAACATCCTGCTTGGTCGACCATGGATCCATGCCCTAAAAGTTGTAGCCTCAACTTATCATCAATGTGTGAAGTTTCCTTTTGAGGGTAGAGAGATTACCATACATGGAAATCCTAAGCCTTTTTACTACTGCAAAAATATTGAGGCCAAGTTCTATAAGATTCCCCAAGTACCCAAGAATGACGAAGGGTCTACACCTTCTACCTCATTTGTTGAACCATCATCTCTTACATCTACCTTTGAAATGAAAGTACTCATTGCACAGAACATACCTGATATCAAAGCAGTAATCCAAGATGATGGGTGTGAGAACTATAAGCTAATGAAGAACACCTTTGACTTAGGAAAGCTACCTGTTTCTCCTCAATCTCATGGGAAACCCACATCTAGCAACAAAGAGCCTGAAATAATCAAGATGGCAGCTACTACTTTCACCAAGTGGGGGGATTTGAATCAAGAAGATGTCAATGAGGATGATATCTCTAAATTCCTCTATCAAGATGAACGACCTATTCCCGCTCTTCCCATGGAAGATGATAACAAAGGCTTACAACTA
Source organism: Sequoia sempervirens (assembly GCA_007258455.2). Taxonomy (NCBI): domain Eukaryota; kingdom Viridiplantae; phylum Streptophyta; class Pinopsida; order Cupressales; family Cupressaceae; genus Sequoia; species Sequoia sempervirens. The sequence goes on along the minus strand of VDFB02047230.1, from coordinate 487,087,987 downwards.
ATGAAGGAATGGGTATATAACAAGAATGAGAATCTGGGATAGAATGATAATGGTTTACTAGAACCCATAGTTCCTGATAAACAACTAAAGAATCTTGGTCTAGGTTGTACTACTAGCAAGGTCACCCTTATCGACAAAGGTACTTCAAATAAATGGGCTAAGGCTTCCTCTTCGTTACCTACATCACGTGATACGACCTTAGATGACTTCCCCCATTGATGTTGTTGACCTATTTGAGAATAACTCCCTCTTCATGATATCCATTACATCCATCACTTCAAGTAATCAACCAACTGAAATACACCTAGTATACCCCCAACTCATTGACATGGACCAACAAGGGCCACCGATTCTTGATTTATTTGAAAATGATGAAGTGATCTCAGAATTCATGGGACTCCATGACAACATACCATGGGAAGATCACAAAGTAGGTTTTGACATAGAGCTCAATACAGGGGCATACTACGAGGAGACAATTGAATCCTTCTGTTGCAAAATTAATGAAATTCAACTAACATGCATATCCTTGAGTGAAAACCACATTGTGGCACTTTCTGATCCTAAAATAGTAAAAAAAAGGATGCATCCAATGGTGAAAACCTCTCTAAGGTTCCCAAGGATGAGGGATTCAATCTCCCCCTTAGTGCAATGCATCCAGAGAAGTCAACAGTGCTTGCATAAAATGCTACTCCAGTCAATGTGGGAATAAAAGAGGCACCTAAGATCACTTTCTATGTCGAATCCATTTTTGGATGAAGAACAGAAAAACCTAGCAGCATTCCTAAAAGAATGAAGAGCTAAATTTGCATGGTCATACACAGATATGTCAGGCCTTGATCGAGAAGTGGTAGTACATCATCTAGCAATCTATCCTAAAGCCAAACCAGTAAAGAAAAATTTAAGGAAGATGCACCCTCAGATAGCACTCTTGGTCAAACTTGAGTTACAAAAGCTTCTTGACGTTGGATTTATCTGGCCAATAGATTATCTTGAGTGGGTTTCAAACCTGGTACCAGTCTCAAAACCCACTAGGGTCATCAAAATATGCACTGATTTCAGAGACTTAAACAAAGCATGCCCGAAGGATGATTTCCCTCTTCCTAACATCGACATCATAGTGGACTTAATAGCTAGGCATGAAATGTTGTCACTCATGGTCAAGCTACAATCAAATTATGATCGCCAAGGAGGATCAATACAAAACTGCATTCACTTGTCCATGGGGAACCTATTGCTAGAGCGTGATGCCATTTGGGTTTAAAAATGCAGGAGCAACCTATCAGAGAGCAATGACCCTCATCTTTCATGACATGATCCACAAAACAGTTGAAGAGTATTTGGATGATATTTTGGCTATATCAAAGAAAAGAAGTGAACACATAGGAGTCTTAGGACCCATCTTTGACAGACTCGAAGAGTACAAGGTACGATTGAATCTAAAAAAATGTGTCTTTGGGGTTACATCAAGGAAAATTCTTGGATTTATCGTCTCACAAAGAGGGATAGAAAGTGATCCAGCAAAGGTAAAAGCCATCCTTGACATGGAACCACCACAAACAGTAAAACATATGAAAGGATTACAAGGAAAATTGTAGTCCATCAAGAGGTTCATAACGTAGCTATCAGATAAAATCCACCCCTTTTCACATCTTCTTCGTAAAGGGATAACTTACAAGTGGGATGAGAAGTGTGATAAAGCTTTCTAGCAAATCAAAGACTATCTATTTACACCTCTAGTGCTCATGTTGTCAATACCAAACAAACCATTGATCTTGTATATCTTAGCAACATCAGCAACACTAGGAGCTCTTTTGGCACAACATGATGAAAACAAAAAGGAAAGAGCTATCTACTACATCAATAAGACTTTGGTGGGCTATGAAAAGAACTATTTACCCATCGAGAAAGCATGCTTAGCAGTAGTTTTTGCTTCACAAAAGTTCAAAAATTACATGTTTTCCCACCAAATCAATCTCATTTCAAAGATCGACCCACTCAAATACTTGTTATCTAAAGCAACTATCACTAGGCGAATGGCCAAATGGGTAATGATCTTAATAGAGTTCGACATAGAGTATGTAGAACACAAGGTAATCAAAGGACAAATGATTGCAGACCAACTAGCAAAGGCACCTATTTATGTAGAGAACCCTTTAATATTTGAGTTCCTTAATGAATCAATGTTCCTTATCAATCTCACAGCTCATTGGAAGATGTCCTTTGATGGATCGTTCACCCAACATGGATCAGGAGCAGGTATCCTTTTCATCACCCCTCAAGGTGATTGCATTCAAAAGTCATATCGGCTATCGTTCCCTTGTACTAACAACATTGCTGAGTATGAAGCCCTAATCATAGGTCTCAAGATAGCAATTCAATGGGAGATACAAGAGATCAAAGTCTATGGAGACTCACAGCTGGTTATCAACCAAGTCAATAATGACTATCAAACTAAGGATGATAAGCTCACTCCTTACAAGAAGATGGTGGAGAATCTCAAGGACCTTTTCATTAACATAACTTTTGAGCAGATTCCTCGCATGAATAGAGCAGCAGATGCAATGGCAACAATTGGATCATTGTTAGACACGTTGAACAACATCCTGCAGTGCGAATTCTTGGTAGAACAACTTCTCGTACCAACTTTTGAAATACTGAATCCTCCCATTTGATATCACCTCGAACCTTAAAAAGACCTTTGTCAAGAAGGCATCTCAATTCATGATCCTAGGTGATACCCTTTACCACTGAATCATCAAAGGGACATTACTATGATGTCTTAACCGAGAGGAAGCCTTAATTGCTTTAACAAAATTTCACGATGGCATATGCGGTTTCCATTCTAGCAATATAACTTTAGCTAAGAAACCATTGAGGATGGGGTATTATTGGCCAACCATGGAAAGGGAAGCTCATCAGTATGTGTAGAAGTGTGTCCAGTACCAATAGCATGGAGATCTGATTCATGCCCCAACTCAAGAATTGCAACCAATGATCACACCTTGGCCTTTTTTGTAGTGGGGACTTGATCTCATAGGCAAAATCACTCCAACCTCATCCAATGGCCACAAGTTTATCATAACATCCACTAAGTACTTTACCAAGTGGGTTGAAGCTATTCCTATGACTTACATAATGGGGAAGCAAATTGCCAAGTTTATCCTGAACTACCTAATATGTCGTTATGGTGTTCCACAAACCCTCATCTCAAATAATGGAACTCCCTTTAAGAATCAAGATGTGAAAGAGTTATGCCAAAGATTCAACATCCAACACCAATTCTCTACCCCATTTATCCTCAAGGAAATGGTCAAGTTGAGGCTATGAACAAGACCATTCTAAAGATCCTAAAGAAAATAGTCAATGAAGTTGGTCGTTACTGGCATCTGTAACTAAATCATGCTCTATGGGCTTATCGAACCAGTTATTTGTACGCCAACAGGTGCAACCCCTTTCTCCCTAGTCTATGGATCATAATTTTTCCTGCCTATCAAGGTTGAGCTCCCATCATTGCAAGTGTCACTGTAGAACCTAATTATCGATGAAGAATATAGAGTATCTTGACTAAAGGAGCTAGAATTCTTGGATGAGCGTCATCTTGACACCCTTAATCACTTGCAAGTATATCAAAATTGACTGAAACGAAGCTACAACAAGAAGATCAAATGTGGTCTTTCCAGGTAGGGGATCTTGTCCTAAAGCGGAATCAGAAAAATCTTCCAAATTTGGATAGCAAGGGAAAGTTTGAACCTAACTGGTTGGGTCCCTTTATCATCACAACAAGTTATGGATTGGGAGCATACCAATTGTCAACACCTGAAGGTGAACCCTTGCAAGAGCCAACCAATAGCTTACATCTCAAAAAGTTTTATGCCTAGTCTTGAAAGATGTAAAATTGAAAAATAAAAATAAAAAATAAAAAATGATCAAAATCTTAAAAAATGAGAAAAAGGATTGAAAAAAGTAAAGAAAAACAATTGTCCTCTAGTAAAAACCACTTCAGGCGGCGCTTTAGGAAATTACCTTGGTGAAAACCTAGAAAATAGGCGCCTTGTGTAAATAAAGCACCTCCCTCTGTTCTTTGGCTCTTTATCCTGCCATTCTTTGCACCATTCATTCTATTTATTCATCCATCACCTTATATGCATCTCTATCATAGCTTGATGTTGTGAAGTATCGTATCCCCTTAGTACTACTTGGCACATTCCAAAGGTCAGTTTGTCCTGCCTATATCGAGGTAGTCTATCACATGTCACACTAGGAGAAATTTGTCGTGGATCATACCAGGCTCTTGTATATCTTAACAGTTATCAAAAAATCCCAAAAACATTCATAAAAAATTCATCAGAAAATCTAAAGACATTTGCAAAATCCTATACCGCTAAAAACCAAAAACATTCAAAAATTGTAAAGGCAAAATCTAAAACATCCAAAACACATTAAAATCCCTAAAAAGGTCAAACATCAAAAATCCAAAAATGGTGTCCTGTCAAACTACGTTGTCTCTGAGCTTGAACGTATGCAAGGCCATCATTGATGTGCCCTTGAGACACCCTAGGTTAGTCCTTTAGGAGTCCATCATAATAAACTGGCAATCCATCCATTGTTCATATCCCATCTTTAATAAGTCAAGTCAGTGAACTACGTGGTCTCTGCGTGTATAACGTAGGAAAGGCTTATCTTTGATCAGCCCTCGAGGCCCCTAGGATAGGTCTTTTAGGTTAGGTTCTTGGTCAGAAACTTTGAAAAACACAAAAACATTCAAATATCAAAAAACACAAAAACATTTAAATATCAAAAAACACAAAAACATTCAAATATCGAAAAACACAAACATTTAAATATCGAAAAACACAAAAACACTCAAATATCAAAAAACACAAAAATATTCAAATATTGAAAAACAAAAAACATTCAAATATCGAAAAACACAAAAACATTCAAAAATTGAAAATCCAAAAACATTAGAAAACATTCAAAAGCCCTAAACAGCCTCAAATAACCAAAAACCAAAACATTCACGTAAACTTTCAAAAAGACCAAAAATAGCCTCAAAACATTTTCAAAATACCAAAAACATTGAAATATCCAGAAAATCCAAAACCACCCACCCCATCTCGCTTTCACCCATAATAACATCCACCCATAATAAATTGATCGTCACCTTCAACCTTTGGCAAAAGAAATAGAAAGCAATTATAGCAAATCGTAAAGTGAGAACCTAAGTGTCAAAATCTAAAGTCTAAATCATAGTAAATGCGTCAGTGAAGTTTATATCAATGACTTATCATTAGCATCATCATCCTAACATCAAACCATCTAATCAACATGTCCTAGGATGTATCCTTCCTACGATGGACATCAGTATTAGAAATCACCTTAGCTAAAACAAACTGGCAATAGATATAGATAACACTGACTATTTGCCTTTGATCATCTCTTATGATTTATCTTAAATGACCCATTATGAGGACCTCTCGATGATGTCTATCAAAATGATTTAGAGAGAAAGGAATGGGGCATCGATCATTATCTTTCATTTGTTGTGCTTGTGGTATTCTTGTAAAATAATCTTGGCGCATACTTGCTTAGTTGTGTGTAGGAAGGTTGTTTGGAGTATGTTGACTATTGCATATTCTTTGGTCCAATATATTCTAGGCTTCTAACATACATTCCAATGAGGTTTTTGTATTTCAAGGTGTGAACAAGAATTATCCTATCTATTTGCAAATTTAAAGTCCATTACACTAGATACAATGTTGTCCTGGTTATCAATACCTCAATGTGTGTCATATCAAACAATAAGGAATGACAAAAAATCCCAATCCCAAGATTTGAGCGAATCATCATCATGCATTCATCCTCATCTTGCATTTTTCATCACCATCTCTAATAAAGTCTCGGTGAATCATAGACTTGTTGGACTTTTTGAATCAATCTCAAAATAAATGGTCAATCCATTCATCTTATTCTTCTTATTCTTCTACATTTACTAACAGTTCTATCCAAGTATCGAATCTATGTGATATATCAAAATATACATGAGGCTACCCATGGCCGATGACTGTCTATACATCATGAAATCTATCTAAATCAACATCTAAGCTTTCCAGGAACTATTTTTCATCCTCTTTACCAGCAATCCCTCTTCTATTGGGGCACAATGGGGCATCTATATCATCTTCAGCTCAACAACCTGAAAAGTTGCAGCTCTTTGATTCAAAAGCAACTTGAAATCTCAAGCATAAGTTTGATTTTCACCTATCGTGAGCTCGATCAAAACACTTTATTCCCCGATCGATCTCTTGAGGGGGAAACCAACCCTCTTTTGATCATATCGATATCAAATCATCTAACATACTTTGTTCCTAGCCTTGCTAGCTATTAGTAAATAGATTGATCGCTGCGATTTGATGTGATAAATGACTCTCTATTGCCCAATTGAGTAGTGAGACAATGAAACTAACAGCTCCAGAGATCACTATTGAATTAACGATCTTCCTCTAAATTTTAGAGGTACAACTCCCTATTATGATCTTCAATGAATTGGAGAAACTAAAAACAAACTTAAAGTGTGCTTTTAACCAGAAAACAATAAAGGCAAACAAACATCTACACATAAAAATGACACAAATGCGAGAGTGATTTGGAATTAGAAGCAGACTGAAACAAATGACACACAGATCATCTATTGGAAACCTACGAATAAAGATCAAGATAATATGCAACAACTTCTTCCAATCATGAGAGCAGGTTTAAATGCTCAAGACTCACATATCCTTTAACATGTACATCCACAACCAACAACAACAAAGTATTCAACAAAGAAAGATATTAATTTCACACAAGAAACTAGTAATCGAAAGAAGACAAAATAGAGACAAAGATAAAATCATCTCCTTATTTATTTGATGAAATAAGAGTTCAAAGACTCCATAATCTCTGTACATAAAGGCTCAATTGAAAAGAAATGTTGCAAATAAACAGAAAATAACTATCTCTCTTGAGAGATCTCACAAAAACTCCCCTGTTCGACAACCAAAAAGATCCCCTTTTTACAATGTTAATTCCCTTTTATATTTTCACCCCCACTATTTGTCACCGTTTCTGGAAAAAACCATTTTTATTTAAAAACTATTCAAATTTCACCCCTTAACTTTAGTTGTTTCTTCTTCTTTTTTCTTTTGCTCAAACATGACTTCACTATATCCTTCCATATTCTCGTAACCGTTTCTTGAAGTTATCCTTATTTTCTTTTAATTTGAAAGACTCTTTGTATATTCCCTAGCTTTTGGTATACGTGGCTCTGAAAAGCCAACTCACAACTTTGTCAGATATATATATATATCAATCGATAAAGAGGTTATATAATATTCTTGTAAACTTCCTCTCTTTCTACTCAATTTTATAAAGATGCAAAAGGTTTCTCGCCTAATATAACACATGGATAATCTTTATATTATCTATTTTCTAGGCAAGATAATTCTAATTTTAGAAGTTGCAACGGTAATTCCACTATTGTTAGGATCCAAACGACACTTGTCACATTTTCTTCGTTAGAGTATCTATATAATGACAATTCAAATGCCTTTAAAATTCTTGTGACACCATTTGTAAACTCATGGAACTGAATTTTCTTCTTGAATCCTCCAAATTTTCCATATTCTTGATTGACTCCCAAAATGATCGAATTTATTTTTTCATTTTATGCAGTGACTTCACCTTTTGTGCTTGTAACTTTATGTAATAACTTATCTTTCTTTACCTTGTACTCTTCAAAAATAGTGTCATAATGTTTGTTCAACTCCTCTACCTCTTGACAAAGGTGTTTGGGTAATGAAGGAAAATTGATACACGAAACTTCATTTCCATCAATAGCCATTGGTTCAGCCTCTGAAGCTAATAACTTGCATATATTCACATCCTCTATCAACTTTCTCTTACTATCATCAACATATATGCATCCACAGAAGAAAAATGTAGTTGGAATATTAGTTTCGGTGGCCTCCAACAATACCTGTTGATCTACCAAAGAGCCTTCTACAACACCATTCAAAGTGGATGATTTTGTATCAAGATCCTTCACAAGAGAACCAACCTTGTATCGCGTAGTAGAAGAAATTTCACCAAAGGGATGAAATTCAAACTTTGAGACTTGTTCATCATCAAACTCCCACCATATCCCATTTTTTTCATCTTTAATGTGAGCTACATAATGACCACTATTTACTGTTGCCCCCTTGTGTATCAATATAGCTGACAAATCATATATAAGAGGCTTCATATTTTGGTTTTCACTCAATCTCCAAATCAAGCTTCTGCCCATCCTCTTTATTTCAATATATGCTTCATGTTTTATAAACATTTAAGTGGATGTTTCTTCAACTCTTTTCGATTCAAGATCTTCCTGCCTTCTTACATTTCTGGATGCAAAGTTGTTCGATCTCCATGCTATGACTATGTGAACTTACAGCTCTTTGAAAGTAGATGATCACCCTTTTTGTCTGTTACATGAAGCTCAGCCTCAGTAGATATGTTAGCTTGCTACACCTGTTGTGGATGCCAATGGATTTGACTCATGCCTTGTGCTTCTAAACACTGTGGCAGGCCTTTTAATAGTTTTTCTAACTATGCAGGTAACATTTTAATAAATTTCACTAACCTTCCCAAATGTCGCCTACACTTAAAATCTTCACTTTGTAGATTGGTGATAAAAGGTGTGGCAGGCTTTTATGTGGTTTGTTTAACTACCAAAAACACCTCCTATGTACTCATGACTAGGTAAAATGCCACCTTCGGTGAATCGATTACCATTATTCCATGTGCAGAAGCACTCCATCGATGTGTTGCATTTATAATTCTAAAATGATTAACTATCAATGCACCATGTTAGATGTTACTTCCTTACAATTGGAGATTAAAGCTTTTTCAGCCAAAGATAGACTGAGATGCCATAAAGAGCTTTATCAAAAATGTCGAACCTAGCTTTGTGATAGCCTCATAAACTGTAGAAGACAATTGCATTCTCAGCAAGAAAATCAACAGATGTTTTCTCTCTATACACCTTTACTCGGCAGAGTGTATCCCTCTTATATGTATTCTGAATGAGCCAAAAAATTACAGTTTCCTCATTCACCTCCAGATTGTAAATAGCATGGAGGCCCTCACTGCAATTTCCTGCAATAGTGCAATCTCTTTCCATGCATTGTGATGTCTTGGTATCCTACATTTGGAAAAAAAATTCAGGTTACCAAATCCTTAATGTTGTCCATGAATTATAATAACCTAGGCACCATCGACACCATTATTTGGAGATGCATCAATAAATTTTTCTCTAGCTTGCTCCAAAGGTGAATCAAGCTCTGAGGCACATAGTGAAAATAAAAATGTCTTCGCAGGAGAAACATGAACACTAACAAGAGAAGCACTGACTAGAAGAGGATCTTCTCCTTTAACATTGACTTGTTTTAGATTGATTACCATTTTTTATTCCACATAAAATTCACATTGCATTGGCAATGCACATATTTGTCTTGCTATTTGACAAGAAGAATTTATCATTATGCCTAGGACATGGTGATCACTGACTGGAAGAATATTATATGTTTTGAATGATCCAAATATCTATGGGTGCAATCATCTCATTAAATCAAATTGCATAGTGTGGAATACAAATACATCCTGATAGGAGGAAGTTTAAAATTTTCAATGGCCAAAAATGAGGGTAACACTAACAAATCTTGATCAAATTATCAAATTAATCATCATTGGGATATATATTTCCCTACCAATCCTCATGTTATTCAACACAATCCTTGCATTGTTGTGAATCCTCAACAATGTTATCAATCAATCAATCAGATCAATAAATTTTAGCTTGGCTATCAACATCTCAAAGAGATCATCGATATTCATTTCTACATCATCATCAACAGCAAAATCAGAATCAAAATCGACATCATTCTTTGAACCAATGCAATGAGTACATTGCTTCAAAGAGGGGAAAAATGTAGACACCTAAAAATGTCTAAACGGATCACATTGGCTAACTAACATCATTTCATTCTAAAACCCATCCTCTTTTCACTTAATTGTTTAAATTAGCTCAGCTAATTAATTGCATCATTTTCATCTATTAATCTAATTAATCTAATTAGATGAATTCATCCCCTTTCATGCTAACATTTCATCTCATTAAATTAGATAAATCAAAGTATTTAATTTAATTCTCTAAGTCTTCTTACTTAATTAAACAACCCTAAGTTATTTAATTAAATGTCATTTCACCTTTCCCCTTTCATTAAATCATTTAATTTAATGAAAATCACTTTATTCTTCTAAATTCCTCTAATTGCATGATTAAACCCTTAGTTAGTTAGTAATTATCTAATTAATCTAATTCCCCCCCACACTTGCAAGGGAATATTCCTCCTTTGCACATTCCTCCAAAAGGGGAATATTCCCATAGAATATTCCTTCCCCTTTTGCACAATTAATCTTTGTTTTAAATTGCAAAATATCATTTTTCCTCACCCATGAGAATATTACAAAGAATATTCTCTCCTCCAATCATTTGAAAAAGGGAATATTCTCACTTAGCTTCATATGCAAGTTAACTTGTGACTTCTTGTGCAAGTTAACTTTTGACCTCTTATACAGGTCAAATGTGTGTTTGTTTGGAAGGAATGAGAACCCTTGATTAAATCTCATCTTGCATTCTCATCTGTTGATGAGAATCCATGATCCGTGCCTCCAATTTCTTCCATCCTTGACCGTTGATTAACCTTTTTTTATCTCAACCCTTCATTTCTCATTTTATTTCCTATAAATAGAACATCATTTGGAGACAAATGGATCCATCTTTCAATTGCAAACTTATGATGTTGAATTCACTCACATTCACACTCATACTTTACTCACATTTAGCATGTTTTAGTTCATTTTTAGTTGCATATTATTTTTAAGCTTCCATTAATGGCTTCCATGCATCCATTTTAGCTTGTTTATAAATTAGGATTTGAATCTTTTAGCTTAGAATCCACTTAGATTAGCTTAGCTTTTGCATACTTAGATCATTTTTAGCATAAAATCATGTTAATTTATCTTGCATCATGTTCACTTTAGCATAAATCATGTTTTCATCCACATATCACAACAATTTCATTGATTTTATTCAATAGAATCGATTGGAACAAGCTCACTGATCACAAGATTGGGAAAGGGTCGTTGTTCCACATCAACATGACACCAATTCCAAAACAGAATAAGTTTTAAATGGGTTAGAGTAGACATTTAAATGTTTTCATATTTAGAATGCTTCATTTCAATAAATGTTTAGTTTATCTTTCATTTGAATGATCTTGTTTAAGATTGAGTATTAGTGGCTATGTTATGCTTCAATTCTTCATGGATCAAGTGTAATCAGCCCATACTAGTATCCTCGGTTGACAAGTTTTATCTTGAGAATCCATCCATTAAAGATAACATTGCATGCTATGTTGTCAATTCTACGATCATATCTATATTTGGTAGAGGAAAATCATCTTTGGGACATTCCTTGTTTAGATCCCTAAAATTTGTGCATATTCTGATGCCCCCAATGGGTTTAGTGATAAGTACCAGATTTGATGAAACATAAAAATGTGGATAACTTAGGTTTAATTTCCAAAACCTAGGGTTAATGGGCCATCATTTCTAAGATTTCACTAGGATGTGAATCAACAAGGTGTATAGATTGACTTTCAACCTCCAAGGTGAGTCAATCAGACCTGTATCTGATCCTTTTGAGTCTTAGGAATGAATTGGAAATGATTTAGAGTGATTTCCCTAATTAGACTATATGACCTAATATGATAAATCTAATTTCCTGAAGATAAATAGATGAAAACAATGATTTGCAAGTGGATCTATAAATTGCAGAGTGATATGTACCAACCCAAAAAAGCTTATTTCAAGCACTATAGAAGGACTGGGTTGCCCTTGGATGAATGGATCTCTATAGATCTATCTTGATCAAATTTTGGTGTCCTTTGATGTTGGATCTAAGCTTTGGATTCCCGCCTGCAAATTTATCGAAACATTGTTAGATATTTATGTAACTGAGTTTATGTGGCTTGACAAGATGTATGACAATAAATGCAACAATGGAGAATTTATCTTCAATATTCCTTCAATCCTATTCAACCTAAGGAAGAGAGGAAATATTGGGCCATTTTAGGGGCTTGCCTTATTCAAACCTCATGTAATTGTTTCCACTTCCATAATGGAAATGTTGATGATAAATGAATAATTGAAAGGAAGGAATGATGAAATCACAATATACTACAACTCACCACCCTTCAATGGTTGCCTTGAAGGACTAAAGTCATACACATCTCCTCAAGGATTTTGATCTTGCTTGCTTGAATACTTGAATTCTTTGGAGACCTACAAAAATATGTTAGCCTTCACAAAATAATGACAACATGATAACATAAACTCACAAATGCTTTGACATGATGCTTGGATCTTGAATTGTTGCCATGGAACTTTGATAATGTTGATATTGACTTGATCTTGAATGCTCTTAATGTTCACCTCTTGCTAGATAGCCCTCAAATTATGCAATAACTAGGTATTTATAGGCACTTATTTAATTTCTTGAAAATTATATCTCGATAACCAATATTTGCAAGTGAGGTTTTGAATGTTAAATTGGCCACTCCGACATGTCCAAAAATAGGTCATGGATAAGAAGGGTGACCCATTCTCCCATGGGTGAATGGGTGAATGGGTCCTGGCCCAAATTTCCAAGACACTCAATTTCAAGGGAAACAGATGAGGTGGATACATTTATTCAATGCTTGTCATTTATTGAAAAGGGGTACAAATGGACTCTAGAATACATAATTTTAGGCAATTTGGGGGTCAATTAAGCTCAATAATTTAGGTGGGATGAAACATAATGTGAAATTCTTAAAGTATGAAATTTTTTAAACTACATTTGATATCCACTCGAGATAGTCAATTGTCCTAATGAAACCTGCATCTAGTAGTTTTTGAAGTTCTACTTTGACTAGCAATGCTACTTGAGGGTGCATTTTGTGTGACTTCTACTTTACTAGTTTTGCCCCCGGTGTTAATGTTAGATGATGTAGCACTAGATTGGGGTCCAATTCTATCTTTTCGTGTAGGACCACACAAAGTTCGCTTGTCTATTTTGGATGAAAGTCATGAAATTAACCCTTTCTTGCTTAGATAGTGAAGTTGCAAAGTCTGTGATCCTGATACTGTCTATGGTGCCAATGTTTGTTTTCTTGGATTTTTTGATAAGAACTATAGATATCTCTTGATTCATGGGGAGATTGTCAAACCTTTTATCATTGGGTGTCTCTAGAATGTTTTCACTCTCAGATACATCAATTTTTTATTGTTTTGTGGTTTGAAAGTGTCATATGACAATTTTCACTAGGGGACCTATTTATGAATTTTAATTTTTTGTGACTGGAAGGTTTGGCATCCTTCCCAAAGTATGTCATTGTGTCAAGCTTAATGATAAAATATAGCTCTATGATCTCCTAAGTGTATCCTATCTCGAAGTCCCAAGAACTCAACAATAGCTTCATCATTTTGGAATGTCTATACTAGGTGGATATCATTGGTCCCAATCAATGAGTTGGAGATAAACAAGTGAGAGGTTTCCATCAAAGGATGAAGGATCAAAAGATAAATAAGATATGATGAAAATATTATGATCTTGGAGTAGGTCAATGATACACTTGAAAGAGTCATTGAAAGTATCCTCATTAGACAACTTATCAATGGAAGGAGTTTTACCTACTTCTATAGGGATAATTTCAATATTTGAGGGCACAGTATCTAGTTTTCCAAACCCAAGCCCTTGAAAGCATGGTTTGAAAGTTAGTGAGATAGGCTCCATCATCCCTTATTTTTGTGAACCAAGTCCACTGTGACCATCATATCCCATGTGTTCCATAGTTTGAAATCCTTTGGTGTACTTTTCAATAGGGAGTATGACAATATCTTCTTTGCCTTTGTAGATCCATTTTGATATGTCTTCTTCAATAAATTCCTTATCAAGGTCACCCCATTTAGAAAATGTGGTTGGAATGCATTTGATTATCACATTAGGCACTTCTTGTGATTTGACTAGTTTCCCATATACTTTGGTGATGATGGAAGTTGACCGATACATAAAGATTGTGTCATGTCATATTCCCCATACCCCTTATCCTTGACCTAAATTTTGACTTTTGGAACAATCATGGATTGAGTGGATGTCTTAGCTAGTGCCATTCGATCAATGTATGATTTGGAAGAGGCTTTTCCATTACTACGAACATGAAGCATGGTGTGTCCCCTCAAGTTGCTACACTATGGAAAAGGATCAAGATCTCTCAGGATGGTTACTTCATTTCCATTATGGTATAACCTCAAACACTTGTGAAAGGTTGATGGTATGGTTTGCATGACATGTATCCATGGGCAACCAAGAAGTACATTGTTTAGGAGTTTGAGATATAGCACTTAGAATATTGTATCCTTAATTACTAGGCCCACTTAGATAGGAAGGGTGATGGTCCCTTTGGAAGGTCATTTTGCATCATCTTAAGCTTTGATCACTATCTTCTTGTTTGGATCTATAACTTCCTTAGAGTATCCTAATATTTTTACCAATTTCAAGGTACAAATGTTTAAACCAACACCACCATCTATTATAACTCATTTAATTTTGTGCTTATAGACAAATATTTCTATATGAATGGCATTGTTATGAGTAGTGGAATGTGATTTCATATCTTGTTGGAGAATGTAAGATCATCATGGGTAGAGGTGAGATGCTCAACCACGTCTTGAAATTGGTCCACATTCAGATTTGTAGGCACTAATGATTCCCTAAGAGCTTTATCTAAGATGTCTTTATGGATCAATGATATACACAAAAGATCTAGTATAGATATTTATGTTGGTGTTTTACCCAATTGATCCATAAGATTGTATTGTGGTGTAGTGGGGGTTCTAGATGTGGCTCCTTACAAAGTAATTTTACCTCTACAGATTGTAATGACAAATTCCAAATGTGTTCTTTATAGTAATGGTGTATACATGGTTTCCAACTTCCTAAATATGGTTCACTATATAGTCATAATTGATGGCTATATAACTGGCATTATTGTTTGAGGTACTGCCCTGGTTAGCAATATTTCCTCTTCCATGGTTGTGTAAAGGATCCTTGAAGATCGCATGGTCATTATTTGATGAATTGGTTTGGTTCTCAACACCAATGTCTCCTTTTTCAATTAAGTCCCGAATTAGGTTCTTTAGTTTGAAACAATTAGAAGTGGTGTGTCCTTTCACTCTATGGTAATCATAGAAACCAATGTCCTTCCACCATGTGGGTTTGACTTGCAATTCGTACTGCCTAATTTTTGGGAGAGTGACCAATTTTGCTTGGATTAATTTTTAAAGTACAGACTCAATAGGCTCTCTTAGAGGAGTATACTTCCAATGTGGGGTGCTATTTTGTCTAGAAGGTGCTCTCGACATGTTGTCTGGGACATTTTTTGAGGCCTAAATATTGTTTGGCGCTTGTATGCATAAGGTGGGTTGAGCATGTTGAGAAATCTTGGCATCAAATACACCATCATTAATGATATTTTATTTTTGTTTCATAACAAGATTTATCATTTGAAGAATTCAAATTTTCTTTATTATCTTTGAAAATCTTGACAAGTCCTTTGGCAATGAGGGATTTCTCAATAGTAAGAACCTTCTCAAAAACTTTGTCAAAAGAATTTGAGCAAAGCATTTTTAGATGGAACCTTATTTCAATATTCATATTTTGAATGAAGATTTCAACTAGTAGTTTATCAAGGATGTAGCATGGAAATTTACTAGCTAGGTTTCACCATCTTTATAAGGAAGAGGTGAGGTTTCTCTAGTGTTTTGTTTCATAGTGTATAAGTCAGTCATTGAAATTTCATCCTCTATATTGTAGGAGAAATGTGAGATAAATTTCTTAGCTAGTTCATTAAAGGTCCTAATGCTAGATGGAAGTTAGGTGATCCCACAATAGTGGGTTACACATTTGGGCCAAACTTGACATTGAAATGAACATTTTGAACTATATCTTCACTTTCAAACACCTATAGCTACTAAACCATCAGGAATTTGAATATGATGCAAACTAGTGATTTGTGAAATTTTTTCTATAGATTCTAAATATATATATTTTAAAAAAATTGGAATAAAATTTCATTTATTTTTCCATCTCCTTTGATAACTATTTTTTAATAGTAAACACCATTTTTAAAGAGTGATGTTTATTGTATAACACATAACCTTTTTTCTATGAAGGATTTTTTTTTATTATTATTATTATTTAGATATGTAACTACAATATCTAGCACCTTCATTTTGTTTCATAGTGTTTTATTGAATATTTTTTTCTTAATTAAGTTTTGAAGTAAAACCAATTACAATTTAGACATAAGTGTATGGTATAACACAACTTTTTTTTGTTGGATCAAGGACATCAATACCAAACACCTAGATATTTTTTATAATTTTTTTGGTAATCTATTATTTTTCCACATGTACAGAACAAAGAGCCTGATTTTCAGTGAAAAACTTATGTTTAATTAAACTAAAAAAACATAATAAAACCAAAATATATTAAAACTATACTTGATAAAGAGCTCGTTTTGAGGACTATAATCCTCTAGCTAGGTTTATCAAGTTGATTCCATTTTGATCCTCAACCTGAGCCTCAAAACCCAAAATTTTGCATAAAATTGTAGATGGAGGGGAGCAAGGGCAAAAAGGGGGGTTCTAGTGACCCCCCTAGAACCCCCTAAAAATAACAATAAAAAAAGAAAAATCATTTTTTTATTCAAAAAATTGGCCAACATGGGGTTTGAGCGAACCCCCCCTTCTAGCAAACCCCCCATTTTTTTTTAGTGCCCAAGTAATTTTTGTTCATCAATGCAATTGTAGCCCACTTATGCGGGATCACCCAGTCAAGAAAACCATTCCATGGCCCACCTCTTAAGCTCCTTGAAAAGATATGCATGAGATAAGTATTATTATGCATAACCTCTAAGAAAGCTACACAAAATACTCTAATATGATCATGAGGGTCTCCCTTTCCTTTGTACTTATCAAATTTGGGTATCTCAAAGTAACGCAGAAAGGGTAGCATGGGTATACTCATGTCAAATGGATAGGGGCATATGTCTATAGTATATAGCTCTTTTTTATTGGTCCCATATGGATATTGGAAATTTGCTATTGTAGATTTTGGATTTGGAGAGCTAAATTGTTGGGATGTGTGATAGTGGGTATGTTGATGGCATAGTAATTAGATGTGGGATGTGATGATGAGTGACTTTGGGGTAAGTTCGATAATGAGGTATTTTGATGAATGTATGAATGGTTTGGGGGAATGTAATTATGATTGGATGCATTAAAATTAGAAAAATGGTTTAATGAGGTGAATTGTTGTTGTTGGTTTATGATGTTCAAATTTGGGTACTATTAACGTATATTATGGAGTGAATGTATGTAGTTTGGAGGATTGGTATATTGTTGTGAGGTCATGATATTTTGGGTGGAATTGTGCTAATATTTTGATTAGATAGATTTGTATTGTGATTAGGATTTGAAGTGAGTTTGTGGATGTTGTGTCATGGGGTTGTAGTTTTGATGGGTGATGTATTGATTGTTTGGTATATGAGTATGAATATTAGATGCAAGTGTTTGAGAATTAGGGGATATGTGTGGGGGTGTTTACATATTTTTTATTTGATTGGATATGTTGTAATTGTTAATTGAAATGGTGTGTTGATATAATGGATTGGTAATAGCAGATTAACTTTGGATGTTGTTTGCATTAGTGTTCAAGTTAGGTGATGGTGCTTGGGAAAAGTGAGATGATATTAATGAAGTTTGTGGATTGGTCATGGAAGCGAGTACAATGGTATTATTGGATGTTGTGTTGTATAGTGGGTTGGTTATTTGTATGGTATAGGTGGGAGTCTAAGTGAGTACAAGAGGTACTAATACTTGTGTAGAGTTAGTATAATTTTTTGTGGAACAGCGGTAGCAATTTGTTGAAATGAGGTTGGTTGAATGGTTATGTTATTAATTTGTGACATGGAAGATGGTATATTGTTGTTGGAACTTGTTTTCCCCAAGGTTAAGGATGGAATATTATTAGTGACATCCTTAATGAGTTTTGTGTCAAATGAAGAAGGTGTTAGATGCACAAGACAAATGAGAGGGGGGTGAATCAGTTGTACACTAAAATATTAGAACCCTCATTAACATTCAGATCTTTATTAGCCCTTAAAACTTTAATCAGATTTAGCATGAAAGTAAACAAGTGAAACAACAACACATCAAAACACCATGCACAATAGAACACCATATTTACATGGAAAACCCAAGAAGGGAAAAACCACGGTGAGGATTAGCTCACAATATAAAGTAATAGAAACACTGAATATAATAGGCTCACTACTGAAGGGCTCACTGTCCAAAAGAAAGAAGGCCTCACTACCAATGGCTCACTGCTAGATTAGAAAGAAGGAAGAAATAAAATGTTACAAAGAGAAATCTATCTCAGAGCAACACGAAGATCCATTACAACAACTCTGAACCATCCACAACCTCCAAATCACTTCCTTCAATAACTTCAGGTACACTACAAGTGTAGACCCTTTTTCTCACTACTTCAGAGTTATAGGCATTAGCTCATACTCAAATAACCACACTTAGTCAAATTCACATCTTTCACACACCTTCTCCAAATCCACACACATATCCAATGATTTTACCTTGCTTATATACCATCCATAACCTTGAAAATATTCTCCAAGGTTAGCTATGTGCCTTAAATATGCAATTAGAAAATAGGTTGACACCAAACACTTCCGCAGTGGAAAGAAGTGAAGGAAGACCACTCCAAGGGTTAACTAGGACCCAAACAACTTCATCGACTACATCGACACACTTTTCAAAGCTTCCTCCAACACACACCACTTTCACAATTAGCGCTAATATGCCAGGTCGGCCAAACCTGCATTAATTCCCTTAACAACTAAGTTCATGCTTAACCAAGTCTGAAGACAACTTCACATACCACATAACAACACTCCACAATATCCATACAACATCTCAAAATATTATAGCATCATCAAAATATTATACAACTCTGCCACAACCACCTAAAACTAAGAACACCATCATTTTGTGCAACCAAATACACTGGTACAAACATCCAACTCACTAACCACCTTCGTGGAACACCTCAACACCTGAAACCTCAAACGAAAATAGATATAGACATTATAAGCCCATCCCCAAATCTGTAAGACAAGAAACCTCAATGCAGAGAAATGTGGAGCAGTCTCATTTCTCCTAGACAACCTTCTTCATAGACACACACATCGGTGAACACAACTTTCACTAGTAGACAGTTTATGAACAAGGAAAGACTTGTGTGTAAAGGCTACTCACAATTTGAAGGAATAGATTTTGAGGAGACGTTTTCTCCAATGGCAAGAATGGAAGCTATTAGGATGTTTTTGGCTTTTGCAACACATAAGGATTTCAAATTTTATTAGATGGATGTGAAATCTGCTTTCTTGAATGGATAATTGGAAGAAGAGGTATACATTAAAAAATTGAAAGGATTTCAGCTACTAGACAAATTGGATATGGTTTGCAAATTGAAGAAGGCATAGATACGCCAGTCTAAGCCACAAATGCACCTATCTAAACCATAATTGTACCTATATAAGCCACATATGTGCCTATCTAAGCCATAATTGTGACACAAGGTTACACAAATGTGAAATTCTAACCTAAAATTGAGTTTTTTTACTTTTGTTTGACATATAGTTGTGTATAATGATAGATAATTGCACAACAGGATAGACAATTGTGAGCTTGTGAAGTATAGTTGATTAATTCAAAGAAAAAAGGATGGCAATTCAATTTTTAAAGAAAAATAAATGGTGTGATAATTTTAGATAATTGCACCACTCTTGCTACAATTATGCCACTCTATGCCATAAATGTGCCACTTTGTGCCAAAATTGTGCCACGAGGAGGTAAAAATATACCAAAGAAGGGTACAAATCTGCCACAATATGACAAATGCAACACATGCAACAATTATGACTCAAAACTGTACAAATGCACTATTATAACCTAAAAACTAAGTTTTTTTTAATTTGAATGAGGTTCAATTGTGTGGTTCTGAGTAATTCCAGTCTAATCTAAGTGTTTTTTAGTAAAGTTGGCAAGAAAACAAATCACATAGTAGACATGATATCTGTTGACATTTTCAAGGTGACAAGCTGAATGGTATCACTGGTTTGAATAAATAAGACACTCCAAGCACATCCTAACTAGTATAAAAGGTGTGTCCCACTAGCAGAGGCCCATCAATAAAATACCTTAAATTATCACAAATACATGGCTCCACTCTCGAATGGGATAGATAGGTATCTAATGGCACAAGAGCTCATCTTCCTCCTTCCCTTGGAGGTTTTAACACCTCCAAAATAATTCTATCTCCCTAAGATGGTACATGTAGGGTAACTTCATGCATGATGTTGTACACTACACCCCACTAGGAGTAATGACCGAAAGGTCTTAAGGCTTCTAATTAACAATGGTTCATAGTAGGACCATGAATAGTGAGCTCATATAAGGATGCCTAAGTTGAGGGGGGTCTCCTCTCTTCTCTTCACCTATACACATCTTGACGGACCAAGGGTTGTGAGGCTTAGCTTAGAGGACATTGGACACACCTTGGGGTATAACTTTCATTCTCCCCACTTTTATACCCCATTGATAAATGTGGTTGAGGTTGTCCTTGGGGCGATGAAATCCCCAAGCAAGCCTCTTACTAAAATTAAAAAAGAAAACGATATTGTTTCTAATCCCCAAAATCACACTAGATGTGAGGGGAGAGCATACACAAACTATCACTTGGGTAAACAAAAAAAATGTAGATACTAGAGTATTTTTGATCCCCAAGTTTTCACCAAGGGTGAGGGGAGAGCATACATACTCTAAAACCTACAAGACATGACAAACAATTCCTTTACCTTAATGAAATTGAAGTGTTATCTAATCTATAAAAAAATAAGGTCACCCTGCAAAAAATATATCGATAGTTTAATTGTTTGGTCTTCTATCCAATGAATGCCACAACTGCTAAGAAAGATTAGTAACCCTAAAATTTCACAAATAATTACACAAAAGTAAGAAAAAAATGATTAAAAATAGACTATACTTTGAGAAATTGCACCCACCTTTCTAACACATGTGCCAACACTAGCCATAGATGTGCTAAAACTAGCCATAGATGTGCCACTCTGGCTTGCAAATACACCACTCTATATATAAACAACAAAAAGGCAAAAACAAAGGTATAATTGTAACCCTAAAGATTTGATTGTCGGCCCAAAGATGATTACTTACAAAAAATGGAGTAAAAAAACAACAGAAAACTAGAGATTAGCAAATTGAAAAGACCAAAGGAGAAATTTTAATCATTGGAAACCTAATGATCTCCCTATCAAGTAAATTTGTTATTCTAAGAAGCAATCACGACAATCCTAGGAACAATTATGCCAATACTGAGAGCAATTGTGCCAATACCAAGAGCAATTATGTCACTTCCTATCATAAATGTGCCTATATTTTCAATAGATGCTCTAGCTTGCAAACATGCTAGACTCCAGAAAATTACGCCAATGTGTTAAAAATTGCATCAATCTAGGTGTAGTTGTGATAATCTAACCTCTAACCATTCAAAACTTGAGAAAATCACAAAAAGACATTAGATTTCAGGGACTTAGATTGTCCCACCAGGTGTACCAAAATGTATGACTTGGAAAATGATTAGGAAAACCAATGACAAGTAGCAAACAATCAAAATCCACAATCAAATTCAACAAAAGATCCTATCAATAAAGCACAAAATAATTACATACAACTAAAAGCATAAACCTTCATGATTCCTTCACTTTACCCTTGGAGAATGGTGTTATAGTATTTGCTCTCAAATTTTGGGTAGCACAAAAACATAAATCTCTTAAGATACAACTATAGTTTCTCTACAATGATCTAGGAGGAGGAATAAATGATAGAAGGGTTGAATTTAGAGATATTTCGTGACACCAATTGATGATCAAGATATAAGAAGGGACTAAAAAGATCAATGACTCAAAATTAATGAGGAATTGAGGGGGATTTAACTGATCTCTTGATTATAGGTAACTAATCGTATGGATTGGTTAAGAGGATAGATTAGAGTGAAAATGAAGACTGATGGTTAGTAGACATAATTGATTGCTTAATGAACTTGAAGTGAGTGGGAGTGAAGTGGATTTAATTGAGGAATGGACTGAGAGTAAGTCTCAATCAACATATGAGATGGAAATGCATGGGTTTTTTTTTTTTTTTTATCGATAAGAAAGTTTAGCTTATATTGATATAACAAATTTACATAGTTTTGCCTGAGCAGGATGATCTAGATTGAAACCCTCATTATAGACATCAAAATCAGATTTGTAGACCCATATCAAAAAACCATAGAGACTACACCAGAGAACCCACATTCCAATTTGCAGATTGACCAATTTCGAAACCAAGACCAGTCACTTAAAACATAATATTTAGACTACTTAGAAAGGGACATAGCACCATAACCCTAAACCAGACAAAGCCATAGGCCAAAACCCACATAACACCAAAGCCATTTACCAAACATTTTGTTGTGCAAACACATAGAAGTCGCGTTTCCAAGTTGAATCTGTCGAAGACACCAAACGAAACTCCTTTTTCAAGAAAGCAACACCAACATTCGCCAACCATTTGTGCTCCATTAACTCAAACCCAACAACATCCAACAAGAACAAGTATTAATTAACCAAGGCATCTGGGTTCTCGAGCAAATGCAAGTCGTGAAGGCGTGGAATCCCTTTCCCTAAGTGTGCAGCAGCTAGAGCACGATCCAAGCCAACCATCATATCCTTTCTGAATAGCTTCCACATGATTATCTTGGCCTCCCCCTTAGATACTCCAACATCCAGAAGACCCGCCAACACCCTCCAGCCTGTAACCCTCGACGTTCTCCATAAAAATTTTCCCTGCGATGCAAGAGATGGCCGCGAGTACCAGGAAATTTTGATGCTTAATGAGGCGTTCAAGGCGAAGTGATGTGATCTTCCCTTCAAAGGTAATCTGCCTCTTAGAGCCCTTCAGAGTGACCGGTGTTTCCAAACCCTGCATTTCCAAATCTTTGCTAGAGACTAGTAGAATAAACCTACTCATTTTCCAACCACACAGCAATGAAAAGATCCAGCATTGTATGCAAAGAAAAGAACCTATCTGCGTACAACACCAACATGTCCTTCCCACAAACATATCATCCTTTAAAAGCCCACACAATCTATGAACACTGACGAATAATCACGGATAAGACAAGTTCTAGGACCTTCCTTCGGGCCATGAAAAATACTAAAAACGCTGATGTAGTCTATATTTGCCACCACGCATGTGAAGACACAGATGTTACTCGGCAAGGAAACTTCCTGCAAAGCATTCACAATTCCCGAAATCCCGGTCACCTCACCCATTGGGGGTGAGGTGGCGCCCGCCCATCTGCCCACGAAATGCATGGGTAATTAATAATTAAATGAATTAGTTATTATTTAATTATGCAAATGGATAAATAGATAATTAATTAATGGGAGAATAATTAAATAATTGAGAATAATTATTTAATTTGGAGGAATAATCAATGAGAAATTAATCAAATAATAATGATTTATTTAATTAATTGAGGAAAAGAATAATAAGCAAATTAATTAAATAAATAAAATTTGGAGGAATAATCAATGAGAAATTAATCAAATAATAATGATTTATTTAATTAATTGAGGAAAAGAATAATAAGCATATTAATTAAATAAATAAAATTATTTAATTAATCTTAGAAGAATAAATAGTAATATGAATTAATTAAATAATTTGAAATTTTTAATTAATGGTGGAGAATAAATTTAAAGATAATTAAATAATTGAAATTATTTAACTATAAAAGATGACATTAGATTAATTAAATACTGGAACTATTTAATTAATATTGGAAGAATGATTAGTGTGATGTGATGGTGGGAAACGTTAGTCAATTTTAAGTGTCTTCAGAATCAAAGAATTATTTGTGTACTTTGAGTATATTTGTATCCTTTTGAGTGTTGAAAATATTGATTTTCCACATGAACTACTTGTTATACTTTGGCATGCATCCACCTAGTAGTTCACATGCACATCAAAGTGGGGGTATAATGGCATTCATCTTTCCCTTATGTTTTGGTCCCACTTAAGTTAGAGTGTCCTAAGTTTACTAACAAGTCTACAAGTGGTGTATTCTTGCATGTATTTTTACCCATATTATTGTTGAACACACCCATATACTGAGAGGGGGTGAATTAATATCTATAAAAACTTAAACCCTTTAGATCTTAAACCCTTCAACAATATGCAAATTCAGACTTTTAACAAGATCAACTTCTAAAAAGTAACCAACACATAATCAAATAAACAACAATGAAATATAAGATAATGAATACACAAGCACAAGATGACACTAGATATACGTGAAAAACCCAAGAAAAAACCCAAGAAGAGAAAAACCATGGTGAGAAATCTCACAATATAGGAAGCTCATTGCTTACAAAATTATAATTTGTTTTAAGGCTCACTGCCTAAGGAAATACACTACTCTCTGATGTACTTGCAAGCTAAGATGCACAACCTTAGGGAAAGATACAAAGTACTTGCAGTACTGAGGCACACAACCCCAAGGCAAGATACAAATTGCAAGGACCTATTGAAGAGACTCATTGTTTGATAGCAGGATACATGAAGATTTAGAATTATAACATATGTCAACAATAAACTTTGCTGACTAAGGAATTAAAGCTCATCTGACTCTTCTTCTTCACAACTTACTTCACCAATACATACTCACACACCACCACACTCTCATTCAAACTACTTGCAACTGATTTTTTCTTTAATTTATATCCTCTGCAAGATCTCAAAACATTAATTAGGTTGGCCAAAAGACAAGATAAACAATAACCTCAACAAGTCGGCCATAAAAACATAATGTTATCCTATCTAGGAGATATAGATAACCAAAAACTTATTACATCTTCCAATATGATCCCAAACAAAACACACACTAGTGCACCTCATCACAAGTCATCAACAAGGAAACTTGTAGAAGAAACGTGTAACAAATTACCAGTCGGCCCAAAACACATATTCAACTAAATTTTCTCAATGCAGTTCTCAACAAGATAGGTTAGGACCCAAAAAATCTTAACACAACCTCAAATTATAGCACAAACCCCCAAGCACATAGTGCAAGCAAGAGAACAAGCCTTGTCGGCTAGACATCCACAAATTACCTAGAAAACCAACTCAAATTAATACGCACACCAAAGAGATCAACCATTTGATGTGAAAACCACAAAGAGACATCTCATGAACATCCAACAACACCTCTAGAAACTTCTTTCACGCCGTCATGCCACAAACCAAACAAGAATAGACCACTTTATTCCAAAAACCTAGAAAACACTACCATGAGATAAAACATTAACAAACCAACTTGCAATACACTTCATTATATGAAAACTAAAATGAGACACTACATAGGCATTGAGATCATGTTCACCAAGCCGCGAGAGCATAAATATCAATGGAGAAATGTGGAGTGTTTTTCGGACCAATCCATACAAGCAAAAAAACTGCCAATCCATTGTAATTACCAAAAACCCCCTCGGTAACACTGGTGACCTAAAAATATAGGAGTGCATCATCCACAAAACATAAACACTAAATCCCAAACTACAAGATCATATCTTCAAAGGTGAAGGAATGCAAAGTATTCTCCCAAATAGTTCTTCAAAGCACCTTCCTATAACTAAAACTTTCACCAACATACACAGACCAGAACTTCCATGCAACCACACATACTTCCTCAGGAACAACAAGAGAGAGCATACAACATACTAGAGACCATCATAAACATCTCTCCAACTTCAGCATTCCTTCTAATCCTCATCTTAATTCTTCCAATCCTCATCCTAATGCTTCTAATCCTCATCTTTATATATCATCATGATATCATCTCTTTTGAAATCCAACCATGAACCTATTATCATAGAGTATCAACAACATACAATTGTAAGCACCAATGACAACCCAAATTGAGTGTTGACATCAATGACAACTAAATGCCAAATAACAATCTCATAAACATATGCAACAATCTCCCCATGTGTTGACATCAATGGCAACCAATGCCAACAATCTCCCCCTTTGGCATTGATGACAACACACACCTACACATTCTCCCCCTTTGACATCAAGGGCAAAGGGAAACAAGATCTTCAATTAAATCATCAACATATTCTCCCCCTTTGACCAGCTGCACTTCTGCTTCAAACAACTATACATGCTCCCCTATCAGCAACAACCAACCAACTACCTACTCCTCCTGAGAGGTAGCACACATCAATCCAAGAGAAAGGGATATGACATGAATTTTTCCCCTAGATAAATGCATCGTATATGCATCTAATTAGAAAAAGGCGGGGAAATAACCCCTAACTTTTATCGAAGATACTCAAAATTATCCTTTGAAATCACATTAGTGAAGATATCTGCAATTTGATCCTTAGTGGTCACATACTCCAATATGAATTCTTGCTCTGCAACCTTCTCCCTTAGAAAGTGATACCAAATAGAAATATGTTTGATCCTTGAATGCATCACCAAATTCTTTAAAATGCTAATTGCACTAGTATTATCACACAATATGGGAATGGTTTCAACATATACCACCTTTATATCCTTTAAATTCTGCTTTATCCAAAAGACCTAGGTGCAGCAAGATGCTGCAATAATATACTCAACTTTTTTTGTGGATAAGGACACTAAGTCCTACTTCTTACTAAACCAAGAGACCAATCTATCTCCTAAGAAAAATGCACTTCCACTGGTGCTTCTCTGGTCATCCACACATCTTTCCCAATTAGCATCAGTATAAGCACTCAAAGAAAAGTTATCATCCTTCTTATACAACAAACAATAATCTAAAGTTCCTTTCAAATATCTAAATATTCTTTTTACTGCTTTCTCATGAGTTTGCTTAGGATTAGCTTGATATCTGACAATCAAACATACTACATGCATAATATTAGGTCTAGAAGCAGTTAAGTACAACAATTTCCTCCAATTATAGACCTATAATGAGTCTAATCAACCTCAGGTGACTCATCAGTTTTTCTGAAGTGACAGTTAGTGACCATAGGTGTACTTACTGGTTTGGAATCCTCCATCCCAAACTTCTTCAACATCTCTTTAACATAATTAGCATGAGAAATAAAGATACCATCATCTAGTTGAACAATTTGAAGCCCAAGGAAGAAAGACAAGTCACCAATCATAGACATCTCAAACTCTTTTTGTATCTCTTCTACAAACCTTTTACACATATTATAATCTCCACCAAAGATGATGTCATAAACATATATAACAATTATCAAAATCTTGTCTTCCTCTATCTTAATGTAAAGATTGCTATTTACAGTACCTTTCTTGAAACCTTGTTGAAGTAAGTATTTATCCAACTGAGCATACCAATCTCTAGGAGCTTGCTTGAGTCCATACAAAAATTTCTTGAGTCTATACACCATGTTTGAATCTTCTAATAGCTAGAAACCATCTGGTTTCTCAATGTAGACCTCTTCTTGTAAATCACCATTTAAGAAGGTTGACTTGACATCCATCTAATAGACCTTGAAATTCTTGAGAGCAACAAAGGCAAGGAATGTCCTTATTGCCTCTATTCTAGCTACTGGAGCAAAAGTATCCTCAAAATCAATACCTTCAACTTGTGAATAACCCTTACACACCAATCTTGCTTTGTTCCTCACAAAATCACCATCTTCATTCAACTTGTTTTGGAACACCCACTTTGTTCCTATAACATTCTTATCATCTGGTTAGGGAACCAATTCCCATGTCAGATTCTTTTCTATTTGATTCAATTCCTCTTCCATTGCCTTCAACCAACCTTCACCTTTGCTAGCATCAACAAAGTTCTTGGGATCTACCTTTGACATTAAACAAAAATTCACTTGCTCACTTACTTTTACAAGCCTTATTTTGGTTAGCACACCCTTATTCTTATCTCTAATGATCTGATCTCCATAATGGTTCTTCTAAGCATACTTTACTAGAGTCTTAAGGGCCTTTTCCTGATTCTTATTTCTTCTCTTCTTTCTCTTCTTCTTCTTCAATGCAAGGAGGTATATCATATCCACAACCCTCTAGTTCTTGTGAGATCTGATACAAGTCTTCATCCACCTTAACATTTGTGATTTCAATCATCTTTCCTAGTCTCTTGTTGTAGCATCTATAAGCCTTGCTTTTGGTTGAGTAACCAAGAAAGATCCCTTCATCGTACCTTGAATCAAACTTTCCAAGGTCTTCTTCATCCCTTCTGATGTAGCATTTGCTGCCAAAGTTCTGAAAGTATCTAATAGTAGGAGGCCTTCCATACCATAGCTCATAAGGGGTCTTAGTGCTATTAACCCTCAACTATACTCTATTAAACAAGTAGATAGTAGTGTGAATTGCTTCCTTCTAATATATATCAAATAGATCTACATCTTTCATCATTTCCCTAACCATCTCCTGCATAGTCCTATTTTTCCTCTCCACTACCCCATTCTGTTGAGGGGTCCTAGGAGAAAATAAATATCTCATAATATCACGATCTTCACAAAAAAATTCAATTCATTTGAAGTAAATTCACCTCCTCTATTTGATCTTAAGCATTTGATCTTAGCATCCATTTCATTCTCAATTTTTTCTTTGAAAATCTTAAACTTATCAAAGGCTTCTCATTTTTCTCTTAAAAATGTAACCCAAGTCATTTTAGAGTAGTCATCAATAAGCAACATGAAATACGTTTCATCATGTTGACTCCTTGTTATTGTAGGTCCATATAGGTAAGTGTGAATCAACTCCAACGGCATTGTAGTAGAGCACTCCTTTCTCTTGAAACTCATCTTTGTTTGCTTTCCTATTTGACACTCCTTGCATAGAGTTTTGCAGGATTAATTATTTTAGGTATATCTCTCACTGCATGAGTAGAGTTGATCTTTACCATATTGTCAAAGTTGATGTGTCCCATTCTTTTGTGCCACAACCAACACTCACCGGATTGAGCCAACAAGTAGATTCTTCCATTTGCCACCTTTAGATGATAAACATTTCCATTTGACCTAGTTCCTTCTGCAACTAATCTTCTAGACCCTACCTTCTTGATTTAGTTCCTTTTGCAACTAATCTTCTAGACCCTACCTTCCTGATTTCACAACCCTTGGCATGAAATGTAAGGTTGTACCCTTTATTGTACATCTGACTGACATTGAGGAGATTATGCTTCAAACCTTTGAGATAGATGAAATCCTTAGTCTTGTTCTTTCCATCAATCGTTATAGCATCCTTTCCACAAATTTGAGCTAACTCACTACCACCAAACTTAACAAATTCACCATTGCACTTTTTAAGGCTAATGAACCTCTCCTTGTCACCAATCATGTGATCAGAGCAACCGTTGTCAATAACCCAAGCATTTTCTTCTTCCTTTGCATGAAAGGTAGTCCACACAATCATTGATCTTTCATTATTTTTATCAGCCTGTAAGGTACCAAACTTTTTACACTCTTTAATATCACCTTTTTGTTATCAAATTTCAAGGCCATGAAGAGAGTTTCACCATTTGAATCATCATGATCTTCATCTTCTGAAGAAGAACTACTCTCCTTGGAATAGAGAGTCCTTATGAACTTTTCTCTTATGTTACTGTTCTCTAATTCTCTAAAGAGACATTTAGAGGCAAAATGACCAATCCTCCCACAATTGAAACACTTGAAAGGTAACTTACCTTTGTATTTTTTGGTACCTTTCTTCAATCTTCTTACAAAATTTTCTTCCACCTCATCAAAGTCATCATTTTGATCTGTTGTTTCATCTTCTATCTTTTTATTGGTTTTGAATGTTACTTCCTTCTTTTGAGCATCTTTGTCAAACTCTCTCATTTCAAATATTGTGAGAGCACCAAAAATTTCATCTACTAAATACCTATCCAAGTCCTTAGACTCCTCAATAATAGATACCTTATGCTATAAGATTTAGGGAGATATCTCAGGACCTTCTTCACTATCTCATCTTCTTTCACTTCTCCACCAACCTTTGATGCCAATAACAACTTCAACCACATAGATAATATAATTAGAAATATCTTCATCCTTTGTCATCCTCAGGGTCTTAAATCTACTCTTGAATATTTGCATCTTGGCTTACTTAACTTTATTATCTCCTTCATAAATGTTGCTCAACTTTTGCCATACATCCTTAGCAAAACAACTCATCACCTTCAAGAGTTTTGAATTAGCTAACCCACACATGATAGCATTCTTTTCCTTGGCATTGTTCTCATACAACCAAATCTCAATTGGATTTGATTGAGGAGCAGCAAGAGCAGTGTAACCATCCTTGACAAATTGCCAAATACCAAACCCTAGAGAGTTTAGACCATTCTTACTTTCCAAAAGGTGTAATTTGTTCCATCAAACCTATGACCCTTGTAAGATCCATCATGTTCCATCCCATATCTTTCCTCAAGAAGTTAAGATTCTTCAGAGGAACTTCGCTCTTATGTACCAATTGTTGAACACACCTGGATAGTGAGGGGGTGAATTAGTATCTATAAAAACTTAAACCCTTCAACTATATGCAAATTCAAACTTTTAACAAGATTGAAAACTTTAAATAGATCACCAACACATAATCAAATCATAAATAATGAAAGATAAGATAATGAATACACATGCATAAGATGACACTAGATATAAGTGGAAAACCCAAGAAGGGAAAAACCACGTTGAGAAATCTCACAATATAGGAAGATCATTGCTTACAAAATTACAATTTATTTTAAGGCTCATTGCCTAAGGAAGCACACTGCTCCTTGATGGACTTGCAAGCTAAGGTGCACAAACTTAGGGCAAGATACAAACGACTTGCAATACTGAGGCGCACAACCCCAGGGCAAGATACAAATTACAAGGACCCGCTGAAGAGACTCACTGTTTGATAGTAGGATACATGAAGATTTAGAATTACAACATATGTCAACAATACACTCTTATTGACTGAGGTATTAAAGATCATTTGACTCTTCTTATTCACAACTCACTTCACTAGTCCATACTCACACATCACCGCACTCTCATTCACATTGGTTGTAACTAATTTTTTCTTCAATTTATATCCTCCACAAGATCTCAAAACATCCATTAGGTCAACTAAAATAGAAGATAATGTAAACCAAGCAACAGTTTGTAAGCACAAATGTCCACTCTACCACCACCACCATCTCACACCAAGTAACTCAAATATTGCAACAGTAAGATTCATATCAAGATACCGTGTTCCATAAAATTGATGAAGTCCATCAACCAATTACCACTAAAGCTCAAGGCATCCAATCTATGGTTCCTATACAACCACTTGCAAAAGTCCTCAACTTCCCTGCTAGTAGCACAAGTTTCCAAAATATACAAGTTGCTACAAAAACTTCCTTGATCCCAGAATGAAGGAGCCTGATGCTTTAAAAGAATGGGATCCTGTGTTAGGACAATATCGCATAAATAAGATCAGGCACCAAGAGAAAGCAAAGGTTCATATGGCTAACATAAATTCGAGGCACTTTGGTGGTCCCTTAGGATCATCCAATTTATTCCCTAATTTACAGAACTTTCGTGCTAAGACACCTCCATGGTCAAATTTTGATCATTTTGACCCAATCAAAAAATTGAAAAGTATAGAAGCTCTCAGAGCATGGGTACAAAATTATATCAGCACTAGTACATAAGTTCATACTAGGGATGTTATTTTACAAGCTCTTAATGCTATGATTGGTCTTGCTAGACGAACTTGGGAATGTCTTGATGCTCAATATAGAGATGACCTTCTCAACAGTGGCCTTGATGCAGTCTATAATCAATTGATCATCATGTTTTTTGGTCACACGAATGCCATAGAAAGGATGTGCTATAATAGATTTATTACCAACAAGTGTTGTGACATTGGCCGCATTAATGAATACTTTGTCAAGCAATATTTCAACTTTTATTATAGTGGCCATGAACAAGATTTTGAGGTTATGTATTATAAATTCTTGAAAAGTTTCCCTCAAGTTAAAGATTATTATCTAAACAAGGTTATGGAATCTCTTGTCCTCTCTAGATGTGAGTTCAAAGAAATATCCTTTCCCCAACTATGCAACTATATCACGAACATTAATGAAGATGCTTGCCGCACTTATTCAGATAGGGAGATGTCTAAAAAACTTAAACCACTCTTGTCAATGTGATCCCAAACAACACACATGTTGGCACACATCATCCCAAGTCGGCAATAAGGAAACATGTAGCACATTATTAGTCAGCCCAAAAACACATCTTCAACTAAATTTTCTCAATGTGGTTCTCACCAAGATAGGTCAAGACCCAAAACCATCTTAACACAACCTCAAATGTTGGTGTAGACCTCTAAGCACATAGCACAAGCAATAGAACAAGCTCTATTATCCAAAATCCATAAATTACCTAGAAAACCAACTCAAACAATCTGCAACACCAAAGATATCAACCATTGATGTGCAAACCACAAAGAGACATCTCATGAACATCCAACACCTCTAGAAACTTCTTTCACACCGTCATGCCACAAACAACCATCATAAACCAAACATGAATAGAACACTTCATTCCAGAAACCCAAAAAACACAATCATGAGATAGAAAATTAACAAACCAACATGTGGTACACTTCATTACATGAAAACTAAACTAAGACATTGTATAAGCACTGAGATAAAATTTACCAAGCCATAGGAGTAGAAACATCAATGTAGAGAAATGCAAAGCATTTTTTGAACTAGTCCAGATAAGTAACAAAACTACCAACCCACTACAATTTCCAGAAAACTCCTCGACAACATTGATGACCTAAAAAGATAAGAGTGCAACATCCACAAAACATAAACACTAAATCCCAAACTGCAAGACCATGTCTTCAAATGTGGAGGAATGCAGAGAATTCTCCCAAACAGTTCTTCAAAGCACTTTCCTATAACTAAAAATTTCACCATGTGGAGACCAAAACTTCCTTACAACCACGCATACTTCCTCAAGAACAATAGGAGATAACATACAAAATACTAGAGACCATCAAGAACATCTCTCCAACTTCAACATTCCTTCTAATCTTCATCTTAATTCTTCCAATCCTCATCTTAATTCTTCTAATCCTCATCTTAATATATCATCGTGATATCATCTCTTCCGACATCCAACCATGAACCTATCATCATAGAGTATCAACAACATACAAATGTAAGCACCAATGACAACCTAAATCGAGTTTTGATATCAATGGTAACCAAATGCCAAACCTCACAAACATATGCAAAAATCTCCCTAAGTGTTGATATCAATGGTAACCAATGCCAATAATTATTTATCTCTTAAAATGTGTAAAAGGGGTTGACCCTTTCAAAAACCTAGTTTCACCTAATAATAATAAAACAACTCTACAAGTGGCATATTCTTGCATAAAATTTTCTCATGGCATCACCCTATATATATCCCAATATTACTCATATGTACAAACTTGATCATGATACCTAGCTCTACTATTCATCACCTTGGGTTATATTTGTGGGTATAGACTTGGCCTAGGCCAATTTTGTAGTCATAGATATAAAATCTATACTTTTAAAATTTAAATTTACACATCATTGACCTTTTCAGTAGTAGTTATAAGTTGACTAAATGTATGCTTATTAATTTGTGTACTATATTGGATTTTAGAAACCTAGTTTCACCTAATAATAAAAAATAGCTCTATAAGTGGAGTATTCTTGCATGAATTTGGCTCGTGACATCACCCTATCTAGATTATAATATCATTCATCCCTAGACATCTTACCCCGATACCTAGATCTACTATTCATCACCTTTGATTATATTTGTGGGTGCAAACTTGGCCTAGCTAATTTTTGTAGTTGTGGATATGAAACCTATACTTTTAAAATTTAAATTTATACATCATTAACATTTTCACTAGTATTTGTGAGTTGAATTGATGCATGCTTATTAATTTATGTACTATTTTATATTCAAAGACATTCATTCATCCATTTAAAATCACAAGGTTATCAAAAGAATTGATATCGAACAATTATAAGAGAAGTATAACAACATTATCAAATCATTACATCAACATACCTCATCCTATGTCCATTGCACACTTGTCATTCTCATCCTTTGTTATGAAGTCGCTAAATTATTCCAACTATGTATTGATTGAGGAGAACATGACCCATATGATCAACAAATTCCTTGAAGGTGTTTGTAAATACTACCAATCCTTACTCCAATTTAGACATCAAAAGATTGAAGCTATTGAATTTCAAGTATTATTTTTTTGTTGGTTCATTCATGTGGGAAAGTGTTTTGGTCCACATTTTTGATAATTTTTATACTCATAGAGATAAATTCCACAACCACAAATCTAAATCAATGAGAAAAACAACTAGTTTATAGTTTTGAGAACAACCATCTGAGCAAGCACTAAAAATCCAATATATATTTTTTTTGGTCGATAACGCAAAATATTATATTACTTTAAAAATAGAAATTCCAACCATTTCAGCTTGATACCTCCCAATTTTTTTCTAAAAGACAGAAAATAAAAGAACTTTAATGTGCAGCCTCCAACCACTAGCAACATTTCAACATTGTACTTTTACCGATACAAAAAACCATCACCAACAATCTCTGAGCTAAACCCCAAACCGAGCGACTAATCGGGAAACCTATCAACCCAAAACCCCAGAAAACCAAAATTTCATTATCAATAGCAAAGATTCAAACAAAAAGAGGCTAAAATTCAACGGCTCTATCAGTCATGAGAACTACCCGAGCCCGACAGACCTTCACCCAGTTCCCTCATTTGTTTCTTCTTCTGGTACCTTCGTCACTTCTTCATCCGATGTTTACCCTAGTGCTTCACTTTTGCCACCTTACCCTGCACTTCCCTTTTGGCCTTCTTAATGAACTCATCGAGCTCCATGAACTCAATAAACAAATTGAGAGCCTTCCATCTCAATATGGCTTCCTCCCAACACCTGGACTTGAAATTTCCTTCCGGCCATCGAATGAATGGCTTAATTATGTCACCCCCATAAAGCAACTCCATCTCTTCATCAATAACGCCTTCAAAAATGTCTAGACCTACCCCTGGTATCATCCACTTGAAAATGGAATCCATATCCACCAAAAAATTCTTATGGACGATTTTCAACAACACTTTGCGCAACAACTCCACAGGTTCTCCAATGTCAAGGCCCCACGACGCTATCAATGAATGTAAGGAAAGCTTAGATGCAGAACAAACTCTCCTAATGTCAAAACCTCAGGGAAGAATGTAGATATGACTTTAAATTTTGCAATTACAGTTCAATCAGATACACTTGAAAAGAATAACAAAAAAGAGAAATGAACACATACACAATTGGACACTAGATTTATGTGGGAAAACCCTTATGGGAGAAAAACCCACCACACCAAGAAAATCCTCTTTGTATTACAATAAGAAAAATTACATACAAAGATCAAACTTAACTTTATGATGTCAATTTACAGTAGCAGCATCCACTGATCAATCTTGTACATAACATTAATCTCACAATGCTCTGAGACGCATACAATGAATCCACTCAGATTAATCCGTGTTCAATCGAGCAACACTTTCATTATCTCGAACTATCCACCATTATCGACCATTGCAGAGCATAGTCATTTCTCACAATCTATTCATCTTCCACACAAGAACAGTCGCAACAGTTCAACTGCCAACGGTTCTCCTTCTGCTTCTCTCATTGGCTCATAACACACCACGTAGGACAGACGTTCGATCAAAACGTTCAACTGTATCGCATGTCGGTGAGACACTAGATCGTGTCTCCCTGATGCCAAAATGTTCGATCACATAGCTATCGGCAAGACCAAAGGTATCGGCAACACCCTAAGAAGTCAGACCGATAACAAATCAAGTATCCTCGATATCACAAGAAAACCAACTGTCCATCGACAAGAGCAGTACCATCGGCAAGACATCTCACCGATGTCCATTGTAGAACAATTGACAAGACCATCACTGTCGCTAAGACTTCACACCAATTTCCATCACATGTAACTCTATCAGCAAGACCATCGCTATCGATGAGAGTTCACAGTGAACATAAATCCATCGGTGAGATATCCTCTATCGGCAAGAGTTCACACCGATCACAGAATAGTCAGAGAGACCAACGCTATTGGCAAGAGTTCTCACCAAACACAAACTCGTCGGCCAGACATGTTCTATCGGTAAGAGTTCTCACCGAATACAGACCTGTTAGTGAGACCAACAGTATTGGCGAGAGATCATACCGAATGCAAATTTGTCGGCGAGACCAACATTGTCGCTTAGACTCTTATCGAGCCTTCATGTCACCCCGATGACATTTGTGTGTAAAACCATCGGCGAGACATACTTTGTCGGAATGAGTCACTTCAAAGGTTCACGTCTCTCCCTGATGCCACTCGTCGCCAAGAGTCTCCCTGATAATCACCAGGAATCAACCCATCGACAAGAGGTTTGCCCAGACGGAAAGAGATAGGAATTTCATAGTGATAGCCATGTCTTGCTAATGACTCCCGTTGGAAAGACATAACCAAAGTCTCAGTGACTTTGATCTTTTGAACACAGCTGCTGGTCGGTAAGACATTCTGAGGGTCTCACCGATTTTGCTCTTTCAGGAGTTTCATGTCAGTAAGCTTGAGGAACATTTTCCAACAATCTCCCACTTGACGAAGATCTTATTGACACCTCCAGAGCACAGCAAAACTATTGAAATTCATGGGCACTAAGGCCCATCGAACTGGCACACCACCTGAACTTGTTTGTGCTCACCACCGGTTTCGTCAATGCATCTGCAACATTTTCTAGAGTATCCACTTTTTCTAAAGAGACCTTTCCATCCTCCACCATATTTCGTACAAAATGATATTGCACATCAATATGTTTCATCTTGGCATGGAAAGTAGGATTTTTCGCCAAACAAATAGCACTCTGACTGTCATAGTAAATTGTAATTTGCCCTGCATCAAACCTAATGTTAGAACACAAACGTTTTAACCAAATTGCTTCTTTACAGGCGTGTGTTGCTACCATGTATTCTGCCTCTATAGTGGACAAAGCGACTACAACTTGCCGCTTACTCATCCAATTAACTGCATCACCATTCATCATGAAAATATATCCACTGGTGGATCTTCTGCTGTCAATGTCCCCTGCCCAATCAAAATCCACATAGCCTCGAATGTTGAGAGTCCTCTGTGATTCAACCAAATTCCCATGGTAACACAAAGCATATTCTAAAGTGCCCTTCAAATATCTAGACACTCTTTTCATAGCATCCCAATGTGTCCTTCCAGGATTTTCCATAAAATGACTAAGTACTCCCACTCTTGGGCAATGTCGGCCTTGTACAAATCATTGCATACATTAAACTGCCAACTGCACTAGCATAAGGCACTCTGGTCATGTCCTCCATCTCAGTTGGAGATTTTGGACAGTCTTCAACAGATAGCTTCGTTCCCTGCAAAACTGGAACAACTAGCTGCTTGCACTCAGTCATACAAAATCTCTCTCGAACAATATTAATATACTTACTCTGACTGAGTCAAAGTTTTCTACTCTTCCTGTCCCTGGTTATTTCCATTCCCAGAATATACCTGGCTGCACCAAGATCTTTCATTTCGAATTTTGCAGACAACTGAGATTTTAGATCATAAATCATTAACTTACTATTGCTTATGAACAACATATCATCAACATAGAGAGCAATAATAAGAACACGATCATTTTTAGCTTTGAAGTACACATAGTGATCAGATTTCGATCTTACAAATCCCAATGACAAAACAAAAGTGTCAAACTTCTGGTACCACATTCTAGGAGATTGTTTTAATCCATACAAAGATTTTTTCAACTTGCAAACCAAATTTTCTTTACCTTTTTCCACAAAGTGCTCAGGCTGGGACATGTAAATTTCTTCTTCAAGGTCACCATGAAGAAATCTTGTCTTCACATCCATTTGTTCAATCTCTAAGTCATACGTTGTTGTAAGTGACAAAAAAAATCTGATAGACGTCAGCTTAGCTACAAGAGAAAAGATTTCTCCATAATCAATTCCCTCTACCTGGGAATATCCCTTCGCAACCAACCTCACCTTATAATTTTCCACACTGCCATCCAGACCTATTTTCCTTTTAAATACCCATTTGCAGCCAACAACTTTTCTGCCTTTAGGCAAGGGCACCAAACTCCAAGTATCATTCTTTTCTAATGATGTCATTTCTTCATTCATGGCTTCCAACCAAGAGTTTGAATCATACATTCTAAATGCCTCTTTCACAGTCCTAGGCTCATCAGTGCTAGAAATTAAAGTATAGGCACAAGTAGAATCTAACAAAGAAAACCCATACCTATCAGGTTGCTTTCTTTCACGTGTTGACCTCCTCACAGGCTAAGGTTGAGGTTGATCTTCTTCTTCAGAACTCTCAGAACTACTTGAGCTCTCCTCAGTTTCAGGTACATTTTGAATTTTGAATTCCTCTTTATCTGGTGTCAGAGGAATTTCAACTACATCCTTTTTATTTTATGATTTTGTCTCTGACTGCAGATCCAAAGTAGAAGGTTTCAGCTCACAAAAAATAACACTTATGTTGTATAGAACCTTCTCCGTATCAGGATTCCAAAGCTTGTATCCTTTTATGCCAACACTATAACCAATGAAAATACATTTAACAGCCTTGTTTTCCAATTTAGACCTTTTTTCATTTGGTACATATGCATATGCCTCACATCCAAAGACATGAATGTCTCTCAGAGAGAGCTTCTTTCCAGACCATGCTTCCAAAGGTGTTTTCTCAACAAGAGCAGAATTTGGAGAATGGTTTATTAAGTAACATGCTATTGCAATTGCCTCAGCCCAAAAATTCTCCTCCAAGCCAACACTACTTAGCATACTTCGTGCTCTTTCCATCACTGTCATGTTGAACCTTTCAGCAACTCCATTTTGTTGTGGAGTGTAGGGTGTAGTTTTATGTCTTTTAATCCCACGATCTTTACAGTACCTTTCGAACTCATCATAACAAAACTCACCGCCATTGTCAGTCCTTAAACATTTTATTTTTCTTCTAGTCTAATTTTCCACAAGGTTTTTAAATTCCTTAAAATGTCTAAACACTTCTGATTTACTTTTCAAAAAATAAACAAATGCCCTTCTTCAATAATCATCAATGAATGATACATAATATCTTGATTTAGACAAAGAAGGAACATTTACTGGACCAAAAACATCAGAATGTATATGATCAAGTAAACCAAAAGATTTGTGAGGACAGGAGTAGAATGAAACACGGTGTTGTTTACCATATATACAATGTTCACAAAACTCAAATTCAAGGTTACAATCGTCAAGCCCTTCAACTAGGTTTTTATTTTTCAAGGTTTTTAAACCTTTTTCTCCAATCTGGCCAAGCCTATGATGCCAGAGCATATTCTTTTCTGCTGGAAGTTTAACTTCCATAGAGTTTGCACTATCATGAACATTTTTCTCCTTTTCTCCATGAGTAGCCTTTTGTGACTTTGCAGAGACACTATTGCATTACACATCAAGTGCATCCAGCTTATACAAGGTACCAATACGAGCACCCCTAGCTAGCACCATTGAGCCTCTAGTCATTTTGCAGCCATTTCTAGAGAACGTGACTTGCACTCCAACATCGTTCATTACTAACAAAAGTAAATTTTGAGCGGACTGGTATATGCATTACATCATTGATTCCCTTCACTCTTCCATGGGAACCAATTATTCTTCCACGACCAACTATTTATGTGAATCACTTACCTACCCCTTCCACCATCGTATTTTTCATTTAGTGAACAGTCTCTATGAGATGTCATGTGGAAAGATGCTCCATAATCAGCCGGACATCATCTGATGCCTATGTAGCCAAGCGCAATGAAAGCGTCTGCATCCTTTGAGAATCATTGTCGGAAGAATACTTCTTTTTCTTCTTTTTCTCCTCTTTGCAATCCTTTCAGACATGACCAGGTTGCCCACAATTCCAACACTTTCCTTGGACTTCTTACTAGGAGACTTTGATCTCCCCTCTGATTTAGATTTGGACTTCTTGTCCTTCTTCTTGCCTTTTTCTTTCGATCTGCCTCTAACAACAAGAGCCTCCTTCGCCATCTCAGAAGATTTTCTTCTCATCTCTTATGATAACAAAGAAGCAACAATATCTTCCATCTTAAAAGAGGAAGTAGTACTCCCAATAGCCATCACCAAGTGATCCCAAGAATTTGGCAAAGAACATAAATAGCATACAATGATCTTTTTCATCAATCTTCACACCCACTATGCTAAGCAATCAACATGTTGAAAGCATTCAAATGATCAGCAACAGACTCTCCTTCCTGCATTTTCAAAGAGTACAACTTCTTCCTCAAGAACAACTTATTCACCAAGGACTTGCCCTGATAAATAGCTCCCAGTCTTTTCCATAAAGAGGATGTTGTCTTTTCTTCATGACATTTAGAAGAACAGAGTCTACTAAATAGAGTCTTATCAGCCCCTTTGATTTTTGATCTGCGAGGTCCCAATCCTCTTGCTTCATGCCTGTAGGCTTCGTTCCAGACACAACAAGCCAAATATCACGATCAACCAACAGATCTTCCATTTTGAGTTTCCACAACTCAAAATTACTGCCATTGAATTTCTCAA
This sequence comes from Sequoia sempervirens, assembly GCA_007258455.2. NCBI lineage: Eukaryota > Viridiplantae > Streptophyta > Pinopsida > Cupressales > Cupressaceae > Sequoia > Sequoia sempervirens. The sequence continues at coordinate 487,046,904 of VDFB02047230.1, read as the reverse complement.
TTTCAATCTTTCCTGATGCTTGCCATCTTAATCTATAATTGAATTACCAGACTTCTACAGACTCCATGAACATTACACAAAAAACCCAGCCTACCACAAGGAACACAATTGGCAGGCTATGATACCACCGTAAGGAAAGCTTAGGTGCGGACAAACTCTCCTAATGTCAAAACTCAGGGAAGAATGCAGATATGACTTTAAATTTTGCAATTACAGTTCAATCAGATACACTTGAAAAGAATAACAAAAAAGAGAAATGAACACATACACAATTAGACACCAGATTTACGTGGGAAAACCCTTACGGGAGAAAAACCCACCACACCAAGAAAAGCCTCTTTGTATTACAGTAAGTAAAATTACATACATAGATCAGACTTAACTTTCTGATGTCAATTTACAGCAGCATCATCCACTGATAAATCTTGTACAAAACATTAATCTCACAATGCTCTCAGACGCATACAATGAACCCACTCAGATCAATCTGTGTTCAATCGAGCAACACTTTCGTTATCTCGAATTGTCCACCATTATCGACCATTGCAGAGCATAGTCATTTCTCACAATCTGTTCATCTTACACACAGGAACGGTCGCAATAGTTCCACTTCCAACTGTTCTCCTTCTACTTCTCTCATTGGCTCATAACACACCACTTAGGACAGACGTTCGATCAAAACGTTCAACTGTATCGCATGTTGGTGAGACACTAGACCGTGTCTCCCCAATGCCAAAATGTCTGATCACATAGCTATCGGCAAGACCAAAGGTATCGACAACACCCTAAGAAGTCAGACCAATAATAAATCAAGTCTCCTCGATATCACAAGAAAACCAACTATCCATCGACAAGAGTAGCACCATCGGCAAGACATCTCATCGATGTCCATTGCAGAATAATCGACAAGACCATCACTATCGCTAAGACTTCACACCGATGTCCATCACATGTAGCTCTATCAACAAGACCATCGCTATCGCTGAGAGTTCACAATGAACAAAAATACATCGACGAGATATCCTCTATCGACAAGAGTTCACATCGATCACAGAACAGTCGGAGAGACCAACGCTATCGACAAGAGTTCTCACCGAACACAGACTCATCGGCCATACATGTTCTATCGGCAAGAGTTCTCACCAAATACAGACCTGTCGGCGAGACCAACAGTATCGGTGAGAGATCATACCGAATGCAAATCTGTTCGCGAGACCAACACTGTTGCGTAGACTCTTATCGAGCCTTCATATCACCCCGATGACATTCGTGTGTAAAACCATCAGCGAGACATACTCTGTCGGAATGAGTCACTCTGAAGGTTCATGTCTCTCCCCGATGCCACTCGTCGCCAAGAGTCTCCCTAATAATCACTAGGAATCAACCCATCGGCAAGAGGTCTGCCTGGACAGAAAGAGATAGGAATTTCACAGCGATAGCCATGTCTTGCCAATGACTCCTGTTGGCAAGACAGAACCAAAGTCTCAGCGACTTTGATCTTTTGAACATAACTGTTGGTCGGTAAGACATTCTGAGGGTCTCACCGATTTTTCTCTTTTAGGAGTTTCATGTCAGTAAGCTTGAGGCACATTTTCCAACAATGAATACACGTCCAAGTTTGTTCTAAGCCTGTGTCTTAGAGCTCCAAAATCCTTGCCAATTATCATTTGAACGCACTGCACCAGTCGGTCATCTTTAATAAGAAATAAACCCTCTAGTCTTTTTACCGACACTTCACCAAAAAATAGATTCAGAGACTTGCGAGATTGGAAAGTAAAATTCGCCTCCATTTTTCTCTAAGAAAGCACCACCTTCACCACTAGAAACCTACTGCCAGATGTCCTCACCTCTTCGAAAGCATCATTGCCTCAGTCTATGAGTTAAATCCATTCATAATTGAGATTTAATTTTCTTGGAGGCCTACTTCCATGCTAGAAATATGAGAAGGGGAGATATTGTTAGTTGGAGAAGATCCTTCACTCCTCTTAGTGAAGTCAACATTTAGTTTGCCCTCTTTCATGATTCACTTTTGTGTTTGTAGGAAGCAAGAACCCACAAGAGTCTTAGATAGACATGTTGCCATATTATGCCCAAATGAATTTACTCTTCCTCATAAGGATTCATAGTTTGTAAATCCTATGAACAATTTGAATCATGAAAATTAATTCCCATAATCTTTATCAAAAGGGTAGAATTATTTATAGTTGGAACTAAATAATCAATTTTTGAGTTAAATCCATTCATAATTGGGATATTATTTTGTTGAAGGCCTACTTCCATGCTATAAATGTGAGAAGCGGATAAATTACTAGTTGGGGAAAATCATAATTTGGTTTTCCCTCTTTCATGATCCAATTTCATGTCTGTAGCAAGCAAGAACCCACAAGAGTCTTTGATAGTCAAGTTTCCATATTATGCCCCATTTGATAGCATAAAAAATAATGAAAAGACAACCTCTCAAAATCTATGAATTGAGTGTAGACTCCATGAGAGGAAAAATTAAAATGGAATGAAAGATAGGCTTAGAAAGACCAACCATAGCAAAAACCCTCACAAAGCACATTTTTATATTATTTGAAGTCTTATTGATTTTAATAAAATTTCCAACTTTACCAACCAATATCTATATGAAAATTGGGTTATGTATAATTAGAGGAAGATTGTACAATCTAATCCATACATGGATTTTTGTAACCAAAGCAAAAAATAGATCAAAAAGGGATTTTGAGGACACATAAAAAGACCATGCTTTTTAAAAAGCCAAGAACCGTTGTTCCACACAAAAATATAGTCCTTTATAGATTGAAATTGAAGCAAAAGACCCCCAATCCAACAACGAAAAAATATTTCTTATCTATATGACTCTGAATATCTTTCATCTAGCACAAAAAATCTTCAAAAGAAGGATTCTTCTTGACACGTTTGCATTTTAAAGATTTTCTTCCAAAATCCTCTTCCATGGAATGAAAGACAAATTTTGTCAAGTAATAGTTCCAGCATCTCAATGACCATTCAAAGTAGAAATCCCCAATCAAAGAGGCCAAATCACCACAAGAACCCACACCAAGCAATAACATTGTTAGGTTCAAAATATGAAGAAACATCCTTTTTTAGTATACAATTGTCCCCTTGACCTAGTCTAACATACTTTGAAAGTTAGGGGAGTGCTAGAAACACTTGATCAAAATGGGTGAAATATTGGGGGTGTATCAAATGATTTATCATTTGTTAAAGTTGTTGCAACAACGAAAAAGGATTGAGGGAATTTTTGTATTCCAAAAACCCCATCTCCTGTAGATTTCACTTCTGGCAAGTCAACACTATTTATTTTAGGCCTCTTAGCCATCACATCTTGAAATTTCTTAAGACTTGTTCACAACCCTTTCCTTTGTTTTGTTGTCTTAACCATCATATTTGAGCCCTCCCACTCATTAATGTCCACCATCCAAACAGTTCTAATTTTTGTTTTAAATAATAAGTTTTTAATTAAATGGAAGGTACAACTTATAACAAGTTAAGAATATTTTCTTTGGTTGATGGCTTTTGTTTCATCAAGTAAATTATAGTGTGAGTGAAAATATTAGCCCATAAGTAATGTTAGGTTCAACCCAACACATTGAACCTTTTTACCAAAACTAGATGAAATAGGGCCTTGTATTTATTAAACATTGGGGTGATAGCAACATGTGACAAAGGGATTTTCTCAAATGTGGGGATAATGACATGTGATCAAGGAATTTATCTAGGTATGGGTTGATAATGACACATGACCAAGGGAGTTTATGAAGGTGAAGGGTGATAAGATAAGATAAGATAATGATATTAATACCCACAAAGAATTAAAATGAGCTTTTATGACTATTAAAGCATAATGAAAATAAAGAATATAAATTGTAAGTGCAACACTAGAACACCATAAAATAATAAAAATAAAAGGGCATGCACTAAAGAGAGTGTATGAAATAAATCATATCTTGCAATGTCTGATAGATCTCATCATATCTATAAGCTTGTCACAATGTCACTTCCTACTTAATCATGAAGAATAAACAAGGTGAATGAAATAAGAAAATTTCAAAATGCAGGGCATTGTAGACAATAATTTTTTTTAGTGATGAATATTTGCCAGTTGACCAATAGCTGAAATTTGAGAATCAAAATTTGGCTAATAGTTCAAGGTGTAACACGACTTGAAGCACCACATTTTTTATAAAATTTTGTTTGACTTATTTAAATCGTCAAAGCATTTATTTTTATTAGACTTTTTAACTCAAAAATTTGCCACAATATCCAATACATGATTAGATCAAATTTGTCTAAATTTTATAAGTTATAGTAAAAATCTAAATTAATTCACCAATAACATATCATAATTATTAGTTGATTTAGGGCCATATTTCCAATCTTTAGTTGCCACCTTTGATTTAAAGTATAATCTAACAACCCTCATTGTATTTTGCAAGGTAAAATGTACCCATGATTTGTAGTGCTCATGGGGCCCGCAATTACTTTTGGATAGTTGAAACAATTTCGAGCCCCATGAGCATTATAAAGTTGCGAGTATATTTTACCTCATGGAATACAACGAGGGTCGTTAGATTATTGTAGACACCTAAAAATGACTAATACATTTTCATCTATCATTTCATCATTATCCTTGTCATTTCTTCTATCTATATTAATTAAATAATTTAAGCTAACATTTTCCTCTTTTCATCCATAATAATTAAATTATCTTAATCTTTTTATCATATCAATGTTAATTAAATAATCCAAAATTAATTCATCACTCATTATTTTCCTTTCAACATTTATTAAAATTAATTTCAACCTATCTTTGTCCTCTATAATTAAATAATTTTAAAATTTATTAGCTAACACTTCTCCTTTAAATAAACTAAAAATAATTTATTTAAATTAAGTCTTTTTCTCTATAATTAAATAATTTCAAAAAATATTTAATTAGCTAAAAATCCTCTTTTAAATAAATTAAAAATAATTTATTTAAATTATATATTTTCTTCTAAAATAAATAAATATTACCATATCATCATCTTATCATATCATCATTATCCTTATCATTTCTTCTATCTATATTAATTAATTAATTTAAGTTAACATTTTCCTCTTTTCATCCATAATAATTAAATTAATTATTTAATTATCTTATTCTTTTTATCATATCTATATTAATTAATCCACCACTTATTATTTTCCCTCCAACATTAATTAAAATTAAATTAAAATTTTCTTTCTCCTCCATAATTAAATAATTTTAAAATTTATTAGAAGTTTGCTAAGACTTCTCATTTAAATACATTAAAAATAATTTATTTAAATTAAGTCTTTTCCGGGGTTGGGGGCCTAGCTCGGTTGGCTAAAATCTTTCCTGTTGCAGGAGGTTGGTCACGAGGTCTAGTCTCCCCCACCCCCGTGGTACCGGAGGGCGTGTCGCGCCAGCGTTGTCGGTCACGTTAAAAAAGTTTACCAGGTGCATTGCAGTTTATTTTTTTATTCATAAATAGGTTTTATATTGATATCAAAACATAAGTACAAAATTCCGGAGACAACTAATAGACACCATTACAGACTTAAGCAACATATAACCCCATCCCATCCTACCCATATACATCAAAATGCTGCGACATTCCTTCAACTGCAACATATATTATACACCTAAATACAAAGGAACCGAGCCTACTAAATTGAGACACTAAATTAACTAACACTAGACCAGAACTTCAACCATTAATCTAACATGACACCTTCATCTTGTGGGTAGTGAAACCGCTCCTTCTAGTCAATCCCTGGCATCGCTTCCAGATACAACCACACCTTTAGAAAGTTGACACCATGCTAAACACGCACTCTGTGTTCCGCCAATTTTCTTCCTTTGACATCCAAGAGAAACAAATAACGCTTGATGGTAATGTGAGGTAAGAATACCCTGGGTAAGTCTCGTGGCCGAGGCATACCCACCCCAAGTTCTACAATGATTATCACTTCCTCGATGCCACCCAGAAGGTTCGCCACCACCAATTTCCTAGCCATTAAAAGCACCAGAGCCTTCGATAATTGCAAATATAGAAGGGATGCATTGAAGTGTGAGGCTATGTCCATGTTCATCCTATAACACTCTGAGGATACAATGAATTCCTTTCCCAATATCAGCTTCGCGACACCCAACACCAAGGATCTCAGTCTTTGAAGACTGAACGCAACCTACATTCCGTTATTTTCCCCAAGAAGGCCCATAGCTTGGTGGCAATCAAACGAATTGGTGTCTCCATTTCCTCTGCATTGCAAATTCTCCAGGATAGTGTAAGCCAAATGCAAATGAGAAAACTATCGTCAAACATCCCTTTAATCACCCACAAAATGTGCCACATTAATGAGACCTCCCTTGATGTCGCCACTAGACGCCCTTGCCATCACCTTAGAGAAATGACAAACATCCTTATTGTTGTTTGAAAAGATATCACATTAAACTCATTGCATTCCTCGCCGCCTCCCGTACCACATCACACTAGACACATTCTGTGTGCCACCCTGGCTCGCACACTAGCACATCACCCACGCCATCTGCCTAGTGGCCGTGGGGAGCTAACACTCCTTTTTTAAATAAATTAAAAATAATATATTTAAATTATATATTTTTTTCTAAAATAAATAAATTAATATTTATTTATTTTTAAGCTATCATTTGGAATTTAAATAGATTTATTTCTTTTAATCTTCCTCTTCTTCATCAAATTTAAATTTGGATCTTACCCTATCTTGAATTTTCCTATCCATTGGTCAAATGTTAAGTGGAGCATATAAATAAGAAGCTTTCATTTCATTCAAACCCCTAACACTTTTATTATAAAAATCTTCCTAACACTCTTATGATCTTAGCACTCTTGTTATAAAAAATGTATCAAGCATTGAAGCATTATCAAACATTCAAGCATTCAAGTATATCAAACATTCTCAAACATAGATATCATTTATCTTTGAGCATTTATCATTATCATTACATCATATCATTATTGTTCTTTCATAGTTTGTTATTTTGAAGAGCAATCAGTGATGAAGCAAATCAAGATCTTAGCCAAGATGACTTTGCTTGTTATCTAAATTCTATATTCTAAGTCAAGATCTTGAATTTCATTACGTGATTGTGAGAGTGTGAGATTTGCATTGTTGTTACTTGTGATTCACATTCTCATCATCCACAATTATATTTTATATCAATGGTGACAACTAAATATTATAGAGTTTACCCCTTAAACCCATCAATCATTTCTACCCTCAAGCCCATACTTTTCCATAAGAGTTATTTTTTTTAAATGGAAGGATTTGCCATCATAATTAATGCATCTTTTTATAATTTTCCAAGATTCCCCAAGATTTTCTATAAAATTTTAGCAATGAAAAAAATTGTCAATAAAATTAATATTTTTTTCGAAAAAAAAGATAGTTCATCAATAGAAATTAATATTTAAAAAAAAATGAAAGATTCACCAAGATTTTTTATATATTTTTTGCAAATTTATCACTGGTTGTGGAAGTAAAGTTTTATGTTAGATGTGACAACGATCTAACATCTTTTGAAAGAAAAGAACCAATCATCTCTAATCCTCATAAGCTAGGAAGGTTTAAAGAGTGAGTCTTTAAAAAGACAAAATAATCATGCCATAATTTTATAGTAAGAATAACATCTAGAAACAAAATGATCTTAGTTTGGGCTTCATCAAACACATGACAAATATAATGCCCCTAAGGAATATAATGATCAATCTCTATGTAAGAGGACGTGAACAAACACTAAATTGTGTTGAAAGAACTTTCAAATTATAGTACAATTGAAGTTAGTGTTGAAGCTTTGAGAAAAAAGATTTTAACGTTCCAACGATTTAGACCATAGATAGGTTCTATATATCACATCAATGACACCCCTATTTAATTATGTCGAGAGACATTTATCACTTACAACAATGGGGTTTGGTAGCCCGTGTTCACAAAATCAAATAATAAAAAATGATCATAAAAACATCTTTTATTTCATTTAAAGCAATTTCAAATCGGAATATAACAAAATCAAATAATAAAAAGCGATAATATAAACATCTTTTCTTTCGTTTAAAGCAATTTCAAATCACAATACAATTTTGCTTTATTTGCTTTAAAACTAATCACACCATAGCATTTTAACTGCCATTGAAGGAGACACAACCATCTTGAATCTTACTTGCAACTTTTTACACCACATTAAATTGAGGATGGAAAACAACTTTTTCATGGCACACTATATTTCTCGTTTTTTTTGATTTAGATTTTTATTCAAAGATACCCATTTCTTTTGCCATATCATGAGAGACAATTTATTTCTCTTCATAGACATTTTGGATTTGAGTAGAGTTAGGAAAATTAAATAAACACCTTGATAATGATATCTATCAATTTATATATGTTTATTAAAGATGGGTATGCTAGTTGTATTATTGAAAGATTTAATATGTCAATTGTAAAACACTAATGCAAAGATAGGAATTATGGTAGTGTGGGGGTAATAGCGACATGTGAGTAGGGGAGTTTACATAGGCATGGGGTGATGGCATGTGACTAGAGAAGTTTATGAAGGCACGAGGGTAGTAAAGGCAC
>VDFB02047230.1:486972650-487038158 GCA_007258455.2 Sequoia sempervirens | reverse complement strand
AACAATAACCTCAACAAGTCGGCCATAAAAACATAATGTTATCATATCTAGGAGATATAGATAACCAAAAACTTATTACATCTTCCAATATGATCCCAAACAAAACACACACTAGTGCACCTCATCACAAGTCAGCAACAAGGAAACTTGTAGAAGAAACGTGTAACAAATTACCAGTCGGCCCAAAACACATATTCAACTAAATTTTCTCAATGCAGTTCTCAACAAGATAGGTTAGGACCCAAAAAATCTTAACACAACCTCAAATTATAGCACAAACCCCCAAGCACATAGTGCAAGCAAGAGAACAAGCCTTGTCGGCTAGACATCCACAAATTACCTAGAAAACCAACTCAAATTAATACGCACACCAAAGAGATCAACCATTTGATGTGAAAACCACAAAGAGACATCTCATGAACATCCAACAACACCTCTAGAAACTTCTTTCACGCCGTCATGCCACAAACCAAACAAGAATAGACCACTTTATTCCAAAAACCTAGAAAACACTACCATGAGATAAAACATTAACAAACCAACTTGCAATACACTTCATTATATGAAAACTAAAATGAGACACTACACAGGCATTGCGATCATGTTCACCAAGCCGCGAGAGCATAAATATCAATGGAGAAATGTGGAGTGTTTTTCGGACCAATCCATACAAGCAAAAAAACTGCCAATCAACTGTGATTACCAAAAACCCCCTCGGTAACACTGGTGACCTAAAAATATAGGAGTGCATCATCCACAAAACATAAACACTAAATCCCAAACTACAAGATCATATCTTCAAAGGTGAAGGAATGCAAAGTATTCTCCCAAATAGTTCTTCAAAGCACCTTCCTATAACTAAAACTTTCACCAACATACACAGACCAGAACTTCCATGCAACCACACATACTTCCTCAGGAACAACAAGAGAGAGCATACAACATACTAGAGACGATCATAAAAATCTCTCCAACTTCAACATTCCTTCTAATCCTCATCTTAATTCTTCCAATCCTCATCCTAATGCTCCTAATCCTCATCTTTATATATCAGCATGATATCATCTCTTTTGAAATCCAACCATGAACCTATTATCATAGAGTATCAACAACATACAATTGTAAGCACCAATGACAACCCAAATTGAGTGTTGACATCAATGACAACTAAATGCCAAATAACAATCTCATAAACATATGCAACAATCTCCCCATGTGTTGACATCAATGGCAACCAATGCCAACAATCTCCCCCTTTGGCATTGATGACAACACACACCTACACATTCTCCCCCTTTGACATCAAGGGCAAAGGGAAACAAGATCTTCAATTAAATCATCAACATATTCTCCCCCTTTGACCAGCTGCACTTCTGCTTCAAACAACTATACATGCTCCCCTATCAGCAACAACCAACCAACTACCTACTCCTCCTGAGAGGTAGCACACATCAATCCAAGAGAAAGGGATATGACATGAATTTTTCCCCTAGATAAATGCATCGTATATGCATCTAATTAGAAAAAGGCGGGGAAATAACCCCTAACTTTTATCGAAGATACTCAAAATTATCCTTTGAAATCACATTAGTGAAGATATCTGCAATTTGATCCTTAGTGGTCACATACTCCAATATGAATTCTTGCTCTGCAACCTTCTCCCTTAGAAAGTGATACCAAATAGAAATATGTTTGATCCTTGAATGCATCACCAAATTCTTTAAAATGCTAATTGCACTAGTATTATCACACAATATGGGAATGGTTTCAACATATACCACCTTTATATCCTTTAAATTCTGCTTTATCCAAAAGACCTAGGTGCAGCAAGATGCTGCAATAATATACTCAACTTTTTTTGTGGATAAGGACACTAAGTCCTACTTCTTACTAAACCAAGAGACCAATCTATCTCCTAAGAAAAATGCACTTCCACTGGTGCTTCTCTGGTCATCCACACATCTTTCCCAATTAGCATCAGTATAAGCACTCAAAGAAAAGTTATCATCCTTCTTATACAACAAACAATAATCTAAAGTTCCTTTCAAATATCTAAATATTCTTTTTACTGCTTTCTCATGAGTTTGCTTAGGATTAGCTTGATATCTGACAATCAAACATACTACATGCATAATATTAGGTCTAGAAGCAGTTAAGTACAACAATTTCCTCCAATTATAGACCTATAATGAGTCTAATCAACCTCAGGTGACTCATCAGTTTTTCTGAAGTGACAGTTAGTGACCATAGGTGTACTTACTGGTTTGGAATCCTCCATCCCAAACTTCTTCAACATCTCTTTAACATAATTAGCATGAGAAATAAAGATACCATCATCTAGTTGAACAATTTGAAGCCCAAGGAAGAAAGACAAGTCACCAATCATAGACATCTCAAACTCTTTTTGTATCTCTTCTACAAACCTTTTACACATATTATAATCTCCACCAAAGATGATGTCATAAACATATATAACAATTATCAAAATCTTGTCTTCCTCTATCTTAATGTAAAGATTGCTATTTACAGTACCTTTCTTGAAACCTTGTTGAAGTAAGTATTTATCCAACTGAGCATACCAATCTCTAGGAGCTTGCTTGAGTCCATACAAAAATTTCTTGAGTCTATACACCATGTTTGAATCTTCTAATAGCTAGAAACCATCTGGTTTCTCAATGTAGACCTCTTCTTGTAAATCACCATTTAAGAAGGTTGACTTGACATCCATCTAATAGACCTTGAAATTCTTGAGAGCAACAAAGGCAAGGAATGTCCTTATTGCCTCTATTCTAGCTACTGGAGCAAAAGTATCCTCAAAATCAATACCTTCAACTTGTGAATAACCCTTACACACCAATCTTGCTTTGTTCCTCACAAAATCACCATCTTCATTCAACTTGTTTTGGAACACCCACTTTGTTCCTATAACATTCTTATCATCTGGTTAGGGAACCAATTCCCATGTCAGATTCTTTTCTATTTGATTCAATTCCTCTTCCATTGCCTTCAACCAACCTTCACCTTTGCTAGCATCAACAAAGTTCTTGGGATCTACCTTTGACATTAAACAAAAATTCACTTGCTCACTTACTTTTACAAGCCTTATTTTGGTTAGCACACCCTTATTCTTATCTCTAATGATCTGATCTCCATAATGGTTCTTCTAAGCATACTTTACTAGAGTCTTAAGGGCCTTTTCCTGATTCTTATTTCTTCTCTTCTTTCTCTTCTTCTTCTTCAATGCAAGGAGGTATATCATATCCACAACCCTCTAGTTCTTGTGAGATCTGATACAAGTCTTCATCCACCTTAACATTTGTGATTTCAATCATCTTTCCTAGTCTCTTGTTGTAGCATCTATAAGCCTTGCTTTTGGTTGAGTAACCAAGAAAGATCCCTTCATCGTACCTTGAATCAAACTTTCCAAGGTCTTCTTCATCCCTTCTGATGTAGCATTTGCTGCCAAAGTTCTGAAAGTATCTAATAGTAGGAGGCCTTCCATACCATAGCTCATAAGGGGTCTTAGTGCTATTAACCCTCAACTATACTCTATTAAACAAGTAGATAGTAGTGTGAATTGCTTCCTTCTAATATATATCAAATAGATCTACATCTTTCATCATTTCCCTAACCATCTCCTGCATAGTCCTATTTTTCCTCTCCACTACCCCATTCTGTTGAGGGGTCCTAGGAGAAAATAAATATCTCATAATATCACGATCTTCACAAAAAAATTCAATTCATTTGAAGTAAATTCACCTCCTCTATTTGATCTTAAGCATTTGATCTTAGCATCCATTTCATTCTCAATTTTTTCTTTGAAAATCTTAAACTTATCAAAGGCTTCTCATTTTTCTCTTAAAAATGTAACCCAAGTCATTTTAGAGTAGTCATCAATAAGCAACATGAAATACGTTTCATCATGTTGACTCCTTGTTATTGTAGGTCCATATAGGTAAGTGTGAATCAACTCCAACGGCATTGTAGTAGAGCACTCCTTTCTCTTGAAACTCATCTTTGTTTGCTTTCCTATTTGACACTCCTTGCATAGAGTTTTGCAGGATTAATTATTTTAGGTATATCTCTCACTGCATGAGTAGAGTTGATCTTTACCATATTGTCAAAGTTGATGTGTCCCATTCTTTTGTGCCACAACCAACACTCACCGGATTGAGCCAACAAGTAGATTCTTCCATTTGCCACCTTTAGATGATAAACATTTCCATTTGACCTAGTTCCTTCTGCAACTAATCTTCTAGACCCTACCTTCTTGATTTAGTTCCTTTTGCAACTAATCTTCTAGACCCTACCTTCCTGATTTCACAACCCTTGGCATGAAATGTAAGGTTGTACCCTTTATTGTACATCTGACTGACATTGAGGAGATTATGCTTCAAACCTTTGAGATAGATGAAATCCTTAGTCTTGTTCTTTCCATCAATCGTTATAGCATCCTTTCCACAAATTTGAGCTAACTCACTACCACCAAACTTAACAAATTCACCATTGCACTTTTTAAGGCTAATGAACCTCTCCTTGTCACCAATCATGTGATCAGAGCAACCGTTGTCAATAACCCAAGCATTTTCTTCTTCCTTTGCATGAAAGGTAGTCCACACAATCATTGATCTTTCATTATTTTTATCAGCCTGTAAGGTACCAAACTTTTTACACTCTTTAATATCACCTTTTTGTTATCAAATTTCAAGGCCATGAAGAGAGTTTCACCATTTGAATCATCATGATCTTCATCTTCTGAAGAAGAACTACTCTCCTTGGAATAGAGAGTCCTTATGAACTTTTCTCTTATGTTACTGTTCTCTAATTCTCTAAAGAGACATTTAGAGGCAAAATGACCAATCCTCCCACAATTGAAACACTTGAAAGGTAACTTACCTTTGTATTTTTTGGTACCTTTCTTCAATCTTCTTACAAAATTTTCTTCCACCTCATCAAAGTCATCATTTTGATCTGTTGTTTCATCTTCTATCTTTTTATTGGTTTTGAATGTTACTTCCTTCTTTTGAGCATCTTTGTCAAACTCTCTCATTTCAAATATTGTGAGAGCACCAAACATTTCTCTACTAAATACCTATCCAAGTCCTTAGACTCCTCAATAATAGATACCTTATGCTATAAGATTTAGGGAGATATCTCAGGACCTTCTTCACTATCTCATCTTCTTTCACTTCTCCACCAACCTTTGATGCCAATAACAACTTCAACCACATAGATAATATAATTATAAATATCTTCATCCTTTGTCATCCTCAAGGTCTTAAATCTACTCTTGAATATTTGCATCTTGGCTTGCTTAACTTTATTATCTCCTTCATAAATGTTGCTCAACTTTTGCCATACATCCTTAGCAAAACAACTCATCACCTTCAAGAGTTTTGAATTAGCTAACCCACACATGATAGCATTCTTTTCCTTGGCATTGTTCTCATACAACCAAATCTCAATTGGATTTGATTGAGGAGCAGCAAGAGCAGTGTAACCATCCTTGACAAATTGCCAAATACCAAACCCTAGAGAGTTTAGACCATTCTTACTTTCCAAAAGGTGTAATTTGTTCCATCAAACCTAGGACCCTTGTAAGATCCATCATGTGCCATCCCAGATCTTTCCTCAAGAAGTTAAGATTCTTCAGAGGAACTTCGCTCTTATGTACCAATTGTTGAACACACCTGGATAGTGAGGGGGTGAATTAGTATCTATAAAAACTTAAACCCTTCAACTATATGCAAATTCAAACTTTTAACAAGATTGAAAACTTTAAATAGATCACCAACACATAATCAAATCATAAATAATGAAAGATAAGATAATGAATACACATGCATAAGATGACACTAGATATAAGTGGAAAACCCAAGAAGGGAAAAACCACGTTGAGAAATCTCACAATATAGGAAGATCATTGCTTACAAAATTACAATTTATTTTAAGGCTCATTGCCTAAGGAAGCACACTGCTCCTTGATGGACTTGCAAGCTAAGGTGCACAAACTTAGGGCAAGATACAAACGACTTGCAATACTGAGGCGCACAACCCCAGGGCAAGATACAAATTACAAGGACCCGCTGAAGAGACTCACTGTTTGATAGTAGGATACATGAAGATTTAGAATTACAACATATGTCAACAATACACTCTTATTGACTGAGGTATTAAAGATCATTTGACTCTTCTTATTCACAACTCACTTCACTAGTCCATACTCACACACCACTGCACTCTCATTCACATTGGTTGTAACTAATTTTTTCTTCAATTTATATCCTCCACAAGATCTCAAAACATCCATTAGGTCAACTAAAATAGAAGATAATGTAAACCAAGCAACAGTTTGTAAGCACAAATGTCCACTCTACCACCACCACCATCTCACACCAAGTAACTCAAATATTGCAACAGTAAGATTCATATCAAGATACCGTGTTCCATAAAATTGATGAAGTCCATCAACCAATTACCACTAAAGCTCAAGGCATCCAATCTATGGTTCCTATACAACCACTTGCAAAAGTCCTCAACTTCCCTGCTAGTAGCACAAGTTTCCAAAATATACAGGTTGCTACAAAAACTTCCTTGATCCCAGAATGAAGGAGCCTGATGCTTTAAAAGAATGGGATCCTGTGTTAGGACAATATCGCATAAATAAGATCAGGCACCAAGAGAAAGCAAAGGTTCATATGGCTAACATAAATTTGAGGCACTTTGGTGGTCCCTTAGGATCATCCAATTTATTCCCTAATTTACAGAACTTTCGTGCTAAGACACCTCCATGGTCAAATTTTGATCATTTTGACCCAATCAAAAAATTGAAAAGTATAGAAGCTCTCAGAGCATGGGTACAAAATTATATCAGCACTAGTACATAAGTTCATACTAGGGATGTTATTTTACAAGCTCTTAATGCTATGATTGGTCTTGCTAGACGAACTTGGGAATGTCTTGATGCTCAATATAGAGATGACCTTCTCAACAGTGGCCTTGATGCAGTCTATAATCAATTGATCATCATGTTTTTTGGTCACACGAATGCCATAGAAAGGATGTGCTATAATAGATTTATTACCAACAAGTGTTGTGACATTGGCCGCATTAATGAATACTTTGTCAAGCAATATTTCAACTTTTATTATAGTGGCCATGAACAAGATTTTGAGGTTATGTATTATAAATTCTTGAAAAGTTTCCCTCAAGTTAAAGATTATTATCTAAACAAGGTTATGGAATCTCTTGTCCTCTCTAGATGTGAGTTCAAAGAAATATCCTTTCCCCAACTATGCAACTATATCACGAACATTAATGAAGATGCTTGCCGCACTTATTCAGATAGGGAGATGTCTAAAAAACTTAAACCACTCTTGTCAATGTGATCCCAAACAACACACATGTTGGCACACATCATCCCAAGTCGGCAATAAGGAAACATGTAGCACATTATTAGTCAGCCCAAAAACACATCTTCAACTAAATTTTCTCAATGTGGTTCTCACCAAGATAGGTCAAGACCCAAAACCATCTTAACACAACCTCAAATGTTGGTGTAGACCTCTAAGCACATAGCACAAGCAATAGAACAAGCTCTATTATCCAAAATCCATAAATTACCTAGAAAACCAACTCAAACAATTTGCAACACCAAAGATATCAACCATTGATGTGCAAACCACAAAGAGACATCTCATGAACATCCAACACCTCTAGAAACTTCTTTCACACCGTCATGCCACAAACAACCATCATAAACCAAACATGAATAGAACACTTCATTCCAGAAACCCAAAAAACACAATCATGAGATAGAAAATTAACAAACCAACATGTGGTACACTTCATTACATGAAAACTAAACTAAGACATTGTATAAGCACTGAGATAAAATTTACCAAGCCATAGGAGTAGAAACATCAATGTAGAGAAATGCAAAGCATTTTTTGAACTAGTCCAGATAAGTAACAAAACTACCAACCCACTACAATTTCCAGAAAACTCCTCGACAACATTGATGACCTAAAAAGATAAGAGTGCAACATCCACAAAACATAAACACTAAATCCCAAACTGCAAGACCATGTCTTCAAATGTGGAGGAATGCAGAGAATTCTCCCAAACAGTTCTTCAAAGCACTTTCCTATAACTAAAAATTTCACCATGTGGAGACCAAAACTTCCTTACAACCACACATACTTCCTCAAGAACAATAGGAGATAACATACAAAATACTAGAGACCATCAACAACATCTCTCCAACTTCAACATTCCTTCTAATCTTCATCTTAATTCTTCCAATCCTCATCTTAATTCTTCTAATCCTCATCTTAATATATCATCGTGATATCATCTCTTCCGACATCCAACCATGAACCTATCATCATAGAGTATCAACAACATACAAATGTAAGCACCAATGACAACCTAAATCGAGTTTTGATATCAATGGTAACCAAATGCCAAACCTCACAAACATATGCAAAAATCTCCCTAAGTGTTGATATCAATGGTAACCAATGCCAACAATTATTTATCTCTTAAAATGTGTAAAAGGGGTTGACCCTTTCAAAAACCTAGTTTCACCTAATAATAATAAAACAACTCTACAAGTGGCATATTCTTGCATCAACTTTTCTCATGGCATCACCCTATATATCCCAATATTACTCATATGTACAAACTTGATCATGATACCTAGCTCTACTATTCATCACCTTGGGTTATATTTGTGGGTATAGACTTGGCCTAGGCCAATTTTGTAGTCATAGATATAAAATCTATACTTTTAAAATTTAAATTTACACATCATTGACCTTTTCAGTAGTAGTTATAAGTTGACTAAATGTATGCTTATTAATTTGTGTACTATATTGGATTTTAGAAACCTAGTTTCACCTAATAATAAAAAATAGCTCTATAAGTGGAGTATTCTTGCATGAATTTGGCTCGTGACATCACCCTATCTAGATTATAATATCATTCATCCCTAGACATCTTACCCCGATACCTAGATCTACTATTCATCACCTTTGATTATATTTGTGGGTGCAAACTTGGCCTAGCTAATTTTTGTAGTTGTGGATATGAAACCTATACTTTTAAAATTTAAATTTATACATCATTAACATTTTCACTAGTATTTGTGAGTTGAATTGATGCATGCTTATTAATTTATGTACTATTTTATATTCAAAGACATTCATTCATCCATTTAAAATCACAAGGTTATCAAAAGAATTGATATCTAACAATTATAAGAGAAGTATAACAACATTATCAAATCATTACATCAACATACCTCATCCTATGTCCATTGCACACTTGTCATTCTCATCCTTTGTTATGAAGTCGCTAAATTATTCCAACTATGTATTGATTGAGGAGAACATGACCCATATGATCAACAAATTCCTTGAAGGTGTTTGTAAATACTACCATTCCTTACTCCAATTTAGACATCAAAAGATTGAAGCTATTGAATTTCAAGTATTATTTTTTTGTTGGTTCATTCATGTGGGAAAGTGTTTTGGTCCACATTTTTGATAATTTTTATACTCATAGAGATAAATTCCACAACCACAAATCTAAATCAATGAGAAAAACAACTAGTTTATAGTTTTGAGAACAACCATCTGAGCAAGCACTAAAAATCCAATATATATATTTTTTGGTCGGTAACACAAAATATTATATTACTTTAAAAATAGAAATTCCAACCATTTCAGCTTGATACCTCCCAATTTTTTTTCTAAAAGACAGAAAATAAAAGAACTTTAATGTGCAGCCTCCAACCACTAGCAACATTTCAACATTGTACTTTTATCGATACAAAAAACCATCACCAACAGTCTCTGAGCTAAACCCCAAACCGAGCGACTAAATCGGGAAACCTATCAACCCAAAACCCCAGAAAACCAAAATTTCATTATCAATAGAAAAGATTCAAACAAAAAGAGGCTAAAATTCAACGGCTCTATCAGTCATGAGAACTACCCGAGCCCGATAGACCTTCACCCAGTTCCCTCATTTGTTTCTTCTTCTGGTACCTTCGTCACTTCTTCATCCGATGTTTACCCCAGTGCTTCACTTTTGCCACCTTACCCTGCACTTCCCTTTTGGCCTTCTCAATGAACTCATCCAGCTCCATGATCTCAATAAACAAATTGAGAGCCTTCCATCTCAATATGGCTTCCTCCCAACACCTGGACTTGAAATTTCCTTCCGGCCATCGAATGAATGGCTTAATTATGTCACCCCCATAAAGCAGCTCCATCTCTTCATCAATAACGCCTTCAAAAATGTCTAGACCTACCCCTGGTATCATCCACTCGAAAATGGAATCCATATCCACCAAAAAATTCTTATGGACGATTTTCAACAACACTTTGCGCAACAACTCCACAGGTTCCCCAATGTCAAGGCCCCACGACGCTATCAATGAATGTAAGGAAAGCTTAGATGCAGAACAAACTCTCCTAATGTCAAAACCTCATGGAAGAATGTAGATATGACTTTAAATTTTGCAATTATAGTTCAATCAGATACACTTGAAAAGAATAACAAAAAAGAGAAATGAACACATACACAATTGGACACTAGATTTACGTGGGAAAACCCTTACGGGAGAAAAACCCACCACACCAAGAAAAGCCTCTTTGTATTACAATAAGAAAAATTACATACAAAGATCAGACTTAACTTTATGATGTCAATTTACAGTAGCAGCATCCACTGATCAATCTTGTACATAACATTAATCTCACAAATGCTCTAAGACGCATACAATGAATCCACTCAGATTAATCCATGTTCAATCGAGCAACACTTTCATTATCTCGAACTATCCACCATTATCGACCATTGCAAAGCATAGTCATTTCTCACAATCTATTCATCTTCCACACAAGAACAGTCGCAACAGTTCAACTGCTAACGGTTCTCCTTCTGCTTCTCTCATTGGCTCATAACACACCACGTAGGACATACGTTCGATCAAAACGTTCAACTGTATCGCATGTCGGTGAGACACTAGATCGTGTCTCCCTGATGCCAAAATGTTCGATCGCATAGCTATCGGCAAGACCAAAGGTATCGGCAACACCCTAAGAAGTCAGACTGATAACAAATCAAGTCTCCTCGATATCACAAGAAAACCAACTGTCCATCGACAAGAGCAGCACCATCGGCAAGACATCTCACCGATGTCCATTGTAGAACAATCGACAAGACCATCACTATCGCTAAGACTTCACACCAATTTCCATCACATGTAACTCTATCAGCAAGACCATCGCTATCGCTGAAAGTTCACAGTGAACATAAATCCATCGGTGAGATATCCTCTATCGGCAAGAGTTCACACCGATCACAGAATAGTCAGAGAGACCAACGCTATCGGAAAGAGTTCTCACCGAACACAAACTCGTCGGCCAGACATGTTCTATCGGTAAGAGTTCTCACCGAATACAGACCTGTTAGTGAGACCAACAGTATTGGCGAGAGATCATACCGAATGCAAATTTGTCGGCGAGACCAACACTGTCGCTTAGACTCTTATCGAGCCTTCATGTCACCCCGATGACATTTGTGTGTAAAACCATCAGCGAGACATACTTTGTCGGAATGAGTCACTTCAAAGGTTCACGTCTCTCCCTGATGCCACTCGTCGCCAAGAGTCTCCCCAATAATCACTAGGAATCAACCCATCGACAAGAGGTTTGCCTAGACGGAAAGAGATAGGAATTTCACAGTGATAGCCATGTCTTGCTGATGACTCCCGTTGGAAAGACATAACCAAAGTCTCAGTGACTTTGATCTTTTGAACACAGCTGCTGGTCGGTAAGACATTCTAAGGGTCTCACCGATTTTGCTCTTTCAGGAGTTTCATGTCAGTAAGCTTGAGGAACATTTTCCAACAATCTCCCACTTGACGAAGATCTTATTGACACCTCCAGAGCACAACAAAACTACTGAAATTCATGGGCACTAAGGCCCATCGAACTGACACACCACCTGAACTTGTCTGTGCTCACCACCGGTTTCGTCAATGCATCTGCAACATTTTCTAGAGTATCCACTTTTTCTAAAGAGACCTTTCCATCCTCCACCATATTTCGTACAAAATGATATTGCACATCAATATGTTTCGTCTTGGCATGGAAAGTAGGATTTTTCGCCAAACAAATAGCACTCTGACTGTCATAGTAAATTGTAATTTGCCCTGCATCAAACCCAATGTTAGAACACAAACGTTTTAACCAGATTGCTTCTTTACAGGCGTGTGTTGCTACCATGTATTCTGCCTCTGTAGTGGACAAAGCGACTACAGCCTGCCGCTTACTCATCCGATTAACTGCATCACCATTCATCATGAAAATATATCCACTGGTGGATCTTCTGCTATCAATGTCCCCTGCCCAATCAAAATCCACATAGCCTCGAATGTTGAGAGTCCTTTGTGATTCAACCAAATTCCCATGGTAACACAAAGCATATTCTAAAGTGCCCTTCAAATATCTAGACACTCTTTTCACAGCATCCCAATGTGTCCTTCCAGGATTTTCCATAAAATGACTAAGTACTCCCACTTCTTGGGCAATGTATGGCCTTGTACAAATCATTGCATACATTAAACTGCCAATTGCACTCGCATAAGGCACTCTGGTCATGTCATCCATCTCAGTTGGAGATTTTGGACAGTCTTCAACAGATAGCTTCGTTCCCTTCAAAATTGGAACAACTAGCTGCTTGCACTCAGTCATACAAAATCTCTCTCGAACAATATTAATATACTTACTCTGACTGAGTCAAAGTTTTCTACTCTTCCTGTCCCTGGTTATTTCCATTCCTAGAATATACCTGGCTGCACCAAGATCTTTCATTTCGAATTTTGCAGACAACTGAGATTTTAGATCATAAATCATTAACTTACTATTGCCTATGAACAACATATCATCAACATAGAGAGCAATAATAAGAACACGATCATTTTTAGCTTTGAAGTACACATAGTGATCAGATTTCGATCTTACAAATCCCAATGACAAAACAAAAGTGTCAAACTTCTGGTACCACATTCTAGGAGATTGTTTTAATCCATACAAAGATTTTTTCAACTTGCAAACCAAATTTTCTTTACCTTTTTCCACAAAGTGCTCAGGCTGGGACATGTAAATTTCTTCTTCAAGGTCACCATGAAGAAATCTTGTCTTCACATCCATTTGTTCAATCTCTAAGTCATACGCTGTTGTAAGTGACAAAAAAAATCTGATAGACGTCAGCTTAGCTACAAGAGAAAAGATTTCTCCATAATCAATTCCCTCTACCTGGGAATATCCCTTCGCAACCAACCTCACCTTATAATT
Source organism: Sequoia sempervirens (assembly GCA_007258455.2). NCBI lineage: Eukaryota > Viridiplantae > Streptophyta > Pinopsida > Cupressales > Cupressaceae > Sequoia > Sequoia sempervirens. The sequence goes on along the minus strand of VDFB02047230.1, from coordinate 487,024,788 downwards.
TTCCACACTGCCATCCAGACCTATTTTCCTTTTAAATACCCATTTGCAGCCAACAACTTTTCTGCCTTTAGGCAAGGGCACCAAACTCCAAGTATCATTCTTTTCTAATGATGTCATTTCTTCATTCATGGCTTCCAACCAAGAGTTTGAATCATACATTCTAAATGCCTCTTTCACAGTCCTAGGCTCATCAGTGCTAGAAATTAAAGTATAGGCACAAGTAGAATCTAACAAAGAAAACCCATACCTATCAGGTTGCTTTCTTTCACGTGTTGACCTCCTCACAGGCTAAGGTTGAGGTTGATCTTCTTCTTCAGAACTCTCAGAACTACTTGAGCTCTCCTCAGTTTCAGGTACATTTTGAATTTTGAATTCCTCTTTATCTGGTGTCAGAGGAATTTCAACTACATCCTTTTTATTTTATGATTTTGTCTCTGACTGCAGATCCAAAGTAGAAGGTTTCAGCTCACAAAAAATAACACTTATGTTGTATAGAACCTTCTCCGTATCAGGATTCCAAAGCTTGTATCCTTTTATGCCAACACTATAACCAATGAAAATACATTTAACAGCCTTGTTTTCCAATTTAGACCTTTTTTCATTTGGTACATATGCATATGCCTCACATCCAAAGACATGAATGTCTCTCAGAGAGAGCTTCTTTCCAGACCATGCTTCCAAAGGTGTTTTCTCAACAAGAGCAGAATTTGGAGAATGGTTTATTAAGTAACATGCTATTGCAATTGCCTCAGCCCAAAAATTCTCCTCCAAGCCAAGCACTACTTAGCATACTTCGTGCTCTTTCCATCACTGTCATGTTGAACCTTTCAGCAACTCCATTTTGTTGTGGAGTGTAGGGTGTAGTTTTATGTCTTTTAATCCCACGATCTTTACAGTACCTTTCGAACTCATCATAACAAAACTCACCGCCATTGTCAGTCCTTAAACATTTTATTTTTCTTCTAGTCTAATTTTCCACAAGGTTTTTAAATTCCTTAAAATGTCTGAACACTTCTGATTTACTTTTCAAAAAATAAACAAATGCCCTTCTTCAATAATCATCAATGAACGATACATAATATCTTGATTTAGACAAAGAAGGAACATTTACTGGACCAAAAACATCAGAATGTATATGATCAAGTAAACCAAAAGATTTGTGAGGACAGGAGTAGAATGAAACACGGTGTTGTTTACCATATATACAATGTTCACAAAACTCAAATTCGAGGTTACAATCGTCAAGCCCTTCAACTAGGTTTTTATTTTTCAAGGTTTTTAAACCTTTTTCTCCAATGTGGCCAAGCCTATGATGCCAGAGCATAGTCTTTTCTGCTGGAAGTTTAACTTCCATAGAGTTTGCACTATCAGGAACATTTTTCTCCTTTTCTCCATGAGTAGCCTTTTGTGACTTTGCAGAGACACTATTGCATTGCACAACAAGTGCATCCAGCTTATACAAGGTACCAATACGAGCACCCCTAGCTAGCACCATTGAGCCTCTAGTCATTTTGCAGCCATTTCTAGAGAATGTGACTTGCACTCCAACATCGTTCAGCTTACTAACAAAAAGTAAATTTTGAGCCAGACCTGATATATGCATTACATCATTGATTCCCTTCACTCTTCCATCAGGGAACTAAATTATGATTCTTCCACGACCAACTATTTCCATAGATGAATCGCTTGCCAAATACACCCTTCCACCATCGTATTTTTCATATTTAGTGAACCAGTCTCTATGAGATGTCATGTGGAAAGATGTAATCAAATAGCCAGACATCATCCTATGTAGCCAAGCTGCAATGAAATGAAAGCATCTCAGAAAAGAACAATTGTCAATAGAATTTTTTTCTTTTTCTCCTCTTTGCAATCCTTTCAGACATGACCAGGTTTCCCACAATTCCAACACTTTCCTTGGACTTCTTACTAGGAGACTTTGATCTCCCCTCTGATTTAGATTTGGACTTCTTGTCCTTCTTCTTGCCTTTTTCTTTCGATCTGCCTCTAACAACAAGAGCCTCCTTCGCCATCTCAGAAGATTTTCTTCTCATCTCTTATGATAACAAAGAAGCAACAATATCTTCCATCTTAAAAGAGGAAGTAGTACTCCCAATAGCCATCACCAAGTGATCCCAAGAATTTGGCAAAGAACATAACAGTAGCATACAATGATCTTTTTCATCAATCTTCACACCCACAGATGCTAACTGAGCAATCAACATGTTGAAAGCATTCAAATGATCACAATAGACTCTCCTTCCTGCATTTTCAAAGAGTACAACTTCTTCCTCAAGAACAACTTATTCACCAAGGACTTGCCCTGATAAATAGCTCCCAGTCTTTTCCATAAAGAGGATGTTGTCTTTTCTTCATGATCATTTAGAAGAACAGAGTCTACTAAATAGAGTCTTATCAGCCCCTTTGATTTTTGATCTGCGAGGTCCCAATCCTCTTGCTTCATGCCTGTAGGCTTCGTTCCAGACACAACAAGCCAAATATCACGATCAACCAACAAATCTTCCATTTTGAGTTTCCACAACTCAAAATTACTGCCATTGAATTTCTCAATTTCAATCTTTCCTGATGCTTGCCATCTTAATCTATAATTCGAATTACCAGACTTCTACAAGACTCCCACTGAACAGAATTGACACAAAAAACCCAACCTACCCACAAGGATAACACAATTGGCTAGGCTATGATACCACTTGTAAGGAAAGCTTAGGTGCGGAACAAACTCTCCTAACGTCAAAACCTCAGGGAAGAATGCAGATATGACTTTAAATTTTGCAATTACAGTTCAATCAGATACACTTGAAAAGAATAACAAAAAAGAGAAATGAACACATACACAATTAGACACCAGATTTACGTGGGAAAACCCTTACGGGAGAAAAACCCACCACACCAAGAAAAGCCTCTTTGTATTACAGTAAGTAAAATTACATACATAGATCAGACTTAACTTTCTGATGTCAATTTACAGCAGCATCATCCACTGATAAATCTTGTACAAAACATTAATCTCACAATGCTCTCAGACGCATACAATGAACCCACTCAGATCAATCTGTGTTCAATCGAGCAACACTTTCGTTATCTCGAATTGTCCACCATTATCGACCATTGCAGAGCATAGTCATTTCTCACAATCTGTTCATCTTACACACAGGAACGGTCGCAATAGTTCCACTTCCAACTGTTCTCCTTCTACTTCTCTCATTGGCTCATAACACACCACTTAGGACAGACGTTCGATCAAAACGTTCAACTGTATCGCATGTTGGTGAGACACTAGACCGTGTCTCCCCAATGCCAAAATGTCTGATCACATAGCTATCGGCAAGACCAAAGGTATCGACAACACCCTAAGAAGTCAGACCAATAATAAATCAAGTCTCCTCGATATCACAAGAAAACCAACTATCCATCGACAAGAGTAGCACCATCGGCAAGACATCTCATCGATGTCCATTGCAGAATAATCGACAAGACCATCACTATCGCTAAGACTTCACACCGATGTCCATCACATGTAGCTCTATCAACAAGACCATCGCTATCGCTGAGAGTTCACAATGAACAAAAATACATCGATGAGATATCCTCTATCGACAAGAGTTCACATCGATCACAGAACAGTCGGAGAGACCAACGCTATCGACAAGAGTTCTCACCGAACACAGACTCATCGGCCATACATGTTCTATCGGCAAGAGTTCTCACCAAATACAGACCTGTCGGCGAGACCAACAGTATCGGTGAGAGATCATACCGAATGCAAATCTGTCCGCGAGACCAACACTGTCGCGTAGACTCTTATCGAGCCTTCATATCACCCCGATGACATTCGTGTGTAAAACCATCAGCGAGACATACTCTGTCGGAATGAGTCACTCTGAAGGTTCATGTCTCTCCCCGATGCCACTCGTCGCCAAGAGTCTCCCTAATAATCACTAGGAATCAACCCATCGGCAAGAGGTCTGCCTGGACAGAAAGAGATAGGAATTTCACAGCGATAGCCATGTCTTGCCAATGACTCCTGTTGGCAAGACAGAACCAAAGTCTCAGAGACTTTGATCTTTTGAACATAACTGTTGGTCGGTAAGACATTCTGAGGGTCTCACCGATTTTTCTCTTTTAGGAGTTTCATGTCAGTAAGCTTGAGGCACATTTTCCAACAATGAATACACGTCCAAGTTTGTTCTAAGCCTGTGTCTTAGAGCTCCAAAATCCTTGCCAATTATCATTTGAACGCACTGCACCAGTCGGTCATCTTTAATAAGAAATAAACCCTCTAGTATTTTTACCGACACTTCACCAAAAAATAGATTCAGAGACTTGCGAGATTGGAAAGTAAAATTCGCCTCCATTTTTCTCTAAGAAAGCACCACCTTCACCACTAGAAACCTACTGCCAGATGTCCTCACCTCTTCGAAAGCATCATTGCCTCAGTCTATGAGTTAAATCCATTCATAATTGAGATTTAATTTTCTTGGAGGCCTACTTCCATGCTAGAAATATGAGAAGGGGAGATATTGTTAGTTGGAGAAGATCCTTCACTCCTCTTAGTGAAGTCAACATTTAGTTTGCCCTCTTTCATGATTCACTTTTGTGTTTGTAGGAAGCAAGAACCCACAAGAGTCTTAGATAGACATGTTGCCATATTATGCCCAAATGAATTTACTCTTCCTCATAAGGATTCATAGTTTGTAAATCCTATGAACAATTTGAATCATGAAAATTAATTCCCATAATCTTTATCAAAAGGGTAGAATTATTTATAGTTGGAACTAAATAATCAATTTTTGAGTTAAATCCATTCATAATTGGGATATTATTTTGTTGAAGGCCTACTTCCATGCTATAAATGTGAGAAGCGGATAAATTACTAGTTGGGGAAAATCATAATTTGGTTTTCCCTCTTTCATGATCCAATTTCGTGTCTGTAGCAAGCAAGAACCCAGAAGAGTCTTTGATAGTCAAGTTTCCATATTATGCCCCATTTGATAGCATAAAAAATAATGAAAAGACAACCTCTCAAAATCTATGAATTGAGTGTAGACTCCATGAGAGGAAAAATTAAAATGGAATGAAAGATAGGCTTAGAAAGACCAACCATAGCAAAAACCCTCACAAAGCACATTTTTATATTATTTGAAGTCTTATTGATTTTAATAAAATTTCCAACTTTACCAACCAATATCTATATGAAAATTGGGTTATGTATAATTAGAGGAAGATTGTACAATCTAATCCATACATGGATTTTTGTAACCAAAGCAAAAAATAGATCAAAAAGGGATTTTGAGGACACATAAAAAGACCATGCTTTTTAAAAAGCCAAGAACCGTTGTTCCACACAAAAATATAGTCCTTTATAGATTGAAATTGAAGCAAAAGACCCCCAATCCAACAACGAAAAAATATTTCTTATCTATATGACTCTGAATATCTTTCATCTAGCACAAAAAATCTTCAAAAGAAGAATTCTTCTTGACACGTTTGCATTTTAAAGATTTTCTTCCAAAATCCTCTTCCATGGAATGAAAGACAAATTTTGTCAAGTAATAGTTCCAGCATCTCAATGACCATTCAAAGTAGAAATCCCCAATCAAAGAGGCCAAATCACCACAAGAACCCACACCAAGCAATAACATTGTTAGGTTCAAAATATGAAGAAACATCCTTTTTTAGTATACAATTGTCCCCTTGACCTAGTCTAACATACTTTGAAAGTTAGGGGAGTGCTAGAAACACTTGATCAAAATGGGTGAAATATTGGGGGTGTATCAAATGATTTATCATTTGTTAAAGTTGTTGCAACAACGAAAAAGGATTGAGGGAATTTTTGTATTCCAAAAACCCCATCTCCTGTAGATTTCACTTCTGGCAAGTCAACACTATTTATTTTAGGCCTCTTAGCCATCACATCTTGAAATTTCTTAAGACTTGTTCACAACCCTTTCCTTTGTTTTGTTGTCTTAACCATCATATTTGAGCCCTCCCACTCATTAATGTCCACCATCCAAACAGTTCTAATTTTTGTTTTAAATAATAAGTTTTTAATTAAATGGAAGGTACAACTTATAACAAGTTAAGAATATTTTCTTTGGTTGATGGCTTTTGTTTCATCAAGTAAATTATAGTGTGAGTGAAAATATTAGCCCATAAGTAATGTTAGGTTCAACCCAACACATTGAACCTTTTTACCAAAACTAGATGAAATAGGGCCTTGTATTTATTAAACATTGGGGTGATAGCAACATGTGACAAAGGGATTTTCTCAAATGTGGGGATAATGACATGTGATCAAGGAATTTATCTAGGTATGGGTTGATAATGACACATGACCAAGGGAGTTTACGAAGGTGAAGGGTGATAAGATAAGATAAGATAATGATATTAATACCCACAAAGAATTAAAATGAGCTTTTATGACTATTAAAGCATAATGAAAATAAAGAATATAAATTGTAAGTGCAACACTAGAACACCATAAAATAATAAAAATAAAAGGGCATGCACTAAAGAGAGTGTATGAAATAAATCATATCTTGCAATGTCTGATAGATCTCATCATATCTATAAGCTTGTCACAATGTCACTTCCTACTTAATCATGAAGAATAAACAAGGTGAATGAAATAAGAAAATTTCAAAATGCAGGGCATTGTAGACAATAATTTTTTTTAGTGATGAATATTTGCCAGTTGACCAATAGCTGAAATTTGAGAATCAAAATTTGGCTAATAGTTCAAGGTGTAACACGACTTGAAGCACCACATTTTTTATAAAATTTTGTTTGACTTATTTAAATCGTCAAAGCATTTATTTTTATTAGACTTTTTAACTCAAAAATTTGCCACAATATCCAATACATGATTAGATCAAATTTGTCTAAATTTTATAAGTTATAGTAAAAATCTAAATTAATTCACCAATAACATATCATAATTATTAGTTGATTTAGGGCCATATTTCCAATCTTTAGTTGCCACCTTTGATTTAAAGTATAATCTAACAACCCTCATTGTATTTTGCAAGGTAAAATGTACCCATGATTTGTAGTGCTCATGGGGCCCGCAATTACTTTTGGATAGTTGAAACAATTTCGAGCCCCATGAGCATTATAAAGTTGCGAGTATATTTTACCTCATGGAATACAACGAGGGTCGTTAGATTATTGTAGACACCTAAAAATGACTAATACATTTTCATCTATCATTTCATCATTATCCTTGTCATTTCTTCTATCTATATTAATTAAATAATTTAAGCTAACATTTTCCTCTTTTCATCCATAATAATTAAATTATCTTAATCTTTTTATCATATCAATGTTAATTAAATAATCCAAAATTAATTCATCACTCATTATTTTCCTTTCAACATTTATTAAAATTAATTTCAACCTATCTTTGTCCTCTATAATTAAATAATTTTAAAATTTATTAGCTAACACTTCTCCTTTAAATAAACTAAAAATAATTTATTTAAATTAAGTCTTTTTCTCTATAATTAAATAATTTCAAAAAATATTTAATTAGCTAAAAATCCTCTTTTAAATAAATTAAAAATAATTTATTTAAATTATATATTTTCTTCTAAAATAAATAAATATTACCATATCATCATCTTATCATATCATCATTATCCTTATCATTTCTTCTATCTATATTAATTAATTAATTTAAGTTAACATTTTCCTCTTTTCATCCATAATAATTAAATTAATTATTTAATTATCTTATTCTTTTTATCATATCTATATTAATTAATCCACCACTTATTATTTTCCCTCCAACATTAATTAAAATTAAATTAAAATTTTCTTTCTCCTCCATAATTAAATAATTTTAAAATTTATTAGAAGTTTGCTAAGACTTCTCATTTAAATACATTAAAAATAATTTATTTAAATTAAGTCTTTTCCGGGGTTGGGGGCCTAGCTCGGTTGGCTAAAATCTTTCCTGTTGCAGGAGGTTGGTCACGAGGTCTAGTCTCCCCCACCCCCGTGGTACCGGAGGGCGTGTCGCGCCAGCGTTGTCGGTCACGTTAAAAAAGTTTACCAGGTGCATTGCAGTTTATTTTTTTATTCATAAATAGGTTTTATATTGATATCAAAACATAAGTACAAAATTCCGGAGACAACTAATAGACACCATTACAGACTTAAGCAACATATAACCCCATCCCATCCTACCCATATACATCAAAATGCTGCGACATTCCTTCAACTGCAACATATATTATACACCTAAATACAAAGGAACCGAGCCTACTAAATTGAGACACTAAATTAACTAACACTAGACCAGAACTTCAACCATTAATCTAACATGACACCTTCATCTTGTGGGTAGTGAAACCGCTCCTTCTAGTCAATCCCTGGCATCGCTTCCAGATACAACCACACCTTTAGAAAGTTGACACCATGCTAAACACGCACTCTGTGTTCCGCCAATTTTCTTCCTTTGACATCCAAGAGAAACAAATAACGCTTGATGGTAATGTGAGGTAAGAATACCCTGGGTAAGTCTCGTGGCCGAGGCATACCCACCCCAAGTTCTACAATGATTATCACTTCCTCGATGCCACCCAGAAGGTTCGCCACCACCAATTTCCTAGCCATTAAAAGCACCAGAGCCTTCGATAATTGCAAATATAGAAGGGATGCATTGAAGTGTGAGGCTATGTCCATGTTCATCCTGTAACACTCTGAGGATACAATGAATTCCTTTCCCAATATCAGCTTCGCGACACCCAACACCAAGGATCTCAGTCTTTGAAGACTGAACGCAACCTACATTCCGTTATTTTCCCCAAGAAGGCCCATAGCTTGGTGGCAATCAAACGAATTGGTGTCTCCATTTCCTCTGCATTGCAAATTCTCCAGGATAGTGTAAGCCAAATGCAAATGAGAAAACTATCGTCAAACATCCCTTTAATCACCCACAAAATGTGCCACATTAATGAGACCTCCCTTGATGTCGCCACTAGACGCCCTTGCCGTCACCTTAGAGAAATGACAAACATCCTTATTGTTGTTTGAAAAGATATCACATTAAACTCATTGCATTCCTCGCCGCCTCCCGTACCACATCACACTAGACACATTCTGTGTGCCACCCTGGCTCGCACACTAGCACATCACCCACGCCATCTGCCTAGTGGCCGTGGGGAGCTAACACTCCTTTTTTAAATAAATTAAAAATAATATATTTAAATTATATATTTTTTTCTAAAATAAATAAATTAATATTTATTTATTTTTAAGCTATCATTTGGAATTTAAATAGATTTATTTCTTTTAATCTTCCTCTTCTTCATCAAATTTAAATTTGGATCTTACCCTATCTTGAATTTTCCTATCCATTGGTCAAATGTTAAGTGGAGCATATAAATAAGAAGCTTTCATTTCATTCAAACCCCTAACACTTTTATTATAAAAATCTTCCTAACACTCTTATGATCTTAGCACTCTTGTTATAAAAAATGTATCAAGCATTGAAGCATTATCAAACATTCAAGCATTCAAGTATATCAAACATTCTCAAACATAGATATCATTTATCTTTGAGCATTTATCATTATCATTACATCATATCATTATTGTTCTTTCATAGTTTGTTATTTTGAAGAGCAATCAGTGATGAAGCAAATCAAGATCTTAGCCAAGATGACTTTGCTTGTTATCTAAATTCTATATTCTAAGTCAAGATCTTGAATTTCATTACGTGATTGTGAGAGTGTGAGATTTGCATTGTTGTTACTTGTGATTCACATTCTCATCATCCACAATTATATTTTATATCAATGGTGACAACTAAATATTATAGAGTTTACCCCTTAAACCCATCAATCATTTCTACCCTCAAGCCCATACTTTTCCATAAGAGTTATTTTTTTTAAATGGAAGGATTTGCCATCATAATTAATGCATCTTTTTATAATTTTCCAAGATTCCCCAAGATTTTCTATAAAATTTTAGCAATGAAAAAAATTGTCAATAAAATTAATATTTTTTTCGAAAAAAAAGATAGTTCATCAATAGAAATTAATATTTTTAAAAAAATGAAAGATTCACCAAGATTTTTTATATATTTTTTGCAAATTTATCACTGGTTGTGGAAGTAAAGTTTTATGTTAGATGTGACAACGATCTAACATCTTTTGAAAGAAAAGAACCAATCATCTCTAATCCTCATAAGCTAGGAAGGTTTAAAGAGTGAGTCTTTAAAAAGACAAAATAATCATGCCATAATTTTATAGTAAGAATAACATCTAGAAACAAAATGATCTTAGTTTGGGCTTCATCAAACACATGACAAATATAATGCCCCTAAGGAATATAATGATCAATCTCTATGTAAGAGGACGTGAACAAACACTAAATTGTGTTGAAAGAACTTTCAAATTATAGTACAATTGAAGTTAGTGTTGAAGCTTTGAGAAAAAAGATTTTAACGTTCCAACGATTTAGACCATAGATAGGTTCTATATATCACATCAATGACACCCCTATTTAATTATGTCGAGAGACATTTATCACTTACAACAATGGGGTTTGGTAGCCCGTGTTCACAAAATCAAATAATAAAAAATGATCATAAAAACATCTTTTATTTCATTTAAAGCAATTTCAAATCGGAATATAACAAAATCAAATAATAAAAAGCGATAATATAAACATCTTTTCTTTCGTTTAAAGCAATTTCAAATCACAATACAATTTTGCTTTATTTGCTTTAAAAATAATCACACCATAGCATTTTAACTGCCATTGAAGGAGACACAACCATCTTGAATCTTACTTGCAACTTTTTACACCACATTAAATTGAGGATGGAAAACAACTTTTTCATGGCACACTATATTTCTCGTTTTTTTGATTTAGATTTTTATTCAAAGATACCCATTTCTTTTGCCATATCATGAGAGGCAATTTATTTCTCTTCATAGACATTTTGGATTTGAGTAGAGTTAGGAAAATTAAATAAACACCTTGATAACGATATCTATCAATTTATATATGTTTATTAAAGATGGGTATGCTAGTTGTATTATTGAAAGATTTAATATGTCAATTGTAAAACACTAATGCAAAGATAGGAATTATGGTAGTGTGGGGGTAATAGCGACATGTGAGTAGGGGAGTTTACATAGGCATGGGGTGATGGCATGTGACTAGAGAAGTTTATGAAGGCACGAGGGTAGTAAAGGCACCTAACCGGGGAGTTCACGAAGGATTACGGCGTGTGACAAGGTGGGTTTAATGAAGACGCGGATGAGAACGGCACGACGAAGGGAGTTTACGTAGGCACCAACGCGGATGACTGCGGCATTTGGCCAGGGGGGTTACAAAGCGTACCTGCCAGGGGGTTTCCGAAAGCGTGGTCCCTTGCGTCTTACGCCTGTATTCTCTCAACAAAAGACATATATACAACGTCCATTCTTTAATTAACTAGACATTTGCGATCATGAAAAACCTGCTGAGAAGATTCCACATAGGAGGGAGCAGCGCCGCCGCCTCCTCGACGCACGCCCCTGCTCCCGCCCCTGCGCAGTCATGCGCCACCGATCACAGAAGGCTCGATGGCACTTGGACGCATGTGACCGAGGGCGATGCTGAACTCCCCGGCACCAGCACTAGTACCAGTACCAGCACCAGGCCTAGAACAGGAACGTTAAGTAATAATGCCGAAGAAGAACAGGAAATGGATTATTCGCTTATGGAAGAGGAGTTTCAGGTACAATTGGCTTTGGCCTTAAGTGCTTCTTCCAATACAGATAATGTTACTGGTGCAGGAGGGGAAATTGGAGTCGGCCGCATGGAATCCCGCCAGATTGGTGCTGCCACTAATGTGCAAGACAGCGCGGACGCTATTTCTCGTCGTTATTGGGTGAGTGCCATCTTAATTTTTGTATAGAACAGCCAGGACTCGAACTCAGGATGCTTGTTTTCTTCCTAGCACATCCTAAAATGCTTTACCCACTTGCCGAATTTCCTCTTTTGATTAACAATTAAGGAATGTAAAGGTTTATTGTGACCTTATTTAGCGAATTAGAGTCTGGGCATGTTTAAATTTAGGTCATCTAAGCCTCCAAGGCTCAATTTTGATGCCTAATTTATATAGTTACGGCTGCAAAGGTTCAAGTTCAGTTAGGAGACGTCTGGAAATGGCTTTTGGTCTTCAAGTTATGTAATCGCGGGCCGAAAGGTTGAATATAAGGCGTTGCATATCTGAGGCGCTGAGTTCAATTGGCTGTCAGTAAACGGCAGGCATGTTGTTTGTTATTTAGGGGTTTAGATGCCCCAAATAACAAACAACGTGCCGGCTGTTTAAGCTCGTCTGATTTAATTGGCCCGTCATGGCTGGGGACGTAAAATTAGGCAATGGTCCCATGGAGTGGGGTTTCTTGAACAGCAGCCGCACAACGCATTTATAACTCTTTTTGATTTCGGTGGTTTCCTGGGGCATGAAATTTTCAGCTCCACTGCATAATTCCAGGACTCTTCTCAAAAGATAACTACAAAGTTTTCTGAACGGAAAATACTGGAAAACCAGGCAGCGCTTGTGCTGCCACTTGCCGGTAAAACTATGTGTCTTGTGCTGCAAAACTTCTGGAAACATTCCATATTTTTGCATTTTTGAATTTTTGGATGTAATGCCACACAAATTGGATCGATTGCTCCCTCTGTGGGATCACATCCATAGGTCTGACGAGGGTTCTAATGGAAGGATTCTGAATTAGCGCTGATAAATTTTTAGTTTTGACTACTGGAAACCCTCAAGGAATTTTTTATTATGGCGACACGGTGTACAGTTCTGCATTCCTCATCTCTGCTCCATGGAGAGACCTTTTCCCAAAACAAATGTGTACAAATAGAACGTGAAAAAATGTCGGTTACAAATACACCATAAAACCAAATGCATTTAAAATCCAGCTATGAAGAAGAATGCTTCAAGCCTATACAAAAGAAGGGAAGCACAAGGGAAGGTTACATAATGCTTTAAAACTTTGTTATGAATTTTATACATATTCAAAACCAGTGACATCATTTGGATTATTTTATTTGGTTCTGTTTTGTTTAGAAATTACAGCTAATTTTAATTTATTATTTTGGAAATAGAATTATCTGTCACGGTCTATTTGCACAAGTTTGTTGCAGGAAAATTTCTGGGGAAAGGTCTCCCATTGAGTTAGAAGGAAGAATTAAAGCAGTTTGGTGCCAGTGTTACTGAATACTCTGAAAGATAATATTCCTATCAGGGAATTATCCCCTCTTTTGGTTCTCGTCCGATGGTCAATGGTTACTGATTAGATGGTGGAGCATTGAAATCCTTTTTATCAGATACAGGCATTATCTCCAGATGACATATATATTTGACAAATATTTGCTTGACTTTCGTTGCTGAATAGATTGTTACATATTGCTTGAGATTTAAAAGACCATGGTAATCTCTGAAGTACACAATAAGAAACCAGAACACCATGAATGCCTAAAACATTTAAGATCAATAACATTATCAATTCCTTTCTCCAATTGTTAAAATTGATTTTCAATCAATTATCTGTCACGGTCTATTTGCACAAGTTTGTTGCAGGAAAATTTCTGGGGAAAGGTCTCCCATTGAGTTAGAAGGAAGAATTAAAGCAGTTTGGTGCCAGTGTTACTGAATACTCTGAAAGATAATATTCCTATCAGGGAATTATCCCCTCTTTTGGTTCTCGTCCGATGGTCAATGGTTACTGATTAGATGGTGGAGCATTGAAATCCTTTTTATCAGATACAGGCATTATCTCCAGATGACATATATATTTGACAAATATTTGCTTGACTTTCGTTGCTGAATAGATTGTTACATATTGCTTGAGATTTAAAAGACCATGGTAATCTCTGAAGTACACAATAAGAAACCAGAACACCATGAATGCCTAAAACATTTAAGATCAATAACATTATCAATTCCTTTCTCCAATTGTTAAAATTGATTTTCAATCAATTATATTTTGCTAATGTGCGTATGCTGTGTTTTATTAAACTGCACACCCTGTTTGTGTCTTGTTTTTCAATCTTTGAATTGTTCTATTTATAAATAATCTGAAAAGATTATGGGCTTCTATTAAGTTCTCATATAATTTCACACCCATGTAGGTAAGTATTCAATCCTAGAATTTTAGTCTTCAGACTGCAACAACTTCTGGTCTTATTACACTGCAGTTTTAAAAGTAAATTGTCTGTGTAAATTCTGTGGCATTTTTCCATGATACACATGTCTTAAAATTTTGGCATATGCCTTCTGAATTTTTAGCCATCTTAGCTTTTAATTCTCTTGTATGCCATGAATACTGTTGAATTCCATTTAGCTATCGTATAATTTGAAACAGTCATTGAGGAATGTGTGCCACCTTTGTTATAAATTTCTTCCTTCAAAATCAGTTTATTATTTCTCCTTTTGTGTGTTGAATAGTTTGTATCCAGAGACTTTGGGGCATGCTATGCAGATGGAGGCCTTTGGGGTAAATAAAGCACTTGTAGATATTATTCGACCTTTTGTTCATCCACTGTGATCTTAGGCTTGGTAGTCTAGGAAGGTCAATGCCCTGTAGTCCATTCTTCAGAGAGGTTGAGAAAAGAAGCTCACTTGGCAAGAGCATCTGCATCTCTGTTTACTTCTTGTTGAGTTGGTTATATGAGACCTTGAGTGTTGTGAACTAGATGATATGTGTCGATAATTATCTGTCTAAGTTTCCAGTTGTGGTAATGGCAGAGTCATATTCTGCCACCACATTGTTGAATTTTCATTAATGCACCAATAGTAGACCCTTGCAAATCACTAACGTCTGCACTATGTTGTTTGAGTTAACACCTGAATCCCAACAAAGAAGAAGCTGAAATGCGTGTAGATTCATGACACAATATCTAGCTATAGTTGCAATTAGGTCACCTCTAGAAGCACCATTTGTGTTAATTTTCATCCTAGTAGTATCTGGTGGTTTCCAAGCAATGCTTTGAGTTTTTGATTTAGCAACTTGTTACCCCCTAGTTTTGCAAATATAGGCAACAGGATTAGTCCATTTTGAGGCAAAGGAGGCTTTAATTCGATTCCCAATGAATAAGGTACTCGCATGGCATTTCTACCTCATTTGTTAATCTTTGTGTATTATCAAGTGACCTAGTGGTCTTATGGTAGTGACTTGATGGTCAAGAGTTTTACTTTTTTTCAGAGGAGTCTTATTATGTACTCTATGTCATTAGCTCTGGTCAATTTTAAGTTACAATAATCTTCACACATAATAAGATTTACCAACTTTTTTAGAATCAATCAATTTTAAAAATGTGCAAAGAATAAGATATTTTAGTTATGAACCAAGTACATGCAAAATTTGTAATTTCTATTCAAGGTTGTGATTGGTGGAGAAGGTGGAAGATTTTTATGCAAACAATTTCACTGTGGAATGTAATAAAGAAATAGGAGTAATGTTAGATTGTAGGTTTTAAGAATATAGGAAGCACATATTTAGAAGTTGGATGTTCTCTGGAAGCTGCTAGGTTTTTGAAGTATCTGTGAAAAACCTGCAAACTGCTTTTCTCTTAGAATATGTAATTGTGTTTGCATTTTTCTTTTGATAATTAGTTAGGAAAATCTATGGGAGCTCCACTTAAAAAGAAATCGAAACAGAAATAGTACACATATAACTTTATACAATAATGACCTTAACAGTCTTGACATACAGCACTACATAACCCTATATAGCTGCAAGAATACAAACCAAAGCCAAACTGCTAGTGAACAAGGAGCAAAAGAAGAAACTAGGCTCCTAGAAGAGACGCCCACTTAGCAATAGACACTAAAAAGGCAAAGGACCTAATGTCTTTAGACAGACACCCCACCTATTCATCGCTGAATTTCCATCCAGTCCCCAGCCAGCCTCTTCTTCTATCTGGCTTGTACTAGCCTATTCACCTGCATCTACAAGAGGCACCTCTACTGACATATCAAGAGAGGGAAACCGTATGCTGTTAAAGACCTCCCACCTCCTTTGAGCTCTATAATCTCATCAGCATAGAAAACTGGGATTGTATAATTGTTGGATACCTTGCGGTGACCCTTGTTATGCGTCACCATGAGGCCTTCCAACACTTTACCCCTAAGCAGCAATAGCTGTTGATGTACAGCGTTCACATCTAGAGGCACACATTCCTCCCAACAATTGCAGCCACCTCCTTTGCTGTAGAAGCCTTTGCCTTCATAGACTTCTCTGTGTTCATCCTTTCCCATCTTTGCCTCTTGACCCTTATTTGCAAACAAAGCTAACATGTCACTGAAATGAGCACACAAAAAGAGATGAAGGAGCCATAATTTCTATTCTGCATTAGGTATTGCTACCATCAATTTCACAATGAAGTCCTCACAAATGGAGGCTTTTGATTGTGGAGGACCCATGATGCCCATACCTTGCTCTTCAAAGATCTCTTCTTCACAAACCCAAACGGCTCCTTATTATTGCAAGAGAAAATAACATTAAACCTTCTAATAGACACACAACCTTTCCTCAATGGATCATTAGCTTTATAAGACTGCCTTTGAAGAGTCATGGTGTCACATGAACACCAAAATACCCACAGCTAGAACACCCAAACTGGTAACAGGTGCCAAAGAAATAAAAATTGCTGAGCCCACATCACAATTAAAAGAAACACCATATACTTGATAATAAACCAACCTCCCACGTGTGGTGACCTAAGTACTAAAGGTTTTTACTCACATCGTGTGAGCAAGCGGATATAACTATACTTGCCACCTTTCCTCATAAATAGTTTCATCAGATAAGCCCACTGTCATTATGGAATATGGATCTAATGGTCCCACATTGAAAATATAATTAACGGGGTTTAAAATTTAAATATTTACCAATATCAGCCCAAGAGGAAGGATGAATACAATACAGGGTAGTAATTGGATCCTGGTCAATCCCACAATTCATCAAATAATCTGCCATTGATTAGCATACCTGGGGCAATGAGAGAAAATAACATCCTTGAACCGAGGGTGAAGGGAAAGAGCTTCCTCTAAAAGTTGTCCAAGCTGCCAATCGGGGCAAGAACCCTTTTTCAGCACATTGATCACAATAAGTAAATCCCTTCCACAATAAGTTGTTACACTGTTACACACCATTAGAAGAGGCTAATACCATCCCTACTACTATGCCTTTCCATTAAGCCTCATTTGAGACACCATGGAGAAAGAAAACTCCCATCCTCGTTGTGAAGGACAACTCCAACTGTGATGCACCTAGGATTTTCTCACCAAGCCCCATCAAAATTCAACTTTATAAAACTTGCAGGAGGAGAGGGGGCGGGGTGCCATTCCTCCTTTTTTTCTACTTGACTGTGCCTTTTACTCCTACCGGGTTTTAGTATAACCTTAATATTCTCTGAATAACCTCGTAACCCTTGAATGGGAGTGAGCCTCTCCATCTCCTAATTCTTTAGAATAATTTGATTATAGGATGAGAGCACTTTTCCTTTTCTGCAACCAGGGTGAGAAATAAGATTTAATAAAAGTTTTAATTTTTAATCAGCTGAGCCTTGAAAGTGGCAAAGATTTTGTTCCAGTCCCAAATTGAAGTTGAGCCTTGAAAGAGGCAAAGATTCTGTTCCATCCAAAATTCTCCATAATGCGCACATTAGAGATATGTGTAACAACCACCTCCTTCTACAAAGGATTTACTTGTGGTGCAGGAGCACACGGGTGGACAGGTGATCAGCACCAACCAAAAATATTGTTGGTTTGCTTTTTCTTCCAATTTTGGTTTATTTTGGTTTTTCGCTCTCTCTTTTTGATTTGTGCCTAAACCTCTTAAATTTTACACTTTAACGAGACTTGGAAGCAGATATGCTTTAAGCAAATGCAATTGGTTGGTGTAAAGCCAATCTCCTCTATCTTTTGCTCGTGTCTTCATGGCCTGAATGTGATGGAACTGGGTATGGATGCCCATCAAAGTATAAAAATTAGTCGATGTTGTAGTTGCAACTACACTGGTAGACACATATGCAATTGTGGAATTTTGTTAGATGTTGTTGCTGCAATTGCCTTGGTTGTTGTGTATTCAAGTGTGGAAGCATAGACCGTCATATTGGGTGAAGAGTCTTGGACTTTATTAAAATTTTGAAACTAACATTTAATGCACCTTTTCACCTTCAAAACAGGGGGGTCGCGGGTTAAGGAGGCATTTTGTTTCAAATCAAGGCAACATTGAAGTTAGAGGGTCGTTTGAGTTGGTGTATATTCTTGTTTAAGAAACCAGACAAAAGGGAAGGCAAAGGGTCGAGTTTAGAGGCGGTGATATAACAAAACATAGGCGGTTGTAGAACCAGGGAAGAGGCGCCTCAAAGATCCCACGTGGGCAGTTCTGAGGTAACACATAACAAAAGACAGATCCATTGAATAGTGAACTACGTAGAGAGAACACAGGGAGGGCGGTGAAGTCTGAGGAAGAAGGCAGGCCACGGGTGGAAGAGAAGGTTGAGCTATGCAAGAAGACAGATAGCTCTATAATCTATTTAGATTAAAAGGTGAATGAACAACCAGTGAATGAACAATGAGAGCAAATATAGAAGAGAATACAGATTGGAATTCATTGCGGGAGATTGGTAGTGCAAATGTAATAGAAGTCTGATTTGAAATTGAAATCAACGGGGTGGGGGGGGGAGTTGTGTGGAAAACTGAGAGTGTGATTTTTTGGTTCTTGCAATGTAAATTTGGATAATTAAACTCAAATTTCCTTCAAGCATTCATTGTATGTAAATCTGAGTTTCAAATCGAAAATTACTTGACCAATGTAATTGTGAATTGTGGGATTGGGAACATGTAATCTGAGAATTCCATTTGTTTGTTGTGATTGTAATTTGTGACTAAGAATGCATGAGCAGTGTGAGTGATTTTCTCTGCTACATCAACTTGGTTTTTAATTACCATACAGTAATAAATTAACATCATAAAAAAATAGGATATAAAAATTTTCTTTTCAATAATTGAAATTGCCACTGCATAACTGAATATAAAATCATTTCATAACAAACTTACTTTGCTTTTTGAACTGAAAGGAATAACCAACTTTGCCCTTTTACATTTTCAACATAAATGATTGCAAATAAATAGATATAACAATTAACTTTTAAGGAACTGGGTCAGAGATCCCATATCTGGATACCAAAATACCAAGAATCACACCAAAAGTCTGCTGAATGACCATCCCCGAGATCCCAGGTTAGACGGGAGCCTATACCATTTTGTGAATGTATGAAAAAGTTCCAAATAAAAGAGCCCTGGGAAGATTATCTTTACCAGAAAAACCGAGAAATCATTTTCACCAAAATATTTTACTCCTAAAAGAGTACTCTAACTTGCCTGAGGGTACACCAAGAATCTCTAAGCCAATTTAGTACCCATAGCTTTATTCTGCAATTCCAAATTTTGTAACTCCTGCACCATCCTGGACTTTTAGTCCATAAAACTTCTCCCACTTAAGCATTGGAAATTTCTTAACCTCACTGGAACCTTGCCAAAGAAAATTTCTGCAGATACTGTTGATTTTCTCAAGAGAGGCTTTGGGAATTTGCAAGATAGAGAGTAAAATAGGGATTGCCTGCAATACTGCATTTATTTTAATCAATCTGCTAGCCAGACTAAGCCAGATACCACTGCAGGCTGCCAAATGCCCTTGGATCTTAAGAACCACTTCCCAATAATTTTGAGCCGTGACACCTGGTAAAGAGGGCAATACTCGGACATTTGCAAGCAAGAAGAGTCAGTTTGAAACTGATAATTTCCACCAGCTTTACTTGTAATCTCATTCCAATGTTAAAGACAAATACTTTGGACTTAGCTTCATTTGTAAGCTGTCCAGGAGTTGCCAAATTGCAATGCAGGATTTCTTTCCGAAACTTAGCTTCAGCAATAGAGACACTACCAAATAAAATAGGTTCATCCACAAATTGCCTACGGGTAACATGTGAGTCTTTAGGATAGACAGAAATCCCTAAAAGCATCCATTCTTGTGTATATCTTTCCTTTAATTGATCTTCCCAGTGTTGCAGCCATGGTAATAAAAAGGTAAGGAGCAAGAGGATCCCTTTGCCTTAGCCATCGAGAGTGCTGAAAGAAACCTGCCAGGCTTCCATTCACTGGTATAGAGAACCAAGCTCCAGTTACTAAATGAAGCACCTAATAAATCCACTTAGAAAGCCAAAGGCCTAGAGGATTTTCTCCAAAAATGCCAGCATACTCTTATCATAGGCATTGTCAATGTCCATCTTAATACTTTGAGATTTTACCTTAAAGATGTATAATAATTTGTGAATGATTAGGATGCCATCCAAGATTTGACAATTTGCCTCAAACCCATTCTCTTCTTGTGAGATAAGCTTGGGAAGAAAAGGTTTTAGATGTTTAGCTATAAATTGGGAAATAATTTTACTAGTGGTATTGTATAAAGCTGGGTGAAAATCCTGGGAGGATGACGAACTAACTTTTTTGAGAACCAAGGCCAAAGAGTGCACTTGAAGTTCTTAATATCTTTACCAAATGGAAAGAATCATTCACCACCTCCAACAAGTCATTTTCTAGAATATCCCAAAGGGCCAAAAGGCCTGAAAAAAGCAGCTTATAGCTCATCTGGCCCAGGCATTCTGTCCCCTTTAAGACCAAAGCTTGCTGAGCCTCTCTTGACAGTCAAATTGAGGAGCCCACCATTCTCCATTGAATCAAGAATCATTGGAACTTCTGCAAGAAGCTGATTTTCACACTAAGAACTAGGCAAAACATCTGCTTTGAACAAGCTGGAATAGAAGAACATGGCTTCAGCAACTCTGGCCTCCAACTCATCAATGTGAGTTCTGTTAAAATCAAGAACAGCTGAAATTCTATTAGCCTGTCTGCGGGCCACAGCCACAGAGTGAAAGTACTTGGAAGTTCAATCACCCTCCTGAACCCATCCATCACGATATTTTTGTTTCCAAAAAATTTTTTCCTTTAAAAAATGTTTTTCCTATAATACTAAAAGCATTGATTCTTTTGCTAGGAGGTAGTCAGTTAACCTTAATTTTAAAACAATGGAACTAACCTTAGGCAATTTTTCTTGATATGAGGGCTTTTTCTACAAAGTTCCATTGAAAGAGGTGATTTTTAACATATTTTAATATTTAGAGAAATGAAACGTAGGGATACTTGGGCTAAGAGAGCATTCCATCCATCAATTCTCCATAGCTAAAAAAAACTATAAAGATATTTATCCTGCAACCACTTTAGTTCAATTTTGAAAGGAGAGTGTAGAGGAGGGGAGTTAAGCTATGCTCCCCCAAGTTTCAGGGATGGGGACGGCAGGGAACAGCGGGTAAAAAAATAGGGAAATTTTTAAAAATATAGAGAAATTTCAAATATTCATATCATAACATTGATAAAGCATTCATCATAGACATTGTAGAAGATTAATACATAACATTAGACTTGAGCTGAGATTTCACATGAGAATCGACAAACAAATTAACAAAATTCAAATGCTTTCATTGTCAATGTGCATACATATTATATAAGAATTATGACAAAATGCCCAAAGGCTCCAAGTTTCAACTATAAAATGACAAAAACATAGAATATATATCGCTGTCCCTAATCAGCAGATGCAACTGGTAGGTCTATATCAAAATCAGACTTTGAGTTTGAGTCACTGCCATTGTAAAAGGTTGCCTTAGGCAATGGAACTCCAACCAATCCCTCTTGTGTCTCCTCATTGATCTGTACATCTTTAGGATCAACATCCCAACATAAGGCTAGAGTCTGTCGATCTTGTAGCCGCAATGCACTGTGTAGAACCACCAACTTCTCCAACTGTCTAGAGTTAAGGTTGTTCCTCTTGACTGATTAAATGAAGCTATATGTGGATCAATTCCTCTCTGTAGCAGAGGAACTGACAACTTGTGAAAGAAGACAAATGACAAGTACCCTCAACTTCGGTGCATCCTTGCCATGCCACGTCCACCATCCATTAGGGTCCGTTTGAGCTAATCTAGCTCTATCCAACCTCGCCTCTTGTTTGCTGAAGGTTGGACCACGAAGATTAACAAATGCAAGCCACTGTGTGTGCGAAGTAAAGCAGATTCCTCTTCAATATACATTTTACAAAGGGCCTTCATGAAGCTTTCTTTCACCTCTTCATCATGAGATAGAGGCACTCTCCCAGGTCTTGCTGCATACCATTTGGGATTGAGAGCATAGGCTGCCATGTGAAGCGGGGTGTTCATAGTGTTCCACCTTTGTGTCACAATGGGCCTAAGATGCTCCTCATAAAATCCCAAAGTAGGGTCCTTGCTATGAATTGCTTGCTTCATTTGGCCAAGCATGCTATCAAAGGTCTTATAAATCTCTCCAAGGCTAGGAGAGTCAATATCAACATATCTAATTACTTGCACATTAGGCTCAATGAAGGAGCGCTATCTACAAATGCAAACAAGTTACCAAAAATAAAATCTTCATAAAAAATGGAAAGCTTTTACAAGTTAAAATTAATAAAGCATAATAAATTTAAAATTATTAAATTAACATTTTAAAAATTGAATAATAAAATCACCAACTTAAATTTTTCTTACCTCATTGTGGACCACCAATCATCATCAAGAATTTTTTGCTTCACACTCCCTTTTGGTGTGCTTGCCTCTTGCAATCTACCTCACTCTACATTGGCCACCATTAATTGTAAAGCCTCGTGGACCTCAATGATCCTCTCTAACAAAATGAAGTAGTTTGCATATCTAGCGTCCACAGGCTTGAGGAATTCCTTCCTCGAAAATGTCCTAAACAAAGCAAGTGAAGTGTGATGGTTGCAAATGAACATTTGCACATCTCTAGCCTCTGACACCACTGCCTTCACCCAATCTATCTTCCCAATGTCCTTCAAGGTATTGTCCAATGCATGAACACAACATGGGGTCCAGAAAATGTGCTTATAAGCACCCTCTACCATCAATCCAACTAACTTACATACACAGGCTGAATTGGTCACTACCTGTACAACATTAGAGGCTCCAACCTCTTCTATGGCATCTCTCAAAATATGTAATTGGAAGTTTGCATCCTTCCTTTTCCCCGGACAATCAATAGCTCTAAGAAAATAAGAGCCAGCTGTACATGTAACAATAATATTGATGAGTGGCCGATGTCTGATATTGCTCCACCCATCCGTGATAATAGAGCAACCATCCCTTATCCATGTTTGTCTCATATCCTCCATCGATACACTCACCTTGAAATATTGTCTATCAAGGAGGGTGGTGCATAGCTTGTGTTCTCCAAGTGCAACAAATGAAGGACCTGCAGCTATGACATCTTTGAACATCTATTTAAAATATGGTGAACGTGCCACATGAAAAGGTATGGCATGAGCATAAAAAAGCTCAGCAATAGAGAAATCAGCCACACCTTGAAATTGTGTGTTAAACATATCAACAAATGGTATGGCATGAGCATAAAAAAACTCAGCAATAGAGAAATCAGCCACACCTTGAAATTGTGTGCTAAACATATCAACAACACTATATTTCTTCTTTCCTCTAATAGAAGTAGAACGCTATCCCCCATGAAATCCAACCTCCACGGACCCTGTAGGCAATGACACACTAGGCTGCAAACTCTCCATTGAACTTCCTTGCTTTCTCGCCTCCCCCTCCATATGCAATCTAGTTGCCTCAATCTTCTCAATTGGAATTATTTTTTCACAACCTTTCACCCCTTTACCACTATCCACAAAAGATGACAATAGACTCTCTTATAGCTGCCTTCATATTAGTTTTCGCACAAATGACAACCATTCTCTACTCCCCCATGAATTTTTTTTCTTACCCTTATCAACTCGTGTTGCAAATTGTAATAGAAGTTTTGTGGGGTTAAATGGGCCTTTTGCTTAGGTTTTGAGGAGTTCAGAAGGACATTCAAATGGGTTTGAAGTTGTTGGCGGTGGTGGATCTTTCCTTGGAGTCCCTGAGTCCCTGAAACGTCCCCAATATGGGGACGAGTGTAAAAGAGCAGGGGACGTGTCCCTAAGGAGCATTGTAGTTAAGTTGAATCTCAAGATGAAATGGATAGTTATTTGAGCATGTCACTGGGAGAAGTTGATATTTATCCAGATTGATTCTTTTGCATGCTTTGAGATAAACGGCAAATTTTTGTATCTCTTTTATGTTTCCTCCTAATAAATCCATCCTGCCATATTTTGAGCCACTAGTTATAATCGGTCTTCCCATTGGTTTAGAGGCTACCTATTTCCATTTTCTCCCTCTGGATAAAAGGGAAGGCTACTATTTCTCCCAGCATGTAAATGCTTTTTGTGTCACATTATTAATGTTCCTTCTTGGTCCACATGTAAAGAGTGAATTGTGTGTTTCTTTTGCTTGGTTTAGCTTTTAGTATTTTCCTTCTTTGTGTTTCCTAAATAAAGGAGAGGCTCCTCAATTGCTTCCAGCTATTGTTGGCATTGTAGAATACTCCATATAAACATTTGGTGGCTCCATTGTATTGTTATGGACCCCCCTATAATACCTTGTTGTGTCACTAGGCATGATTGCTCAAGACAACCCTACCTTACTTTCTGTTTTGAAATATTGTTTTACTTGGCAAAAAGAGAACCAATCGACAGTTAGCA
The DNA here is from genome assembly GCA_007258455.2 of Sequoia sempervirens. NCBI lineage: Eukaryota > Viridiplantae > Streptophyta > Pinopsida > Cupressales > Cupressaceae > Sequoia > Sequoia sempervirens. Next base: position 487,000,078 of record VDFB02047230.1, on the reverse strand, counting down.
CAGGGAAAGCAAACAATGGGCTATGAATCAGGAGAGATGACAGATTTTTTAATAACAATGGCATGAGAGCAACAATTTTGGGCTCTTGGAGATCTTCATCTTGTTACAATATGGCAAAACCCTAATGTTTTGGGGCCATTGTGTGTCGTGTTTATTGCAGTTGTTAATTATTTAGGGCATTTTTGAATTTTCAAACTTTTTGTGGAAAGGCATTATAATTGTGAATTTGTGCCTTGGGAGCAATTTTGGCCTTTTGTCACTAAAGGCAGGATGAATTCATGGTAAAGGCTCAAGGCAAGTAGGATAGGAAACTATGATGGCAATTATGGAAGCAAATGAGCAGGCTCACAAATGCACATGTGAATTGAGAGGTATATGCAAGCTCTTTTGGTTTTAAACATGAAACTTACCTATTCCACTGAGTGTAGGATAAATATAATATCAATGCTAATAATTAAGAGGACATGTAGAGAATGCAATGCATGAGAAATAAGTAGCATTCAAGGCCTGTGGTAAAGAGAGAACATACAGTGAAGGCAAGCATGTGGAGACAATTTAAGAATGAGCACACACTAAGAGGGAACATCTTGTAAGCAACACTTCATACATTTTGAGCAACCTTTGTCGTAAACAGCTATCAATGTTGAACAAAATATCAAGCTGGGAGAAACAGACAGTTCATAATTGATTAACTAGCTTGGTTCAGTTTGGAATGACGAAAGATGCAAGCTCATGCTCAAGAGGAAGATGCCTTTCAATTTGGATACTTCCATTAGTAATGCAATGGATTATCAAGTATAAAAAGTGCTTTGCTCTATTGCACTCAGGACTAGTGGACAAACCATGGCAGCCACCTTTAAGTAAAGTCAAATCCATATGATTTGTAATTATTCCACACTTGGTGGAAGTAATAGGTACTTTATGTTTATAAGCATTGGTACTTTTAGATGGTTGTCTTTATTAGAAGACAAGTCTTCATTTTCGCTCCATTGCTATCATCACAGAATTGCTCTCTAAACCATAACTGCTTTATAATTTATTTTAAAAAACTGATTAATCATTAGTACTACATTGCTTGGGGAGAATTGTATTGGGAGCCTTTTTTAAGGAAGATGATGACAGTAGATGTGTCTTCATCTGAATACATTCTTCTTTGACAACTATGCTTTAGTCTTCCCATTCCTCCCATGTGTGCCTTCAATCTTTAGTTTGCATTAATTGCCTGCACCATGCACCACAAGAGCACAACCTCACATTTCCCACTTTTGCCTGTGCTTGTCCTTTCAAAACTTGCACAAAACTCTTATTGCCTTAAGCAAAATTCCCATTGCAAAAGAAATCCATTGTGCTTCTTGTGCCCTTGATCCCTTCTAGTTGAATTCAAAATGACATAACAAATTGTGAAAGTGCACCTATTACATTGCTTGAGGAGAATTGTACTGGGAGCCTTTATTAAGGAAGATGAGGACAATAGATGTGTCTTTGTTTGAATACATTCTCCTTTGACACCTGTGCTTTAGTCTTTCCATTCCTCCCATGTGTGCCTCCAATCTCTGGTTCACATTAACTGCCCGATCCATGCACCACAAGCACACATCCTCACATCGCCCACTTCTGCCTGTGCTTCTCCTTTCAAAACTTGCACAAAGCTCTTATTGTCTTGAGCAAAATTCCCATTGCAAAGGACATCCATTGTGCTTCTTGTGCCCTTGATCCCTTCTAGTTGAATTCAAAATGACTTAAAAAATTGCAAAAGTGCATCCATTATGCTTCATGCGTTCTTGTGAACTATTTTGCCATGAAGTCTAAAAACAAGCTCAAAAGGCCGAAACCTCAAATTCTCTGATCAAGCCCTTGGAAGTCATGAAAATGAGGAAATTGGGACTTTAAGTCCCTTAATTTCAGATTTGGAAAATGCAGGAAGGCCCTCGAGTTCCGAAAATGAGACAAAGAAAAGGCTTTAATGTTCAAATTTTAAAAAATTGTGCGAAAATCACAAAAAAAATGCATTTGGGTTCTTTTGGTCTAAATTATAAAAAGTGCAAATGGGCCAAACTATTCAATTTTCACTATTGTTCATCAAAATCACATCCTTTTCACCCTTTTGGTAAAAAATGTATTATTTGCTCAAAACTTTCACTATCTTTACTTTTTCATGCCAATTGCACACTCTTTTTGGCATAACTTTTGCATCTAGGCTCCATTTTTCCTCTTGTTTGAAGTATTGGAAAACATTTTCTTGGGCCACACAGTGGAATGGCTTTTGCTTTATGTCAGAGCACAAATGATGGAATATTCTAAGGAAAGATAATGTTTCACAGCATTCAAGACATTCAGATATCAATAGTTCCTCTAGAATCAGGGATAAAGTTTTCATTCAGACATGATCATTTACAGAGATTTATGAGGTTTTCTTCAACGCTAAGTATGTGATATGTCCCACAATCATTTGCAAATAGGAGTATCAGCTTCAATTGCTCCATTTCAAGGCAATAAGGGACCTTTTACAAATTTGTGGTCTATATATTTTAACTTGGGTGTGTGAGGACACATGGGTACAAGGCTGTGCCATATACAAGCTTCCCAGACAGAATTGTGATCCATTCATGGTCAAAGGGATTCCCCATGGGATACTATTCCAAGACAAGTCACATAATTCAATACATTTGATCTGGCAGCAATGAGACTTAATAGTACATAATTTTCATCGACTGTAATACCCAATGGATAAGGCATTGGCATGGCATTTGATCAATCTTTGTGTATTGACAAGTCACCTAGTGGCCTTATCATCTTGACATGATGGTCAAGTAGGTCTAGAGAACTCTTACTACGTACCTTAAGTCATTAAAAGGGGTCAATTATAAGTTACATTCATCTTTGCACATAATAAGATATATTTAATGCTTTTTACAATTAATAAATTTGCCATGGCATTGATCAATCTTTGTGTATTGACAAGTCACCTAGTGGCCTTATCATCTTGACATGATGGTCCTCTAGAGAATTCTTATTATGTATCTTAAGTTATTAAAAGGGGTCAATTATAAGTTACATCAATCTTTGCACATAATAAGATATATTTAATGCTTTTTACAATTAATAAATTTTTAAAGCGTGCAAATACATTTTTTTAATGGACCAAGGAAATGTAAAATTTGTAATTTGTATTTAAGGTTGTGATTGGTGGAAGATTGTCATGCAAACAATTTCACTTAAAGAAGCAGAAATAATGTTAGATGTTGAGGTTTTCAGATTATAGGAAATAGATTTTTAGAAGTTGGAGGCTCTTAAGGGGCTTCCAGGTTTTTGAAGTTTCTATAAAGAACTAGTAGACTCTCCTCCCCTGAGACTATGGAATTGTGTTTGTAATTTCTTACTAGTGTTAATGGAATGTAATTTCAACATAATGGAATATAATAACTTTTATAAATTGACACGGTAATCTTTCTGTCTTACAAAACCTGTATTTTTAGTTTGTTGAATGAAATTTAATCACATCCTATAAATCTTTCTTAGCTTCATGTCTTGTTTTTTCTCTTTCATACTTTGTGATGCTAGAATTTGAATGGTGAAACTCTATGCCACATGCATGTTGCATGGTCAATGAAACTTTGTTTTTCTATAAAGCTTAGGTTTTAGATTTCCATCATGTAAATCATACACCCATTTCCACTGCCATTAGAGGGGAGGGCTTTAAATCTCGCGAGTGATCCAGGTGTTCCTCCGCATGTTTAGTTTGACCAAGGTTTCTCAGTTTCTGTTTTCTGCACTTATCTTTTGGGTAAAAAAATTTAAAATACAGACTGTTACTATGATATTCCTACATATTGTAATTGAATTTGCAGCTGTCCATTGGGTGAATCACATGCATATTCTGCAAAGGATCAGGGCATGGTAAAAATTACAGGCTATTATTGGTGATTTTCCTACAAACTGTAATTGAATTTGCAGCTGTCCATTGGACAAGTCACACATATTCTGCAAAGGACTGGGACAACATATTGAAATGTTAACACAACCCCATGCTTGGGGGTTAGCCATGGGACTTTATATTATACTACACATAATATTTACATGTAATATCCTGTATTTGAACTTGAAGCAGATGCTCTGTTTCGCTGTGGAACCATGTCTACGCCCTGTGAGCAGGATGGATCGATATGATATAAACATGGCACAGCAGATGTATTCTCCAGCACAAGGAAAATGAGATTTCCAGCCTCAAGGAAAAATGAAGTAGTATTTTAAAATAAAATTATAATTAAAGTTTATTTTTAATAATATCGGTCAAGGAGCATTTGATGAGGTATGTCTTCTGGGGAAAGCTCTATTTAAGAGAGGTCAAGTGAGGAGGAGGCATATTTTTGATTAAGCATTCTATCTTCTGATTTCGATGCCTTGAAGGAGCATTGGACTTCTGTTCTATTCAACCTAAGGTCGAAAACCCTCTAGGTCTGGAATTGGAGGATGAAAACCCACAATTTCTTGGAGTGATTTCACATAGAGATCACCGCTAGGCATAATTGGTCTAATTTTAGATTGCAATCAAATAATGATTCTTCAAATTAGAGTGCCACATCTAGGATTTGGCTGGAACAAACCTGCAAGACAGATTGTGGCAATTTTGGGCATGTTTGGGGTCAATTTCAAGATCAAAGTCAGCACTCTTTCATTACCAAATAGGCTGTACCATTTCAGCAGTGAGAGGCAGCAGTCTTGAGGACAGATTTAGTGCCATAAAATTGAGGACAGATTTAGCCATTAAGATTCTAGGGTTTCAAGTGGGTGACTTGGTGAAGGATCATGGCAATTTGTAATTGGTTATAACATATTTAAAGGTAAATTTATTCTTAAAATCAGTGCATCTAGTTTAGGGTTCCAGCTGCTCCATTCTTGGGAAAGTTCGTGGCAGTTTCAGATCTGTTTAGGACAAATTGGAGGGCAAAGTTAGGTTGGAAAACAATACAAACACATAGGGTTAAATTGCTACAAATTATATTAGAGTATGTAATCATCCTAGTGAAAAAGATAGATGGAACTATGCAAATGTGCATAGATTTCAAAGTTGTAAACAAGAAAACTATAAGAAATAGGTATTCAATTTCTAGAATTGATGAGTTAATTGATGAATTGCATGGAGCAATGTACTTCTCAAAAATTGACTTGAGATTTGGATATCTTCAAATACGGGTGAGAGAAGAGGGTGCACATGTCATTTTGGACATTTTGAGTTTTTAGTTATGCCCTTTGGTTTAACTATTGCTTTTGCTACCATCTAATCATGTATGAACCATGTGTTCAAAAATCAATTGAGGAAGTTTTTCTTAGTATTCTTTGATGATACTCTAATCTATAGTAAAACATGGGAGGAACATCTATAGCATTTTTATAAAGTTTCCGGATTTTTGGAACAATAGTCCTTTGTGCTAAGGAATCAAAATGTGAGTTTGGATTAATAAAAAATCCATATTTAGGACATGTTATTAGTGACCAAGGTGTGCAAGTAGATTAGCAAAAGATACAAGCTATTTTAGATTGGCTTCCACTAACCAATTTAATGTGGTTGAGAGGGTTCTTTGGGTTGTGTAGCTACTATAGAAGATTGTCAAATAATTATCTCAATTAGTCGTTCCATTGACAAATTAGAAGAAGGGAGCATTTGCATGGACGAAGACAACTCAATAGGATTTTGATAAACTCAATAGTAAGTTCATGCTCTATATTAGCTATTCCAGACTTCTCAATTCCTTTTGCTCCAGAATGTGATACCTTAGGTGAAGAAATTGGAGCAATGTTAATGCAAAAAGGACATCCAATAGCTTTTGAAAGCAGAAAGCTAAAAGACAATGAAAGGAGCTATTCAAAATATGATACAGAGATGCCAGCCATAATGCATGCTCAACAAATTTAGGCAATAATTGGTTTGTGGTCAAAATAGGTCACAATAGTTTGAAGTTTTTTCTTCGCTAAAGAGATTTGAATGACAATCAACAAAAATGGTTAAGCAAGCTTTAAGCCTATGACTCTGACATCAAATATGTCAAAGGTAAGAATAATGTAGGAGCCAATGCTTTATCTAGGAAGCTTTACTTATGTTCATTATTAGAGATTTCACTTGATTGGAAGGCTAACATAATAATAGAATATGTGAAGGATTGCTATTGATATTCTTGAAGGAAAAATCCAAGATGATAGGTATAAGGTAGTAGATGATCTTATTCTATACAAAGACATAATTTACCTTACCCTAGGATCGAAGGTAAAGGATAATGTTTTGGAGGCCACACATGACATAGCATTGGGAGGGTATCAAGGTTACTTAAAGACCTACAGACAAATTAGGTAGAGATTTTCATGGAAGGATCTCAAGGAAGAAGTTCTTAGGTACATCATGGATGCCTTACTTGCGAATAGAACATGATAGAACATGCATTTCTTGTGGGGTTATTCTTTACCAATCTCGAATCAGAAATGGGGAAGTATTTCAATGAATATTATTATAGGACTTCGTAAGGCACAAGGTAAATACTATATATATGTTGTAGTTGATAGACCTACTAAATATGGTCATTTCTTTGCCATATCTATAGAGTTTGAGGCACCTCAAGTGGTTGATTCATTTTTCAGAGAGGTTTTCAGATTTGCATGGGTTGCCTAAAAACATAGTAAGATGGAAATAGTCAACAAATGGATTGAGGGCTATTTGAGAAATTATGTAGCAAGACAATAGACAACTTGGATAAAATGGATTTATTTGGGGAAATTGTTACAACGCTACATATCATATGTCCATTGGAATGACACTTTCCAAGGCCTTGTATGGTTATGATGCTTTATCCTTTGTGGATTTGGTCATCACAAGCTGAGTACCAAGGGTGAGAGATCTAGTCAAGCAAAGTTGGGAAGTTTTGGAATCACTCAAAGAGCATAGAATCAACAAAAGTTATATGTGGATTAGCATCAAACTAAAAGAACATTCGAAGTAGGAGATATTGTCTTCTTGAGGCTACAACCTTAGAGACAATCTTCCTTGAAAAAGAGTAGAGTAGAGAAAATGAAACCAAGGTTCTATGGTCCTTACATCAAGCAAAGAATTGGGGAGGTTGCATATGAACTGGAATTGGTAAGATTCATAACATGTTTCATGCTCCCTTGTTTAAAAAGAGCATTAGGGAGTCAAATTATTCTTTCAATAGAGCAACCCCCATTGGATGATGAAGGGAAACTAATTCTAATTCCTAATGTTATAAACTTTGGAGAAATAAAGCTAAGGAACAAAATAGTGAAATAATATTTGGTCTGATGAAAAGATCTTCTTGAAGAGGATGCTACATGGGAAGGTGTGGAAATTCTTTAGCATCCTAATTTGTGATTGCATGAGGACAAGCAATATTGGAGAGGGTGGATTCTAATGGCCCCTCTTCGAACTTAAATTAGATGCTCTATTTTCACTGCGGAACCATGTCTATGGCCTGTGAGTAGGATGGATTGAAATGATATAAACATGGCACAACAGATGCATTCTCTAGCACAAGGAAAATGTGATTTCCAGTCTCAAGAAAAATTAAGTGATATAACAAAATAAAATTACAATTAAAATTTATTTTTTATAATATCAATCAAGGTGCATTTAAAGAGGCACGTCTTTTGGAGGAAAGCTCTATTTAAGAGAGGTCAAGCAAGAGGAGGTGGCATATTTTTGATCAAGCATTCTATCTTCTCATTCTAGTCCTTGTTGGAGAATCGGAGTTTGGCTCAATTAAGCTGAGGACAAAAAATCTCCAGGTCTGGAATTGGAAGACAAAATCCACAATTCCTTAGAGTGATTCACACAGAAATCACCATTACCCGAACCTGAACCAGTACCAGAACCGGCAACTTAGGATTGGACCTCTGTAAATAGGGTGTGAAACACTTTACTGGGAATTTGGATTTTACTGATTATTAAATATTTGTGTCACATCCATTACTGGGAATTTGGATGGTACTTTTTAGTTAATATTTGTGATTGTGAACTCTTAATTGAAAATATTGTTTGGATTATGTTAGACATGTATGAGAATGTATGGTAGCTGAATTAACACTAACTTGATAATCTTATATTTGTTTCTTGTGGGTCTTCGCTGTTTTTTGAGATTGTAGGAAGTAGTATGTTTATTTTCTAAATTTGAGATTGTCTGATCATGAACATGACAATGGCAGGATTATAATGTTCTTGACTATGATGAGAGAATTCCGGATGGGTTTTATGATGTGTATGCAAGTTCATCTGACTCTCGTTTTAAAGAAAAGTTGCCTTCTCTTGCCGAACTTGAACAAACACCTATGCTACACAATCTGGATTATGAGGTTGTGTTAGTCAACAGAGCAATTGATCCTGCACTGAATGAGATTGAACAAATTGCACTTTGTTCGCTGGACTCTGGACCTGCTGATCCTGGCCTAGTGAATAGAAGCCTAGCAAAAAGAATTGCAGAAATTGTTGCAGATCACATGGGTGGCCCAGTTAGCAATGCTAATGACATGCTAGCAAGATGGACCATAGCAAGTTATGAACTGCGAGCATCTTCAAATAGCATCATATTACTTCTTGGCTTCATGAAGATAGGGCTTTCACGTCATCGGGCTCTGCTGTTTAAGGTTACATCATTTGCTAACACTTGTTGTGCATGTTTAACTGTATATTATCATTTTATGTCTATATCATTGCAAGCCATTCTTCAACATAAATCATTCATTTTCTAGATGGCTCTTGATCTTAGCTTCTTTGAATCTTTTAAAGTTTTGTAAAGTTACTGCTTTCTTTCTCCATTGTTTGGTTGGGGGAAGTGTCCAGAAAGTTATTGATTGAATATTCCAATAAAGGCTTTTTAGAGCTGTTTAAACTTTAAAATGCTAATCTCAAAGCTTTGAAATATATTGTGCTGCAAAGTTGGTGTCCTACAGAGGCTTTTATGGTATTTACAAGGGATGAATGAACTAATAAAACTACCGTTTTTGATCAACATGCATGTGATTGACTATACTAGAGTCTCGGAGGAGTTATTTTTCTAATGTTCGACTATCTTGCTTAGTGGTGCAAGAGCAAGATTACTCCCATTATTGGCAATATCTATCTATTTGGACAAATTTGGATGGCTGCTGAGTTTTTTAATAGCCTGAGTCTCTGAAATAACAGTGATAAAAGTTTTGGAACATAAGAAGCTAGTTCTGTGAAGGGGTTAAGAAAAAAAATGTTTGATTGAGGCTTGAGAGAGAAATGAGGAGAAGACTCCCTTAGTTTGAGGAGAAAGAATAAAAAAATAAATTTGTTGGATGAAGTACCGCTTGTAAAGATGCTCCAAATTTGTAGGGAACTATAAGAAATCATAATGCAATTTTTGTGTTAAGTTTTGAGTTGCTAGTTGGACGTAGTATACTGATTAACAAATTAAATGGTATTGGAGTAATGCTTCATAAAGACAATCTATATTAAAACAACACCGAATTGAGCAACCAATCTTCTTTTACAGACAATTTTGATTTTTACATTGCAATAACCAAAATTTGAAATGTCTACATATGCAACTCAAACTAACCTCTAAGGCCTGATGTTATGGACTTGTAGGAAATAATAGCAGATATAACAAGCCTAGGATGAAGCAATATCCTAGTTTGTTCTTGGGTCCTTGCCTTCATGACATCTTCCTCCTTTTTCTCAATGAAAAATATCATTCCTTGTGGTAGACAGCCAGTTGTAGGATAGTGACAACTGGTAAATGGTTCCATTCATTAATCTACCTTTACACATTGAGATGTGAGAAACCTTGAGCTCCTCTGCTTGATGATTTTTGCTTCTGCTTCTAGAAATAGTAGTCCTGTTTGGTTGGTCTGTTTTAGGAGTCACTCTGGTGGTCATGTGGAGATGAGCACCATCTGGTGATTTAGATCCATCTGAATTTTCAGTTATAGGAATCACTAAAGTTATATATGGTAACAGGAAATATGAAGTGTTGAAGTTGATTATAACTACATCTTTTGAACACCACGGTATGAAATGTATCAGAGTTCTGATAGTTCTGATTTTTCACGTTTGAGCACCAATTATCAAGAGTCATGACCTCCCTTTGAATTAAAAGTTGGTTGGAAAAACTTATTTCATCACAAGAAAGAAAACAAAGTCCATTTGGGGATCAAGACAATCTTCTTTCCCTTCAAGAAGTCTTTAGTTTGAGATAAACCAGAAATTCTTGGTGGCACTGAGTAATATTTATTGTGCATGACACTCAGTTATAAAATTGAGGTTTATTCTGGATACGATCTCCCACCATGCATGGTAAGATAGCAAGAGTTGTAGCCCTTAGCAATTTGTAAGAACAGGTCTAAGTTGCTGGTCCTGGTATTTGTTCGGGTTTGGGTTCACTGGTTCAGTTTGTGGGTTCATTCAAAAAAAATATTGGGGTTGGGTTTGTCCATACAAAAACACATAAAAATTACATATATAAGGCTTTTCTTTAATAAATAATTAATACATATAGTAAAATAAAAAATATATCTAATATCCATTTATATAAACATAATTAAAAAATACATTAATACATTAATATGATTTTATATACATAATTTAAAAATGATATATACATTATAATATATGTTAATATTAATATAATTATAACTTATATTAATATTTATAATCGTATTAATATATTTAAAAATTAATTGACATTAATTATTAATAACTTTAATTAATATCATAATATTACTATTTTGATCAAGCTTGCCCTAGCTCATTTTTTAAAAGTTATTAGTGATTATTTGGCATTATTATTTTAACTTACTATAGAGCTAAATTAAAATCTAAAACTATTCGATTATTAGATTTGTTTGTGTTGGGCTCTCTAGGAAAAAAACCAATAATTGATTGAAGCTAGCAGTGTTATGAATAATTAGCAGCAATACAAGTAACACCAATGGCAGCTGATCTAGTTGTTCCTTGTGATGAGCATGACGTAGTTACGAGAAGTGATCACAATTCCGTTTAGGACGTTCTAGATGTAGTGCATGTTCGTAGGGAAATAGTTGTTTGCAAATGAAGGGCACATGCTTTACATTTAAACAAAACAACTAGACAAAAAACCAATAGTCATTTCAACCTAGTTAGTTCAAGCATGGCATGGGAAGGGCACATGATTCACATTTTTAGGACTTTATTAGAATCAAAGATTTTTAAAATTTTTAAATGTGTTTTGTATAGAGTTCGGAAAGGGCTTGCAATTTTCTTGCTGGTTTGTTATAGGTTCGTTTGGGTTCATCCAAAATGAACCAACAGTCGTTTGCACGCGCCATGACAGAATCCCCTGGCAGATTGGTCTTGAATCCGAACCGGGTATGAAATGTACCTGGATTTGGGCATGGAATGGGGCAAACGATTAACATAGGAATAGGTTAGAGAAAAGGGGAAACATGGTAGAAAAACACACAAGCACAAGATTGTGTTGTCAAAGGATAGGATGCATTATTAAAGACAAACAAGTGATTTAAAATGGGTACATTGGGTACCCTTTACTTCATTGATCAACTCACAACTTGATACAACTTCTAGAATGATTACATTGTACAACAACCTCTTTGATATAGCATCACTTGACTAGTGACCTATGAGGTACAACACATGGCACAAATCCACATTATTCCAATAAATCATTAAGTGATGCATGAGGAATAAATCCACACAATACAACATTAATATTCCAAAACAAGGAGAGACAAAATAATGAAGGAACAAGCAGGAAAGATCCTATGATGGTTTTGTGTAAAAGTTGTAGTTGCAACCTTGCATACTATAGGGGTGATATAAAAGTTGCTGAATGTGGTGTTGAAGTTTGCATGTAACAATTAGTTTGGAATGTGGTTACACAAGTGGGGCTTATTGAAACCCAATAACAAAAGGGACAATAGATGAAAAAGAATCCTTACTTGCATGTGAAAGAAAGGGAGCTAGGGGAAGAAATGGAGGGTATCAATAAGAAATGATATGTAATTGATAGGGGTGAAGGAATGGGTGAGAAGAAGAAAAAAAGGGGAGAACTAGTTAAATGAAAGTGGGTAAAATTAAAAAGATGATCTTATGATTTAACTGAATAATTAGTGATTAATCTAGATTGAATAATAGCTAAAAATAAATGGAATAGGATATACAAAAGGAAAAGTTAATGATAAGAAGTGAATATGAGCACTTTCGATGAGAAATAGCCATAGGGCTTAGTGCATTTGATTGAATATTGTCACATGGGCTAGTGCATCTTATTAAATATAGCCATATGGGTCATTGTACTTCATTAAATGTTCTACAGCCACATGAACTTATTCTATATTTTAAAATGTTGTACAAATCTCTACGTCCATTTTTATTCTTTTTGAAGTTTGCTTGTTCTAGAAGCATATTGTTGGTAAAATGAATGTACAAAGATTGAATGAATTGGATGGCACACACTTCAATGAGTGTGGCTTGTAGTTGCTGTTGAATGGGGAAATTACATTGTGGTTGTAACTTAATTGTAAGTTTCTTTTTAGTCATAACTAATATGGTTCTACTACATCATTAACATAAGCAATAAATGTCTATGTTCAAAGTGCAGTCTAACATTATGTGTAACATTGTATTATATCTACTACACTCCATTGACGACTAAACCAAGGACAACTCCAGTTTTGTCCCCTCATTTGACAAAGAGAATAGTACCAAGAATTTTAGTCATTAGATTAGCATACTATTTCTAAGAAGTGCAGTATAGGAGAGAATGATCATCAATGTCAACCAATTGTCAAGTGTAGTGATGACGAACCTAATAAATTGAGTTCTTCTCTAACTTCAAAACTCCTTGATTGTCATGTTAAAGTGGAGTTAGTATAATTTGAGGAAGTTGCAGATCACTCAAAACTTGATGCAATCGTATTGCTTGCCAACTTCAATTGATAGTTGCTTTGTTCTCTACTTTAGTGGAAAATAAATCTATAGTATGTTGAAGTGTTTTCTGCTATGAAAGATCCCTTGAGCCCAAGGAAAATGTATAGCTAGTAGTTAATCTTTGAGTATCAACTAAATCAGCCCAACTAGAATTTATATATCCAATCAACTTGAAATCTTGTATCCTTGGTAGTGAAGTTAATGTTGAGTTCCTTTGACATATCACAACACTTGTTTTGTTGCATGCCAATGAACAAGCTTTACTTGGGCTAAAAACTGATAGAGGTAACTACCAACAAAACAAGGATTTAGTCAAGTGGATATAACATGTATCAAATGGATTTAGTCAAGTGGATATATCAACTGGATATAGTCAAGTGGATATATCAACTAAATCAGCCCAACTAGAGTTTATATATCCAATCAACTTAAAATCTTGTATCCTTGGTAGTGAAGTTAATGTTGAGTTCCTTTGACATATCACAACACTTGTTTTGTTGCATGCCAATGAACAAGCTTTACTTGGGCTAAAAACTGATAGAGGTAACTACCAACAAAACAAGGATTTAGTCAAGTGGATATAACATGTATCAAACTATCCATCAATTGTTGTAGAGTGACAATGACTAGCGATAAATTGTTATGGGCTAAAAACATCAACTTGGCTTCTATTGGTGTAGTCAACCAACCATACAAAACCATTCCAAAATGAAAAGATTCATAACATATTTGACTTGAGCTATGAAAATGAAAATGCCATGCTGTTCAAAATCTATACCTAAGCAATATTGTAGGAGGTCTAGATCAATGATGTCTAAAGTAAGTGAGATCAGATTTCGCTCATTGCAATGTATTGTCCTAGCTACCTATAATGGTAAGATCTAAGTCACCATATTCGGCCGAATATCAACTTGAAATTCGAAATTCGTCGAATTTCAAAGAAAAAGTTGAAATTCGTTCATATTCGAATAAATTCGTACGGTAAAAAAAATTGCATTAAAAATTCTCAAAATATTAGCAAAAATTCTTGAAATTCGTCGAGGGCATTGTGATTTTATTATATATTACTTAAAAACGTTTTTTTAAGGTTTTTTTTCCGCATTGTTTGCAGGAAGTGTCATCTTTCTCTGTTTATCCCGCGTGGGCATTTGCAGGGCTCGGCAAAGCATTTACGAGTGTTGACGTGAGGCACTAGGCGGACGCATTCACTCATCCATCAGCAGTCGACCATGAGCGGGTCATCCAGATTCAACCGGCTGGAGCTGGAGCAAGTCTCAAGGACCGGTGGGTTTGAGGGATTCGACACTGGCGGCTACTTCAGGCCTTCGATTTATTCTTTTTAATATGTTCTTAATATCATTTCCTTTGTTATGTTTTTATATTTTTTTAATATTATTTATTTATGTTATGTTTTCATATTTTTTAATATTATTTTATATGGACTATTATTTTTATTTATGTTGATTTGTTATATAATTTTGTTTTTTATTCATACTGTTGAAATTTTAAGTTTTAAAATAAATAAATTAAACTTTTATTATAATATATTTATTATTTAATATATAATTCTATTTATTTATTATTTATATATTAATAATATTTAAAATTTAAAGTATATTTTTAAACATATTTATTATTTATTTTGTTTTGTGTTTAGCTTTATTAATATATTTAAACATATTAGTATATTAATATATTTCTTTTATTTATTTTAAGTTTATTATTTATATTTTTAAAAAATCAAAATTATATAAGGCGAATTTCATTCGAATTTTTAACTTTTCGAATTTTCTTCTTGTCGAATTTCATCCGAATTTCAATGTTGCCGAATTCGAATTCGAATTCGAACCTGGTGACTTAGGGTAAGATCATTAACCTAGTCAACAAAAATCAAAATGTCATCAACATTGCTTTTGCCATAAAGATTCAGTTAAGGAAGATTGAGTTTGAATCTTGAATCTTGAAGATGTTGATCTATTTTTATAAACTTGTTTTATGGACCTTGCTTAAACCCCATATAGAAACTTAAGAAGCTAACTCACCATATGATCATTACTAGTACTTGAAATCCTTTAACCTACCATGTAGGTCTCATCCAAATCCATGTTCAAGAAGGTGCTCTTCACATCTATGTGATACACCTTCCAATCAAATAGGGCTTTTATGGAGAGAAATAATCAAAACGTGATTGTCTTTATTGTAAGAGCAAAAGTCTCCCCATAGTCTATTGCTCGTGTTGTGAATAGCCTTTTGCAACAAAATGAGCTTTGTACCAAAGTACTAGCCTCCTTACATCTGATCTAATATACCCATGTGCATCCAATGGGGATTTTTCTTTGTGACCAACTCTTAGGTGTTTTGTTTCATCAAGGTGTTGTATTCAACCTACATGTCAGCCTTTCATTTAGGTTTACTTTTTCCTTGCTCATACCATTGTGGTTTAGGCATCTTGGAAAGGATAAGAGAGAGCAAATGAACATGCTCATTTTGTACCATCAATATGTTTCCCCATTCACTAGGGTGACACATTGGATTGAGAAAGTTCATCCTCCCTCACATTCCAAAGAGTAGAAGAATTCCATTAAAGTCTTGGTTGTTATGTGATTCGAGACTTCCATGGTGAAGCAATCACATCTGGAGCTGAAGTATGCAAGTGGTGCAGGAGAAATATCAGGATAGGCTGATATATTGCTAAGTGTGATGGAGTACAAGAGGAACTAGAGTTGCCCTCTTTCAAAGTAACTAAGACACTAGTTTCATATTGAAAGTCTTGGTTGTTATGTGATTCAAGACTCCCATGGTGAAGCAATCACATCTGGAGCTGAAGTATGCAAGTGGTGCAGGAGAAATATCAGGATAGGCTGATATATTGCTAAGTGTGATGGAGTACAAGAGGAACTAGAGTTGTCATCTTTCACAGTAACTACAACACTAGTTCCATATTGACCACTAACAACTTGTTGGTTGAGGTTACAATCAAGAAAGGTTTGTTTCTTTTGCATCAACAACATGATTAACCATGAATTTGTTATTGGAAATATTAATCAGTCTATATGCCTTTGATCGTTCACTAGACCCAACAAATAAATATTTGGAACTTTTAGAATCTAGTTTACTCCTTTTTCTCTTAGGAATTAAAGCATATACAATTGAACCAAAAACACAAAGATTTGTTACTTTTGGTTTGAGCTTGGACTGCAATTCTTTGGGTGTGACATCTTGCAAGGTTTTGCATAAATTTTGTTCATGGGATATCCTGCCATGTTCACTGCTTCTCCCCAATTTTTGTATGACACACCTCTGTTATGCATCATGCATTAGATCAGCTCCATTATAGTTTTATTTCTCCTCTCAACCACTCTGTTTTCCTAGGTGTGTATGGGGCTGTCAGTTATCTCTTTATGCCTTCCTTTTCACAACAATCTTGAAATTGCTTACAAGTGAACTTGCGCTCATTACCAGAATTCGGGTCTTAGTTTGCTTTCCGTTGGATTTTTAGCCAATGCTTTGGACTTAACAAAGGTTCCAAAGTAATCAGATTTTTTATTTAGAAAGTATACATATATTTGTCTTCTAGTAATAGAAAGTATCTCACACCAAAGATTGTTGATGATTTCTAGGATGACTTACATGGATATGCATGAATGAGATCTAAACTCCTCTTTGTATGTCATGCCTCTTCAGTAGGAAATGATTTGTATGTCATATATCCCGCTTCTTTTGGATAGATGGCGATTTGTGAACATTACCAGTTTTTCTGAGTTTAGCTAAATACTAAAGATTGAGATGTGCATATTTCTCATTCCACAAAATGTTATTGTTGTTCTACATAGCTAAGGCATGTGAGTTATCTGTGACAAGATTCACTAGCTTGTACAAACTGCCTTCAACCATTCTATCCTTTTTGACATCAATCCAATTCATATCCTTACACAGAATTTAGAGCTTATGACTTTGTGTTAGATGACTGATAGACAATAGAGTGTTTGATTATATTGGAAACAAACTTAACATCCCTGACTATGAATTTTATTGCATCAACAAGAACAATCTGAACATCTCCTATCCCTTAAATTGCATATGTTCTACCATATCCTAAAAAGAACAAAATCTGTAGAACTAGAATCAATGGAAAACTTAACATACCAATCATTGTGGTAGGGAAATTTTTTAGATGCACCAAAATTTAATAGCCAACAACTGGTTGCATGTTTGCTATCTTAGGAAATTGCCATAAAGCATACTCTTGTCCTCAAAGTCTTGCTCCACCTCAAGCACTACACTAGATTGAGCACACGGCTTCTTATCAAGGAGACTGTATTGTTGTTTCCAGTATTCTTTTTTGATATGTCCAAACTTACGACACTAAATTACTTGACTTTGTGTTTGGATTGATGAATCAAAAGTAAGAGTTCATTTGCTTTGCCTTCATATCGTGCAGCAAGTGCACTTTCAGAGTGCTTAGAACTGGACTCAGCTGTTTGTCTCTCTTCTTTTTTGCAACAAATATGAAATTTGATTCTATGTGAATAGATGCAAAGACTCCACCAAAGTTTAAAAATTAAAACCACAGTGGCAAACTATTGATGACCAGAGCAATCATAGTATCTTCATCTACTTGTTTATTGATAGTAAAGAGTTGGTCCTTTATGTCTTTCATCCTAAGTAGATGTTTTGACAATGACTCACTCTCATCCAACTTTGTGGAAAACAATAGATTTTTCAAATACAAGACTACCTTTTTTCAGCAGTTTGATATTTATTTTTCAGACTCTACCAAAAAATATCAAACGGAAGTAGCATTCTAAACTTCTGGGTTCTTAATGGCAGTTATCAAAATCTGCAAGATTTGAAGCTGCTTTAGATTTTTCCTTTAGGATCATTCTATCACAATTCCTACACTCAGTAATGGTGAGTATTTTGTGACTTTAGTCATTAAAGTTTTGGCATTTGTGCAAAAAAGGATTCTAAATATTGGCCATTACTATGTAACCTAGGGTTTTTTCAAGAAATCTTGCAGACCTTGATAAAACTGCAGACTGCAGTACTTTTTCACAAAAAATAGCACAAATTTTTATGTTTGCAGCAAAAAATTGGAAAGGGTTTGAAAAAAATCAGTACTAAGTTTTAAAATATTGTGCAGTATTTATTGTTTTTCTGCCTTGCACTTTGTTGTGAAAATCACCCCTTGATGGCAGGCCCTTTACAGCAGACCCTTGACAGCAGTCGCCTTTTTCTTCAACCTGCTTCTGCCAGGAAACAGTTGGTCCGTAACAGCAGTCTTTGATAATAAATTAATCTAGGAAATTCAGCCTTAAAAGTCCCTTAGAAAGATGCCCCCTTGCATGACAATCCAATCAGTTGGCCCCTTTGACAACATTTGGTAGCAGACAACAGGTCAGTCCTTGACAGAGATTTGACAACAGCAAAAGTAATATTAGTAATTAAAGGGTTGAAAGTCCAACCAACTGCAAGATGCATTTTAAAATAAATAGGGAAAATGGCACTAAGCTCGAAGAGTGAATTATTATTATAGTCTCACTTCCTGGGTGGTGTTACCAAGTTTATCTCTCAATCTGACCCTCATATTTTGATCACGTCTTCTCTGAAGAGTATTCAAAACAGCATTCATTGATTTGTTACTGATGTGTATTCTTAATGCAATCTCTGAAGTTATTAGGCTACAGGATTTTTACCATAAATTCAGTCTATATGAGAGTTTGTTCAGTTTTTGATTGATTTGTTACGTTTTCATTTCATTGTGCATTGGAAATTGATTTTTGAGCATTGGAAATTGCTTGGAACATCAGGTAATTGGTAGAGATATCCACAGGGAAATGTTACCAGCTTATTGTTGGGAGTTTTCTAAGTGTTAAAAACCAGCTCTATGAGCAGAGGTATTCTGTCATAGACTGGGGAAAATTTAAATTATGACCATGATTGTAGAAAACAGTGTAAAGTAGTTAACAATATTGTGTATAAAGTAATGGGTAAGAAGCAGGTCATCTTCATCAAATATTGATTCAGATGTCTTTGTTTTGCAACCTTTGAAGGACATCTGATAGAAGTTTGTGTATGGCATAGCTATCAGAAGCTATTCCTTTTAATGCTACTTGTTTCAATCCTGTATGGTTTATTTTCTAGTTTTCCAACCTGGATTACCGCATGTCTTAAAGAGAGAAGTTTGAAACTGGGCAATATGTACATAGTAAATTTTTAGATTATGTGATTCTCCTTGATGAAAATTGAAGTGTCAGATGCAGTTCTAGATTATACAAGTGACTAGTACCCTATCTGACTAAGCTATTTTCTCTAAAATAATTTTGGAATGCAAAACTATAAAATGGTTGAAATCCTGTTGTCTACTTTATTTTACAGTGGATCTAAATTGAGTTTAAGG
Organism: Sequoia sempervirens; assembly: GCA_007258455.2. Taxonomy (NCBI): domain Eukaryota; kingdom Viridiplantae; phylum Streptophyta; class Pinopsida; order Cupressales; family Cupressaceae; genus Sequoia; species Sequoia sempervirens. The sequence continues at coordinate 486,980,729 of VDFB02047230.1, read as the reverse complement.
GGAAGACAAACAGAAGGAAAATATCTTAGTGCACAAAAATGAGAAAATCAGGTCAGTCAAATGAAAAAACGAAGCCATATCATAACAAAAATAGTGTGAAAAACAATTCCCCCCTAAAAAAAATTAACTCTAAAATGGAGTGATGAAATGCAGGCACAGTGTAAGGCTAAGTAACTAAAAGGATTAGAAGAAAGAATTCTATATCCTTCCAAATAACAGAAAATGCAGCTTGCTCAAGATATTGACTCAGAGAAAGTCCTCCAATTGATGAAAGTTTTCTTGTTCTTTAGTAATGCATAAAAATTATCTTTCTGGTAGATTTAATAGCTTATACAGTTTCATCATATATGTCTGCTATTGTTTGAAGCTGTTTTCAATTCCTCTGCATTTAATCTTTCCTAATTGTTTTTTTTGAACTACAGGTATTAGCAGACCTTGCTGGTATCCCTTGCAGACTAGTAAAGGGTAGCCACTACACTGGAATTGATGGAGGAGCAATCAACATAATAAAACTGGATGAAGGGTATTATTCCCTGTTTTTGTTCATCTATTATTCTTTGCTGACAACATTACTATTGAGGTCTTTTTGACTACATTACTATCAAATTTGAAGTTCTTGCTATAGAATATTTTTCTTTTACTGTGTGGACTCTGCAGATGTGCAGAAATAGCTTCCCAGTGATTGCAAGTGTGTTCTGGTTCTTCTAAATTCTTTCTATTCTGTTGAATTTTGGATAAAAATACAGATTTTATTTTCGTTGTTTACAATAGCTATATAAAAATCCTGTCTTGAGAGTCTAATTGAAATTCAATCCTTCATAGGGAGTTCATAGTAGATCTCATGGGGGCCCCAGGCACTTTGATTCCTGTTGAGACTCCCAGTACGGCTCCTCCTCAAATGGCAAAGATGGATAGCTTTATCTTAGATCAGCAAATTTCTGCACATCTGGTCCAAGATCTATGGCCTCTTCAAGACAAAAATAATTTACGTGCTGTGGAAAATACAACACCTCAGATAAATAATAATTCAGAACAGAAGTTCCAGGATATTTTGTTGGATGAAAGTGCCGTAGCTGCTGCACCACCTTTTTTAAGCGAGACTAACACATATCAACATGCTGGAGAAAAGAAAGTTATGCATCGAAATAAGTCCTCTGAGATTAGAAATACTGAATTTTACAGACGGCGAGAGAATATCTCCTCTGGGCCTGGTCGATCACCACTACCCATAATGCAGAAGAATCCTTTCATATGCAACAACATTTTGGGGGAAAATCCACGCATTGATCTTTTGGATGGCTTGAGTGTGCCAAGGAAACCAGAGGTTAGGGGTTATAATTTAGCAACTATGCCTGAGTCGTCTTCTTCAAAGTCTCCACATGTTGCTTATCCTGGTATTGCAAATTTAACCAACAACCATAATCCAACTATCCAATCTCCTTCAGGTGCTTTGGTTCACAGTGGACTGCATAAGGACCTTCTTGATACATCAGTAGCTGTTACTGGAGCTGCAGATGGTGTTGCTGCTTCATCAGTTGTAGCACCAGCAAATAGATGCAGTGAATCACCAGTTGATGATCCCATAGTTATTGCTGCGAAGAATTTTTTACCTTCATTTCGTCAAAATGAAAAACACATCGAAGCAACTAATTTCTTTGCACAAGATATAGGGGATAGGAAGGATAACTATGCCAAGAGAAAAGTAAAGGAGACTAGCGAATATGAAAGGAAGATTTATGACAAACATGGATATCCACAACATGCTAATGAAAGGTTGGCCTATAGAGGTGGAAATTCAGAAGATGAGCAAAATCCAAGCCATTCAAATTCAATCCATCGTCCAAGACTGGACGCTGTGTTGGATGATGTTGCAGAATGGGAGATACCATGGGAAGATCTTGTTATTGGTGAGCGAATTGGATTAGGTGAGCATAGTTTGGTTTTAAATTCTAACTTTTATATATTATTCTGTAAGAGCATTTGATATGGTGTGTAGGCATTTTTTGTCATTGGAATGCCCATTCCATTTCTATCAATGATATAAATGTTGTCAAGATGTTTGTTTTCCTTAGTTTCCTCTCTTTTCGTAGATTAGTTTTTCTTGGTGTTTCTGATCTTTATTGATTGCGGAAAAATTATTTGTGAGCTTCCAGTGGGGATGCATATTTATTAAACAATGGTTAAGTACTAGCTAATGTCAGACCATCGTTCCTGTGATAATGCTTCCAACTCATTATTTTCTATGTTGTTTAACTTTAAGTTGTTGAGTTAATAGAAAGAACAACTACGTTTGATTTGAGTTGAGGTATGATTATTCTAAATCCCTGAAAATGGAAGCGGTTTCTGCACATGCAATAAAGCTATGAAGATGATTCAACTGCCTGTTTTTATTTTCTATAAGTATAACCAAAAGTCCTGTATTATTGCTTGCAACCATTTAATTTTCAAAATGCAGGTTCGTAGCCTTGATCCCCAAGTCTATCACTATTGCAAAGCAACCAGAAACATTATGTCAATTGTTAATTCATTGAGTGTTGCATTGTTGTAGAATTATACAGCAGATTTCTTGCATTATGTCATAGATTTTTAGGTCATCATGAATTAAATCAATGACTGTCTCTTTTGTGCATCCACTTCAATTTCTTAGCTTAGAATACTAATAGGATTCAAAATTAGCTTACCTGTCCTTCTATGTCTTTGATGAAATTCAAGATTCATCTTCGTTTTGATGGCGGCTTTGTAATTGGACTGAAGAATGAGACAGTCTAGAACGCATAAGTTATTTTGGCTGTTCCAATCTTAAATTAATTTTATGGAATATCTTTTTGTATTTCTTTGAGAGGCATGATTTACTTTTGTATTTTGATTCTAACATGTTTTGCATGGATGTTTTGGGACAGAGACAATTTTGTAGGGATATCCCTAAGGTTTCTGCAAGCTAATGCACTGTTGGGTTCTATGACCAGTTAGAACAATACATTAAAATGAAATTGAGCCTAGCTGATTTATTCACTGTAGTTCCTTGCCAGAAACTGCCTATAGTGATTCACTGTGTGATGTTAAGTGTACCTCTCCTTTGGAGCATTGAATTTGTATGCTAGCTGCTTTCTGTTGAAAAGTGTGGTGCTAACTGGTCCATATGAAGTTATATTGGACTCTTGTCTCGTGAGTCCTTTACTTGCTGCTGGATTATGAGTTGTGTGGTCTTTCCTTGATTCCCCTTTTGAATAATGTTTGAATTCATAGAAGAAATAAACAATTAGTTATTACAGGTTGATTGTGAGTCTATGACTCTTGAAATAATGGACTGCATTTGCATTTTTAGGTATAAAAACTGTAGGAATTTTGAATTTTTTGTGACACAGGCCTGTTACTCGTTTTTGATTGGCAAATGTATAAAACATATATATTAGTATGAAGAAATAAAAGGTGCAAAAAGTGCAGACAGAAATAGAGAAATTATATTAATGTTTATACATGACTGAAAGTGAGGTCAGTGAGACTCAAAGTACAATCAGCTATAATAGAGAACAACTGGGGTAAATATACCTCGGGTTATGAAAAGTAACTTGATACCATATTCTAAAGAAATATAATCATAACAAGAGGGTAAAACCTAAAGCAGTTAAGGGTTATGAAAAGTAACTTGATAACATTTGAGTAAAAGATTGTTGATTGAAACCGTGCTTTCAAGATCATATAAACTTATTAGCTGAATCAAAACTGAGTAGAAGCAAACATAAAATGCTAATTGCATGTTAACTGACAGCTAGTTATGAGGAAACAGAGTATTGTGTTTGATGACATAAACTACCAGATATTTCTTGAAAAGTCTCTGTCTTAAGTTCTTGGTTGATGATTGATTTAACAGCTGAAGCACAAGGCAGAATAATGGGCACGACTTTAACAAATCAGCTGGATTAGAGCTGTGAGCTAGAAGAAAGGCTGAGAAGGCATTGGCAGTTTAGTAATCTACAAAAGAGCATGCAATGGCTGCAAGCTATGTTATGGTTTAAGAGATCACAGCTGGCATTTGACCAGTGTTTTGAAAACCTTAAAAATCAGCCCCTGATCCAAAATTGGATCGGTCAAATTAGTCAAGTACGCCACCTTATTCATTTATATTCAAGAAAGCTAACTCCTTGCATGTAGCACACAATTAAGGCTCATTGTTTATGGAGAAGACACCTAAGTCGAGTTGCAGAGGCTGATGTTCAGGAAAAATACAGGAAGAAGTATCTTAAGGACCTGAACACACTGCAACTAGACTTGATAGAATAAAAGATAGATTTGAAGGGTTTGACCATGTTCAAACACGTCTAAGTAGTTTGACAGCGGTCAAAATTATCTGTGGCAGAAAATGAACAAGCAGAGCAGGTTCGATAATTATTGAACGTATCACAAATATGACAGAGGCAGAGCCTATAGGGTCTGAGAGATCCAAAATGTGTCCAAGAGGTTCATTTCATTTACTATTGCATATGAACATCCTTCTTTGATGCAGTTGTAACTCTCTTATTAGAAAACCTTCAAGAGAGTCAGATATTGGCAATTGTATGAGGGAATTTCTCAGTGTTGTTCAAAAGAGCTGGTTTCAAAGAACCATTGTAGGTAGTGTATAAGTCTTTGAGAGTGTAGAAGGGAGTGTGTAAGAGCATCAGAGAGTTCTACGGTGTAGGATGTTGTTGTAGGCAAGAGGAAGTCCTTGTGAACCTTGATTTGGGCAAGAAACCATTGTAGCAGTTCTTGAGACAATGGCTTGAGGAGGAACAACACATCACTCTTTTGGAGTTTTCCCAGTTGGGATAAATCAAATTGCTGGTTTTCTGATTTTTATTTTGCTCTTTGCTTACATTTCCATGCTTTAATAACTTGTTCTATACTTTGTGGTTCAAGAGTAAGAACTGTTTTCCCTTATTTCTGCAGTAGGAACAACCACCTATGTGATCAAATTACATTAGGGAAGAAAAACATTCATGTTGATGAATTGAGGTGTGGAATATCCACCTTAATTACAGATCAGATTCGTATTAGAGAAGGATATTCTTGGATTTTATGTGCTTGTTAGTTTGTGTGATCAGTTTGCAGGTTCATGTTGATCTAGAGCATCTAGTTTAAGTGGAAACTTGGATTTACTTCAATTGCAACAAGAGAGAATGAAGAGATTGGATGAGAAGAGCAAGAGACATGTCACGTGATGATGCAACAGTCTTGGAGATGAGGAGAGATTTCTCAAGCTAGAAGATGTGGCAAGCATTTCAAGGTCTATGGGGAAGCTAGAAAGTATCAATGTGACATTCATGGAAAAATAGGGGTGTCCCTTGAGGAATCTGAAGCTAAGGAGCAGCTGTTTTCACAAGAGAAGGTGCAGTCCTATGTTGACCAAGGTCATTCTACAAGCTTGAGGCAAAGATTAAGATACCTCTTTATGAAGGAAAGGTGGATTCAGAGAAGCTTGACCATTGGCTGCCCAACTTGAGGCAGACTTCAATAAAAAAAGGGATGGGTGGGTCCACAAGGACCCCACCACCCCTTTAAATAACAACTTAACCTAATTCATCCCTCGAAACAACCAAAAAGAAAAAAACTATCTCATTTTAACATTTGCAAACTTGTGTTGAAGAGCAACAAGAGAACAGTATTGGTGAAAATGTTAGTTTTAGGATCAGAAATGCAATTAAGCAGAAAATACAACACATAGAACAATGAGCACAGTATTTTACCCTAGGAAAACCCTCCTACTCGAGGGAGAAAAACCAAGCAAAAATATTCTCTTATAAATCAGAATAATAAGTGCAGAAATTGCATACAAAGTCAGGTCCTAGCATAGGCTGAGTCTCATTCAATAAATAATGTCACTTCTCCTTGAAGCGAATCTTGAATGCACAAAATTATGACACTTCTTCTTGAATCAAATATGCTGCTTAGAAAATTCGACCTGATGCTGATGGAATTCAAACTTGGAGTGAATTGATTGATGCTCAAATGAGAGGACTCTATCCTCTTTAAATACCAAGCTAGGCGACCTCCTTTCTAGGGCTGACCTAGAAAAATACTAACTTTACTTATAAAACAAAGGCCGACCTACCTTGAGTTGATTTTATTTGAGGGAAAATATTTCCCGAAGCTATAAAACACTAACACTCCCTCTTAGCTAGGGAGGTATTTTCAAATATCCTCGTCATGGAGTCTCTCAACATGACGCCCACAATGGCTACACCCATTTGTGGAAAAAACACATCTCAGTCTCAGAGATGTACAAAAAAATATCCTCGTCATGGAGTCTCTCAACATGACGTCTCATCTCGGTCTCAGAGATGTAAAATATCCTCGTCATGGAGTCTCTCAACATGACGTCTCATCTCAGTCTCAGAGATGTAAAATATCCTCGTCATGGAGTCTCTCAACATGATGTCTCATCTCAGTCTCAGAGATGTACAAGGGCTCGCACCTCATATTTCTCCGTCTCAAAGAAATATACACTACAAGGGCTTTCACCTCATATTTCTCCGTCTTAGAGAAATATACATTACAATAACTCTTCATGATGTTGTCACTCCCTCTAGAGCTTCAAGTACCTACATCAACCTCCTGACCTCCTCGTTCAAGATTGTCTGCAATGCTAGCCTTAGAGGAACGGTTTCCAACGCATACCTCTGGCACTACTGACTTGTGAGAGTCCAAGACTATCCTCCTCGATCTCGTCCCAGATCACCCTATTCTGAATAGGTTTGCAATGCTACCAATGTTGAAACAAGGTTGACTGCCTTGTGCACTTCCATTCTCTGCAGCTGAAGAGGTCTTCCAAGGACTTAGCACTTGGCCTTGCAACATTGCAACCCACTTAGCTGACACCTTCACTTCTTCTCAGTGAGTCACTCTAGTTTCTCAAAACATAGGACTCCATTTTGCAGAACACAAAACTCCCTCTTGATCCTTGCCTCAAAGATTGCAAAGAAATCCTCTAGAAGTGAACTCCCCTCCATTGACTGATCTTAGAACCTTAATCCTTTTCTCAAACATGCACTCAACTCATGCCTTGAATTCTCAGAATCTAACTCCCTTTGAATGGCAGGAGTGCAATCGAGGGATGAACCCATATCCATAGGAGCCTCCTACTCCTCACAGACTGATCTCCAAGAATTGTCACCTCAAATAATGAGGTCTTCAATATTCTTTTGCTCCTCGATCCATCCTGCATTTTAAAGAGATTAATAATAGTTCATAAAATCAAACTACCTCTGATACAAATGAAGCATGTAGTCATATAGCAAATATCATTAGATAGAACAATTAAAGGAATAATAGAACTTATCTTGTTGAATCAGTTGCAGCCATTTTTCTCCTCCCGACAACCATATCCTGCTACAATTCCCTTTTTGTCTTGTCGAGTGCTCTCTGAGTCGGAGTTTGGAACTATGTATTGATGCCTCAAGAATGTGACCACATGCTAGCCAGATATAGGTTGCAGCAGACTGATGAAGAGTCCTGAGCAAGTCGACAGCCCACGACTTCCTTTGTAAGGTAACGGCTCCTTAGAGAGGGTCAAAGATGCAAATGAATACTAACACCGATTCTCATCTGGCTGATATCTCCAAACAATATTTGCTCCTTTAGAAATTATGAGCATCCATATATAAATTTGGTCCCTTTAGAAATAAATCATCATTCACATACGCCCCGCGATTTCTTTAATTCAAACAGCTCTTGTTTGTCTCCTGCCACATGAGCTAGTATAAATCTATTTGGCACCTACCACAAATTAGCAAACATTATGGTAAAGCACGATTCTTATATGGAATATGTTGCGACAAACTCAATATAACGACCACCCCTTTAGAAATAAAATATGTAGAAATAACCCCTTCACTCTGGCGGGGCTAAAGACTTGGTGCGATTCCAATCAATGTATTTGTCTGCATATTACACCTAGCGATTAGAACCTTGTTTGGCTTATTGCTTGCCCAGTGTACAGCCCATGAACTCCTCCATGGCAATTGCCTTTGTAAATTACTTTGTCTTTATCTGCAGTATTGAAGCTACTGTAGGGAAGAAGGTGGCGGAACTAATTTGAACTAA